>CAOLHI010001546.1:0-453108 GCA_948474755.1 Ctenosaura bakeri
ATGGCACACAGCTAATCGTATTCTTATTCCAAAAGAACAGAAAGATCCACTGGAAATTAAGAATTATAGACCAATATCACTATTAAATGTTGATTACAAAATTTATGCAATGATACTAACTGAAAGATTAAAGAAAATCTTAGAAGAATGAGGATCACACAGGACTTCTTCCAAGACGACATTTAAAAGATAATATTAGAACAGTGCTGAATGCTATTGAACAGTATGAAATATTAACTATTAAAAATTGGTGATGATTTTTCTAGATGCTGAAAAGGCATTTCACAACGTCAGTTGGACTTTTATGTTGGGAGTGCTAAACAGAATGGATTAATGTGAAAACTACATAAAATGGGTTCAAGCTAGATACAAATATCAATTTGCAAATGTCATTATTAATGGAGAAAAAACTGAATAAAGCCAAATTGAAATAGGAATGCAACAATGTTGTCCCCTATCACCTCTTTTATTTGTGATGGTATTAGGAATTATTAAGAGAAAACCAGAAATGAACCACAAATAAAAGGAACTGCAATTAAAAGAGCAGAAATATAAACTAAGAGCTTTTGCCAATGAATTAGTAATGTTATTAGAAGATTCAAGACTCAAAGAGAAGTATGAAAAAATTAATGGAAATTCTACAAGAGTATGGAGAATTTGCAAGTTTTAAGATCAACAATAAAACAATCATGATTACTAAAAATATGCATAAAAAAGGAACTGATCCAAGAAAAAAGTTCAAATTTGAAAAGAAGATAAGTATTTCAGAATAATGATCACAAACAAAATGTAATTTGATAATAACTATAAACCAGTATGGAACAGAATAAAGGAAGGTTTTAAAAAACAGTCAAAGTTAAATCTTTCATTAATGAGAAGAAAAGAAACCATCAAAATGAATGTCCCACCTAAATTGCTATTTCTTTTTCAGAATTTACCAATTAGAAGAAATTATGAACTACGGTATTTAAACAATGGTACAAAGACTTTAAAAAGTTTATTTAGCAAGTTTATTTAGCATTTAATCCTAGGAAGAAACCCAGGATTAAATGGAGTTCATTAGCCATGCCCTATAAGGAGTGGTTTAGAGAGCTGAGTATGTTTAGTCTGCAGAAGAGAAGGTTAAGAGGAGACATGATAGCCATGTTTAAATATTTGAAGGGATTTCATATCGAAGAGGGAGTGAGCTTGTTTTCCGCTGCTCCACAGACTAGGACAAGGAGCAATGGATCTCAAATTACAGGAAAAGAGATGCCACCTAACTCTCAGGAAGCGAGTTGGAGCTGTCTGGCAGTGGACTATGCTATGTGTGTGGGGACTCTCCTTCTCTGGAGGTTTTTAAGCAGAGGCTGGATGGCCATCTGTCGGGAGTGCTTTGATGTGGGTTCCTGCATGGCAGGGGGTTGGACTGGATGTCCTCTGTGGTCTCTTCCAACTTTATGATTCTTTGATTCTATGATTACAAAATACTAAAGAAAGAGTGAGATTAGGTTTACCAAATTAAAAAATTATCACCATGCCAGTGTTATCTTTCTTGGACTTTGGATTGGATTAAATTACAAAATAACAGATTGCTACATCTTGAAAGACATAACCTGACATATGGATGGCATGGATACTTCTGGTATAATAGATCTAGTATAGATAAAGACTTTAATGGTCACATTATAAGGAAATCTCTGCTTAGAATTTGGAAACTTTGTAAAAGGAAAATTTATTTAAAAATTTCAGCGTGTATGTCATCTCATGAGGCTTTTCATAAATAAGAAAAATTATTCACAGATTATTGCTTAACTTATAGGGACATACTTAAGAAATAAGAATAGATTATTAAATGATTTTGCTTCTTCTTCTGATTTAAATATAGAATAAAGTTTGGTTTTTATTAATAAGACAATCGTGTTGGATAATATGAAGTGGGAAGTTTTAACGTTACTTGCCCAGTTAGATTTCTGCATTAACATCTATGGGAAAGTTTACAGTGAAATCTTCTGTTATCTAATGTTTCAAGAAGACAGCTTTACAGTTTAAGAAATATAGAAATTTTGAGCAGAAACTATCGTGGCTTTAATTGTGCATTGTGACATTCAAACTAGAAAGGACCTGGAAAAGTCTGAAGAGATGCCTGCATGCTCTTGCATTTCTTGGATGAATTCAGACAAGTTAACTCACTAACTTTCTCTGTTAGTGAGTTAACTTGTCTGAATTCATCCAAGAAATGCAAGAAGCAAGAGGTTTTTATGCAGAGGCTGGATGGCCATCTGTTGGGAGTGCTTTGATGTGGGTTCCTGCATGGCAGGGGGTTGGACTGGATGTCCTCTGTGGCCTCTTCCAACTTTATGATTCTTTGATTTTGTTTGAAGTGCTTTCAGAACAACCATCCTGATTGTCACAAGAACTAAAAGACATGGGGAAGATGAGGATTTTAAATCAGAACAAATGGTTGAAACAATATGTTGGCAACTTGAGCAAAAAGAAGATGCAACACAAATGCACAAGAGATGACCTCTGACTCAGAAATCATGTTTCAAGGTGACATAAATGTATAGAAAATGATGGAGAGAGCTAATATACTTGGTTATGGAAAGATGAAAAACACAAGGGATGTCAAAACCCAACAAATAATTGTGAAGTTGAATGCTCAAAACTAAGGTAACTAGACATTATTTTGGAGATTTTATGACTAATGGCCTATTAATTTACAAGAAGTTTTCTCTGGAAAAAAAGAAACAATTCATTGATGGACTTATAGGTGGACAGATTTCCTGGGAAAATTATTTTTTCAGCTGAGTTAGACTTGAAGAATTTTTATGTATAAAGACAAAAGACATAGATTATGCATGTTTGCCTTGATAAAAGGCCTTTTAGGATTACTGATACATGACTCTGTTTTTGAGAAAAAAGAAAAACAAAAAGAAGTAAAGAGAAAGAAAGCTTCTGATGATTAAAATGGTTTGTGACTTATGGTTTATGTAAATGGTTAACAATTACTTATATATTATTCTGTTTTTTTGGGGAAAAGACATATAGAAAGAACTAAAAGAGGAAGAATAGTGTTTGGTGATGAAAAAGGGTCTATAATCTATGGCTTATGAAGATGGTTTATCATTATCAGTTATTAGAAGTAAAAGTTATGAAAGGATGGAGGATATTTGATGATGATAAAGATGTAATATTAACTATGTATTTACTATATATTATGCAATTGATATGGTATTGGTAATTACAGTTTGGAGTTGCCTACTCAATAAAATTACTTTTGAAGGGGGGAAAAAGGATATTAATACCAAACAGGTAATACTAATAGAAACAATACATACTTTTTAATAACAAAATGTTATTACCTTTGTAATATGATTTACTAATGGTAATAGTAGCATTTCCACATTACGGCCTATTAATAATAATACTGTGGAAGAGGAATGATGTTTCCTATATATTGATAAGGACCAGATGGACTCTTTACCTTTTATAGATGAATATATGGGCTACAGATATAAATGGCCGAATGTTTATTAATAGGCTATAATATAAGCTATACCATTGTGTTGTATTCACATTGCTACAATTGGATTGTTGCATTCACACCATTAAAAATGTCATAACATTTTGTTACATTTATATTGTTAGACTGTTGATTTGTATTCAGTGTTACAAAGGTAATAACATTTTTTTATAAAAAACAGTATTTACTGTTTGTATTAGTGTTGTTTGCTATTAATATCTTAGGCCCTTTTCGCACGGCATTTGCCATGCAAAAGGGCCCCTCGAGCGTCGCACATTTGTGAAGAGTGATCTGCATGACACAGTCACAATTGGCGATGCTCCAGGGCCTGGCAGACACCGCTTGCGCGCTTTTTCATTTTCAGCTTTCAACCGAAAATGGCCCATGATCATGCATTGCTCCAGGGCCCCATGGATACTTGCCGTGCGTGCGGAGCCTCCAGAGCTGCGGCAGTTGCACTTCCTGCTGCGGAAGGAAGAGGCTGGGCTCTCACGCTACCTGCTCAGGAGCAGGCAGCTTGTGCGGAGCTAAAGCAGCGGGGATGCGAGAGCCTCTCACTGGAGGCTGCTTGTGCGATTCCTGCACCCCAGGACCGAAAAAAAGGTAAGGTGCGGAAAGGGCCTTAGTGAACTAGCTCAGGGAATTCCTGTGTTAGGTTGTGCACAGGGATCCATACCCTGTCAAGTCATATCAATTGTGCAGCTTCTGTGGATAGACTTGCAGCACTCAGACACAACTTGAGATGCATTCAGACACACATGGCATATTTCAGTATGCACATACGGTAGAGAGGGGACATCCTACAACCTCTACACACAAAGGCAGAGAGGGGACAACATGCAACCTACCCCTGCGGGACAGCCGCGTGTCTGCATCTGTGTCCACAAAAAGTTTCATCTGGAAAAGGTCCCGAACCTCCTGGCTGTAGAAAGCCAGAATCCCTTCAAACAGAACCACATCAGCAGGATATATGCTTACAGTCTCTTCTTTGCTGTTAACATATGAAATAAACACCCAAAAATACACGCGTTAATGTCAATTAAGTAAGCATTGTAAATGGAAAAGCTGTCTGGTCCCCAGAATTTTATGTTTCAAGAATGTTTTGTGTTGAAACAGCATTGAAATTTTTGGTGATTCTTGTTATTATTAACTTTATTTATACCCTGTCTTCCTCTCCAAACTGGGAATCAAGGTGGTTCATAAATTCAAATACAATAGTTAAAATATACAAAAAAAGAAAAAAAAACATTAAAATGGAATTAAACTATCAACAACATTTAAAAACAATTTAGAACAAACAGTTAAAAATGATAAAAGGCAGTCTAAAGAAACCGTGCAGTTAAAACAATGAAATAGCACATTCTCCTAAGAGCCCTTACTTCACTTCTCGAGAGCCTCTTTGAATGGGAACAAAAGACAACAAAAGGACAACAACAGTGGGCCATTCTAGCCCCTCACTAAGAGAGGTGTGAAGGTGAGACTGAGAGACAGGCATCTTTTGAGCATCTCAGGGCCCTGACAGGCTCATATTGGTTGATACCATCTGACAAACAGCCTGGACCTAAGCAATATGGGGCTTTTTAGGTAATGATCAGCACTTTGAATTGTGCCTAGATTAGACTGACAGTCAGTGGAGCTGCTGCAACAAGGCAGCTCTGCACTACTAGTAACCAGCCCCAATTAACACTTCCTATAAACTGAAGTTCCAAACATTCTTCAAAGGCAGCTCTACAGAGAGTGCAAAACAGCAAATGTGATGTAATTAAGGCATGTGTCATCATGGCACAGATCACCTTTAAGTGTGCAAATGCACTCCTGGCCATCACTGAAACTTGAGCTTGCAGGCTCAGGGTTGAATTCAAGAGCACACAGACTGTGGACCTGCCTCTTCAAAGGGAGTGTAATCTCCTTCAGGAAAGGCCGAATTCTTATTTCCTTGCATTTCAACTGAACAGGAGCACCTCTGTCTGGTCTGAATTAAACATCAATTTGTTTGCCCCCATTCCTGATGGCACTCACCAGTTTAGAACTGAAATAGCTTCCTTGGAATAAGGTTGAAAGCAGTAACGAGGCTATGAGTCTCCAGCATAGAGATGGCACCAGACCCCTAAATCCAGGACATCGGCCCTTTTCGCACCTTACCTGGTGCTGCTGGCATCATGCGGGAATCACACGAAAAGCCTCCTCCGAGAGGGAATCGTGTCCCCTGCGCTTCCCTCTGCACCAGCTCCATGCTAGATGAAAGGAAGCATGATAGCTCCTCCCCTTCCTTCTGCAGCGCAACCGGGTACTTTCCCAGGCTGCACTGGGGGAGGAAGCACGATGGCTGCGCTTCCTGATGTTCCGCATACAAGGTAAGTGCACGAGGGACGTGCAATCGTGCATCATTTTTGGCAAAGAGCTGAAAATAATATACTGCACGACTGCCGCACGATCACTATGGGAGCGACTTGCGATCGCGAGGATGTCATGCAGAACCATCCTCATGATCCCGCATTGCTCCCGTGGCATGTGAAAAGGGCCATCATTCCCAAAGGTGTCATGTAAATTTTAAGTAGCAAGGGGAAAAGAACTAACTCCTTAGGGAACAGAACAGGACCTTCAGTCCTCCAGCACCACCTTCTTGGGTTCACCCCTCCAGGGAGGAATGGAACCACTGTAAAACAATGCCTGGAAGTCCCACCTCAACAAGGAAACCCAGAAGGATAGCATGACTGATGGTATTGAAAGTCACAGAGAGGGCCAGCAGAACCAGAGTTGGTTATACATCAGGGACCGAGAATATCTCCAGTCCATAACCAGGCCTAAATCTGCAGACTGAATGGATCCAAACAATCTATCTTATCTAGAAACTCTTGGAACTAGTGGACTGCTACATATTGCCCAAAACCGAATACTAGATCCTGGCTGATAGTAATCCTTTATAGAGGAATCCAAGGAAGTCTTTTCAACAAAGGCCTTCCAACTGCCTCTTTTAGGCATGTTTGAACAACTTTTAAGTATGAGATCAAAAAGCAGCATAAAACTATTTATGTAAAGAAAACAGTATGGATTAGACTGTTCTCCAGTCCCCCTGCATTGCAAATTCCTGAGTCTTCCATTCAGCCAAATGGGGTAGTGACAAGTGTCAGCAGAGCAGTCCCGTTCCAAGAAAAAAGAAAAGATTAAGACAGTAAAAGATCTGATTTGTCTGCTACAATGCCTAAATTTATGTCCAGGCAGTAGAGAGGCTTCCTGAGAAACTTGCTACATCCTGCCTACAAAAAACCCTAGGGCTTTGTACAGAACAAGAGACAGGCCCACGTATCAAAAGGAGGTACATAATGGCTGCAAATGGGGAAAGAAAAAATTATGTATTTCTTTTACTTCTTTTGTTCCCAGTCATTCCATGGTCAAGGAATGTGCCGTGATCTTTCTGCCTGCATACATCATCTCTCTATGTTGCCTCAAGCAAGCAGGATGCAGATCTGTGGCTCTTAACACCAACAGTTTTCTTTCTCTGGATTTCCCCCATGAAGAAGCTAGCAAAACTAACAAAATGATTTTCAACAGGGAGAAGTGTAAGGCATTATGCTTGGACAGAAAAAAAATGAAATGCACAAATATATGACAACTGACAGCTGGCTTGACCACATTACGTGTGAAAGGCATCTAGGAGTCTTAGTAGACCACAAGCTGAATATGAGTCAACAGTGTGATGCGGCAGCTAAAAAAGTCACTGCAGTTTTAGGCTGCATCAATAGGAGTATGGTTTCCAGGCTGAGGGAAGTGACAATACCACTCTATTCTGCTTTGGTCAGATCTTACCTGGAATATTGTGGCCAGTTCTGGGCACCACAATTCAAAAAAGAAATTGACAAGCTGTAACATGTGCAGAGGAGGGCAATTAAAATAGTAAAATGGCTTGAAAACATGTTCTATGAGGAATGGCTTAAGGAACTAGGTATGTTTAGCCTGGTGAAAATAAGGTTACGAGGTCTGTGACAGCTATGTTTAAATATTTGAATAGATGTCATATGGAAGATGGTGCAAATTTGTATTCTGCTGCACCAGAGACTAGGGTCCTTTCCACACTACACTGTTATAGTGCTATTATTCCACTTTCAACATCCTACAGAATCCTGGGGTTTTGCCCTTTAGGGAGGGGCCTTTAGAATTCTCAGCCAGAGAGCTATTTGGCCTCAGTTAAACTACAGACCCCAATATTCCACAGGATGCCAAAAGTGGAATAATAGCACTATAACAGCATAGTGCGGAAATACCCTGGGACATGGAGCAATGGCTTCAAACTTCAGAAAAAGAGATTCCACCTAAACATTAGGAAGAACCTCCTGACAGTAAGAGCAGTTTGACAGTGGAATACACTGCCTTGGAGTGTAGCAGAGTCTCCTTCTTTGGAGGTTTTTAAACAGAGCTTGGGTGACCATCTGTCAGGAATGCCTTCATTGTGTATTCCTACATGACAGGGGATTGGACTCTATGGCCTTGTAGTTTCTTCCACCTCTATGACTCTATGGCCCTTTTTGCACGGCATTTGCCATGTGAAAGGGCCCCTTGAGTGTCACACAATTGTGAGGAGTGATCTGTATGACGCACTCACAATTGTGTGACGCTCCAGGGTAGGGCTGGCACCGCTTGCACTTTTTCATTTTCAGCTTTCAGCTGAAAATGGTGCGCGATCGAGTATTGCTCCAGGGCCCCATGCGTACTTGCCGTGCATGCGGAGCCTCTGGAGCTGCAGCGGTCGCACTTCCTGCCCCAGTGCAGCCTGGGAAACTCCCAGGCTGCGCTGTGGAAGGAAGAGGCGGGGCTCTCGTGCTACCTGCTTGGGACCAGGCAGCTTGTGCAGAGCTGAAACAGCAGGGATGCGAGAGCCTCTCACTGGAGGCTGCTTGTGTGATCCCTGCACCCCAGCGCCGAAAAACAGTAAGGTGCGGAAAGGGCCTATGATTCAAAAACTAGTATGATAAATCCCAAGCCCCTCTCTTTTTAAAAAAATTTTACCTAAAGGTTTATCTACCATGTGTACCTTGGATTTTTTTTTTTATGGTCAACACAAGTATTCCTATATATTTTAAAATCTTATTTGTGATACTGGTCTGAGTCACTCCTCCAGTTCCTTACAGGTGACTCCTGGAAGAGTGTCAAATTATAGCCCAAAGGACTAGTCTGTATTTATTAAACAAGTGTACACCAGTACTCACTGCCACACACAAACCAAGGTGAATTAGGCACTTTTTAATCCTCATAAGAGCTGCAGCCTAAGATTTTCTTTCCAATATTCTGTGGGTGAGGGAGTACAGAATCAAAGTGCTCAGTGTTGGCTTTAACATATCACATAAGTTTACACTTAATTTTACCCTTTTTAACTTATTTTTATGGCACCACCAATTTACATGGAACTCTGGAGTTTTAAAAGAAAAAAAAAGTTGCTGATTTCTTATAATCTAAAACTGGGGAAGACAATGGGATGGGGTGAGATGTTTTGAAATTTTACCTTCAAGTACTTTGCATCAGGGAGTGGGAACGAAGTGCTGAAACAAAAGAAAAAGCTCTATGCAAATATTGGCAGAGAGAAGTAAGAAAGACAGGAGAGATTGGAGGACACTGGGAAGCATGGTTATTTTAATAGGGAAAAAAGTATTCCAGCTTTTTTCCAAAGATACATCTAAGGCTGCTGACAAAAAAAAATGAAAATTATGGCAATCTGCAGATGAGATCCACCTAACAGGGATGCAGAAGACAGCACTAGTTGGCTCTTTTGTGGCTAGAGCGTAACTGAACATCAGAAGTGAGCAGGCACACACTGATTTTGAAAAGGCAGTAGGATAGAGGCAAGATGTCTATGCTCATCTGTCTATAATGGCAGCAGGGCTTGAGCAGGAGATTCCCAGATGCTTTTAGTTACAAATGAAAAAAGACAGATAAAGCTTCAAGCTGCTTAGGCAATGGTGGGCACTATGTAGTGCAAAGAGAACAAGTTAACTGATCTAATTAGCCAAGAAGGACAAACATATGGCAGCCTCCACTCTTCTGTGAATCATTATACTTTTCTCAGGTTACACAAACTGGAAAGCAATTATAGAAATGGGAAAAAAACAAGACACCTGTCTAGAACTGGCTCAGTGCAACAAGAGTCTGGAAGTGTTTATTTTAGCTTTTATCTGGTTAGCATTGTTCATGGTATGCTTCAAAGAGTTCCCCTACTTTCAGTTCAGGCTGTAAAAAGCCCTTCACCACCTGGAAGAGCTTAGTTGTGCAGAACTGTTTAGATGCAATGGGAGAAGGAAAAGAACATTAATTGTTGCTATGGAGTATTTTTAAAGTGGGCTTCAGGCTCACATTTGATTAGATTTGTGATAGCTGAACTAAGTGAAGGAGGCAAATTCATCCCTAATGCCTACTGTAAGCAACACACCTAACACAACATGGAGTTCTTCTCTTTCTGCTGCAGAAGGAAAGGCTCAGAATTACTTCTGATGGAGAGGAGGCAGGGGTGAAAAGAACTTGTTTCAGGCCCTTTCCGCATGGCATTTGCCATGTGAAAGGGCTGCTGGAGCATCGCGCGATTGTGAGGAGTGATCTGCATGATGCACTCACAATCGTGCGATGCTTCAGGGGCTGGCAGGTGCCGATCGTGCACCTTTTCATTTTCAGCTGGAAGTCGAAAATGGTGTGCGATCACGCATTGCTCCTGGGCCCCGCGTACACTTACCTGGCATGCGGAGCCTCCGGAGCTGCGGTGGTCACGCTTCCTGCTCCAGCACAGCCTGGGAAACTCCCAGGCTGTGCTGTGGAAGGAAGAGGTGGGGCTCTCGCGCTATCTGCTTGGGACCAGACAACTCATGCGGAGCTGAAGCAGCGGGGATGCGAGAGCCTCTCACTGGAGGCTGCTCGTGCAGAAAGGGCCTCAATTATTTTTCAGATGCTGGTTTTGCCCTCCACATTTGTGAGTCTGATATTTTCAAATTTGATTATTTGGGAGGCCTTCTTGCCCTGCTGGGGCAAACAACAGGGGGAAGGCAGGGAAGAGTGGAAGCACAGAAGACACGCACATGCACATGCCTTGCCTCCTGGCTCAGAAAATGACGGGAAGGCAGGGAAGAGCATGGAGACGGAAGGCCTTCCAGGGAAAGGTGCAAGAACAAGAACAATGTCCTTCCTTCTCTGCTCAAGAAGCAACAGGAGAAGGCAGAGAAGGGTGCAGGGACAGAAAGCACATTTGTGTCTTCCCTCCCCGTTGGGCAAAGGAGGAAGGCAGGGAAGGAAGCAGGGACAAAAGGAACAGGCACATGCGCTTCTTTCTTTGCTTGGGAGGTCAAAGGGAAGAGAGAAGGGGAGGGAAGGAACAGGCAGGCATTCCTTCATTCACTCACTCAGGCAGGAGATGGAGGGAGATATTCATGGTTTTTCACTTTTGCGAATCTTCTTTGCCTCAAACCCTCATGAATGTAGGGGGCCCAGCATAGACCTCAGTGCCTTTTCAAAAGACACCTTCATGTCTAAAGACCTAAGCCAAGAAGCACCACCTACTACCATTTGTGAAGATTCAAAATCAAGGACTCACTTGCTATCTCTGTTCATGTGAAGCAGACACAGAGATATAGCACTATTTCTCAAGCACAAGACAAAGGTAGAAAGAAGGAGGCTTACCGAGAATGAGACACAAAGTCATACACAGGTATCTGAACAGTCTTCCCCTCCATGATCTCTCTGAGTGTTTTGACAATCAGCTCATTGTCAAAGGCATCTACATGGAGAATAAGAGACACAATGTTAAATGCACGGGCTCTCAATATGGCCTCTCAGCATCAATTCACCCTTCTTGTCTTCAAAGTCACCCTAGTCTACTAGATCAGCCAAGCCAAGCACAGTGCTTACCAATCTGCTACCCCTGTTCCAGCTGGCAGCATTGGTCTGGGGAAGCCTCCATGCCCTCCTTTCCTATAAGATTGAGCTACTGGTGTCTCTTATTGAGCATAGGTGCCCAGTGCCTCTCAGAACCAATGGCCAAGGGAGTCTCCATGCTTCTTCCTTGTTCTGGAAGTGTAGGGTGGAAGAGACATGCTGTTTGGTCTTGTGTAACAAGAGGTGCTCCTGGATGCCAAATGCCCTAGACCTTCTCCAAAGCTTGGGACTGGTGGAATCCCTGGACACCTGGGCTTGAGTGACTAAGCCTTTTTAGCCTTGGCACCTGGGCAATGCAACGCCCTACTTAGAAAGGCCTGGTTTCTTCAGTGTTGAGTTTCCTTCTCCTGGTGAAAACATGGCTCTTTGCAAAATTAGTAATTTGATCTTGATAAAGGTTCTATGCTGATAGGCACTGCAGTGTAGTGGCTTAAGTGTTTGATTATGACCCTAGAGACCAGAGCTTGATTCCCCGCTTGGCCATGGAAACCCACTGGGTGACCTTTGGCACATCACATACTCTCAGCCCCAGAAAAACTCACAATAGGTTTGTCTCAGGATCACCTTAAGTTAGAAATGACTTAAAGGAACACAACAGTGAAGATTCCAAAAGGGTAGCTGTGTTAGTCTGTTGTTACCAAATTTATTGCACCTTTTGGACTAACAAAGTCTATGAAAACTTATGCTATAATTTTGTTAGTTGCCACGGAAATCTTTTTTAAATCAGTCATGACTTGGTTTTACTGCTGCTTTTTCCTCTATGGTTTGTGTCCCCCATCCTCAGTATTATGCATTTTGTTTTAATTTAATTTCTGGTGGATAATATTTAGAACTCTCATGGTGATGCCTTTGATGACACCCACAATTTTCCAGTTTATGTAACTGCTTTGTCAATTCTCATATTCTATCTCTTCACAGATCCCTGTTTCTATCCTGAAAAATGCAGGGTATGGCCCTGTGACATCCCAGTCTCCCAAATTTATCTTTGGAGAGTCCAGCTGGAGGTGAAAAAGCATGGATCTATATGTGTCTACCCCTTTCCCAGCCATAGTGGCAGGTCACCTGGGTGGTCAAAGTTGAACTGGCCCTTGAGGGCTTTCGCCTTCTGTTCAGTGGTGAGTACCCGATAGAAGCTGTCTTGACTTAGAATCACAACCTGTTTGTGGTGATGGTCTACTTCATTCTGTCCCAGCAGCTGAACAATTTTGGCACAGACAGAAGACTGCAAAAGAAATAAGGAAAATAGAATGAGAAGAAATTCTAGCACAAGGAGAACAAACTTTTAAAAAAGAAAAGAATGGAAATGAGCTAAATGACTGTCAGAAAAGATGTGACTTTCTAGCTGCCTGGGAGCCTCTACCTCATCTCCCACTTTCCAAGGGGCACAGCAAGCCACATCTTCCCACAATACAAGCTGTGTACCAAGGGGGACTTACAAATCCAAAGGTCCTCTAGATACTAGTCCAGTGGAAGCATATCCAGGAAAAGGGATCAAATATGGTGCACTTCTTGAAAATGAGGAACTCCTAACCCCCCAAGATGCCGTATATCTTCCCGTTACTATGAGACAGTTACTTTGCTTCTGTGTATAGTGGTACGTTACCTCTACTCTTTTTTGCTTCTCTCATCCCTTTAACGGATTTTTGTTCTAGGGCAGGAAACTCTATAGCCCCCACTCCGCCAAGGCCTTGGCTCAGGGCCCTGTCCCTCTGATTGCTCCTCTACAAATAAGGCTTTTATGCCCCCTGCTTGCCTCTTGAAGTGTCAACCACCCATCTCTCACCACATCAGCACCAAAGCCAGTCCGCCTGGCCTCCAGTCCAGTGTAGTTTCCCAGCACTCATCTTAACATAACTTGCCAGTAGTCAGAAAAGCTCTGCATTATTTTGAGTCTGGGACTGTGATGAAGGGATCAGTTGGGCCAAGGTCCCAAGCTTTTTCCTGAACATAAGAGGCTATAAGAAGACAACATTTACTAGATGCTAATCAAGAAGGAGAGGAAGAAAAGCTCAAAATAATTTGAATAACATGAAATGAAATTATCATAGAGGAAAGGGGACTGGCATGAGGTGATCAGTGCCTCCTTTTCAACACAAGGCCAAGGACATTCTCAGAGCTGACAGTAGAACAACATACACATGCTCTCCTCTTATAAGCAGTATAGCCCTTCTCAGAGCTGACAGTAGAACAACACACACATGCTCTCCTCTTATAAGCAGTATAGCCCTTCTCAGAGCTGACAGTAGAACAACACACACATGCTCTCCTCTTATAAGCAGTATAGCCCTTCACTTCCAACTTGCTGCACATTTATGCTTCTCTATACTTCTTACAGCATGATCTTTGTGACTGCTTTTGATTGAGGACAGTCATCCAGAGTACACTGCCTCAAGGATCTAGGCACTGCACACATTGCAAAGTTCGGTTCCAGTTGGGGCAGTTTCACCCCGGCAGGGCCACTGTAAAGAGGGTAACACCAAAGCGGGGGCTTGCCCCTATAGGGCAGCCACTTCAGGGACCACAAGAACAAGGGCCTCTCCTGTTGTTTGAGAGAAGGGTTCTGCTGGATCTCTCAGCAGCTGGAGGGGTGAATTCAAAAGGTGGTGCTGGGAGACTCCTGTTCTACCTCTTGGTTGTTGGCCTGATGGGGTCAGGTTTCATTTCTGACCCTCATGCTATTTAACATATAGTTAAAACTGCTGGCAGTGATGGACTGGATGAAGGTGAACAAATTGAAACTTAATCCAGTCAAGATAGAATGCTCCTGGTCACCTGAAAGGCAGATTGGGGAGTAAGAATTCAGCCTGTGCTGGATGGGATTACACTCCCCCTGAAAATGCAGATCTGCAGTTTTGGTGTGCTCTTGGATTCAACCCTGAGCCAGGAAGTCCAAGTTTCAGTGATGTCCTGGAGTGTATTTGCACTGTTAAGGGTTGTACACCAGCTGCATTCATTCCTTCAGATCTTAGCCCTGGCCACAGTGACGTATGCCTTAAGTTACATCCTATTTGGGTTACTGTAATTTGTGCTGTATGTGTCGCTTCTTTTGCAGTGTTCAGAAACTTCAGCTGGCCCAAAGAGCTGCAGCCAGATTGTTCATTGTACAAGTCTATGGTTACAGAGAGCACAAAGCTCTCCTGCTGCCATAACTCTTGTTGCTGCCTGCCCATTTTCCAGGCAGAAACCAAAGTGATGACCTGTTAAACCCTATACAGTTCGGGTCCAGGTTATTTCAAAGAGCAAGCACAGCGTAGTGGTTTGACAGCTGGACTACAACCCAGGGTTCGATTACCTGCTTGGCCATGAAAACCCACTTGGTGACCTTGGGTGTGTCACACACTCTCAGCCTCAGAAAACCCCATGATAGGCTTATGACTCCAAGGCACACAACAACAACACTCTCATATGAACCTGCCTGTGTTTTGCAATCTTCTGGGGAGGGGGCTGCTCTCTGACCCACCACCCTTATAGGTAAACATGAAAGAAAGAGGACCTTCTCAGTGACTGTCTCAGGTTCTGGAACTCCCTTCACACAGAGACTAGACGGGCACCATTCTTACTAGTTTTCCACAAGCAGGTAAAACCTTTTTGATTCTGGCAGGGCTTTGAGAATTGATTCTTCAGGGAAACAGGCCTTGTATAATTTGCTGGACTTTTGGTTGTTGTTTCAATTTGTGTTTAACTGGTTTCACTTTTATAATGGTTTAATTGCTTTTTAACTTTTGTATGCTGTTAATTTTTAAACATGGTTTTTCTACAAGTTGTAAGATGGCTTCAGTCCCAAACTAGGAAAAAAGTGAGGTATAAATAAATATAAATTTGATGATGATGATGATGATGATGGTGTTGGTTGTGACCGGTACAGCCTCAGTATTTCTGAGCTGGGACTGGAGTTACTTCAAACCTCATCAAGAAATTTGTATGACACCAAGATTAGCATAAGCTGTCAGTACAAAAGGTGTTATTTAAGGGTAATTAATATAGCAGGTGGTTATAGCAGAGAACGTTCTCTATATGTTCTTATGTTCTCTCATAAGATAGGGACCCAGAATCTTTTCACACTGAGTATGGAATAATTTGCTATTGTCTACCTTCAAGTAGTTTTTGGTTTACGGTGACCCTAAAGTTTTTGGTTCATGGCAACCCTATCATGGGTTTTTGGGGGGCTGAGAGTGTGTGATGAGCCCAAGGTCACTCAATGCTCACCCACAAATACCCTCTCCACAGGCTGGTATCAGCCACTGTGAAAGTCCTGTCTTGTTTCTCCATATCTGGGGACAGCAGTGCTAAGAGAAGACCTCTTTTGAAGATCTTTGTTTTGCATTTCCCCCAAGTTATATACTATTTCTTGAATCTTTATCTGAACCTACTTTACATGAAATATCTTTTTTGCGCTGCTCATCACATTCTACTGTTTTACATACAGTATATAAATAGACCTCTTATCTTTTTTGGCATCTTCCCCACCCTTAACTATACACTCACCAATTTACACTATTTTGTTTTTATTCAGGTCAGGAACATGTGAAGTAATAACAGAAGGAAGGAGTGCCTATGGCTCTTTGGAGATGGTTGTTCCTATACCATTTAGTAACCAAACATAGTAAGAGGAAAGAAGGAAGGGAATCAAATGCAAAAATAGAGGGAAAGAAGACTGCAGCAGTGCATAAAAAGCAATTTATTACCAAACACATTTAGATGTATTAAAAGCCTTTCTCAGGGATGATTCTGAAAGAAAGATTCAGGCACAACCCATTAAGAGATCAGTATAAATACTTCTTTTTCAAAAGCATTATATGTCAAGACAATAAACATTAAATACAAAATAGCATAACCTCTGTACAGGGAAAACAAATCAACTTAACAAAATATACAAAATGAAATCCTGTTCATGAATATATATATATATGTGTGCGTGTGTGTGTGTGTGCATATGTGTGTGTTGTATATATATATATATCAACAATATTTAATACAAACTTATAATAAAATTGTTATAATATTATATATTTTATTAAAATTATTATTTTGTCAAACCAAAAAAGCCCCAAAGAAATAGCAGCAGCAAAGGTGCTGCTCTCAAGAAAAGAGCACCACCCAGGCCTTTTTATACAAGGTGTAAGGCCATTAATAAGCCTTTTGATTTCCATAATAAGACTCCTTTGAGGGGTTGTTTTGAGATAGAAAAGACTCCATTTCTCTTAGAAAGTATAAGATTGAGCATCTTTGTTTATACTTAGTTTACATAATATAATCAGTTATTATGAGAAGAGTTTTTCAATAGAATGTATTTGTTTATGGATTTTTGTGTGTTTTATGCTTGTAAAATGCATATATATCATGGAACATTTTAAATTTGCTGGAAGATGGTATTTTGCTGTTGTTGTATGCCTTCAACTCATTTCTGATTATATTATAGAGACTATAAGGTGACCCTATCATGGGCTTTTCTTGGTAAAATTTGTTCAGGAGGGGTTACCTTTGCCTTACTTTGAGGCTGAGAGAGTGTAACTTGCTCAAACTCATCCAATGGGACTCCATGGCCTTATACGGAATTGAACCCTGGACTCCAGAGTCATAGGCCATTTCCACACTGGACTCTTATAGCGCTATTGTTCCACTTGCAACATCCTATGGAATCCTGAGGTTTGCAATTACAGGAGGGGCACAGGATGTTGCAAGTGGAACAACAGCGCTATAACAGTCCAGTGCAGAAATGGCCTTAGTCCAGCATTCAAACTTCTACACTACACTGGCTCACCATCCCTTTAACACTTTTGACATCGGTGGTGTATTGTTAGAGAAGTAAATTCATTAATTTTTTGATGTGATTTGTTGTTCTAGCATACAGGCTGTCTATTTTTGAATCAAGGAGTTTTTTTCTGCTGCATTCTAAACCTATCACAGAGTTTTCTGGAGCTGAAGTATGTGACATGCCCAAGGTGACCCAGTGGGTTTTCATGGCCAAGCAGCAAATAGAACCCTGGTCTCCAGGGTCAAAATCCCATGCTCAGACCACTACACCATGCTGGATCTCTGATGATGGTTAAGGGCTTCCAAAGGGGTCTGAATACTAGCTGATTCATAGAATCATAGAGTTGGAAGAGACCACAGGGGCCATTCAGTCCAGCCGCTGCTATGCAGGAACACCCATCAAAGCATTCCCAACAGACAGCCATTAAGCCTCTGTTTAAATACTTCCAAAGAAGGAGACTCCACCACACTATGAGGCAGCATATTCCACTGCCAAACAGCTTTGACTGTCAGGAAGTTCTTCTGAGATTCAGGTAAAATCTCTTTTCCTGTAGTTTGAATCCATTGCTCTTTGTCCTAGTTTCTGGAGCAGTGGAAAACAAGACTGTTCCCTCTCCAATGTGATATCCCTTCAAATATTTAAACATGGCTAGCATGTCCCCTCTTAACCTTCTCTTCTGCAAACTAAACATACCCAGCTCCCTAAGACACTCCTTATAGGGCATGGCTTCAAGACCCTTCACCATTTTGGTCTCCCTCCTCTGGAAACGTTCTAGCCTTTCAATATCCTTCTTGAAATGAGATGCCCAGAACTGGACACAGTATTCCAGATCAGGTCTTACCACAGCAGAATAGAGTTGTACCATTATTTTCCTTGATCTATATACAATACTGTTATTGATGTAACCAAGAATTGTGTTGGCTTTCTTGGCTGCCACATCACACTGCTGACTCATGTTCAGCTTGTGGTCTCCTGAGACTCCTAGATCCCTTTCACACGTACTGTTGTTCAGCCAGGCGTCTCACATCCTATATTTGTGAATTTCATTTTTTTCTGCCTAGGTGTAGGACCTTACATTTCTCTTTGTTGAAATTCATTTTGTTAGCTTCAGCTCAACTCTCCAGTTTGTCTGATTACTGAAATTAAGCTCTGAAGCATGGGGGTAGAGAAATGATTGAGGAATCAGCAGCAAAATGGCCCTTATTTTTTTCTGCTAGTAGTGAATTTTTCCTTGGACAGCTGCTCCTCTTGCAGGGACTGTTTCTCAGCTTAGAGTTACCAGCTGTCACAGATTACAAGCAAGTTGTGGCTTTTGAAATGCCACTTTCTCCCAGTTTAAAAGCTCACTTCCTAGACATAACACATTACTGAGACCTAATATTTCTGGGAATGTTTTTTTTTTAAAATCTCAGTCCACAAATACAAACTTGGAACATAAATGCTATCAGAAAAGAGTAAAAGACAACCCAGAAATCTGCAGCCTTGAGGTCAAAAATTCTATACCTCCAGATCCAAGATTATGCATCAGAAATCACTCCGTGATCTCTAGAAGTGATGCAGCAATAAATCTATGTTAAAAATCTAACCTAAACAGAATGTGCACAATAGTGATCTTCCCTGTCTTCACAAGAAATGGCTGGTAGACCCTAGGCTTGTCATGGCAAAGACATGGAAAGATTTTATGGCACAGAAGCATCTAGGTCACATTGTGCATAACCTAACGTGCTAAAAGCAGCTGTCTCAATAACTGAATGCCAAGAGCCTACGAGACAAGTGGCTGGGTATGCAGACCATACACTGAACAGTAAGCAAGGCTGGCAAAATATTGCAAGCTTAAATGTCAGCTAAAGGTTTGGGGGCAGGGTAGCTTTTCCCAGGCTGGTTCCCTCTGGCTGTATCAGACAAAACCTCCCATTGTCTTGACAGAATGGTTATGGCCCATGTTGGAGAGAACACTGGGAACTGTTATTTAACACACATGGAGGGTAGAAATTACTATGACAGTTGCTATATTACAAGTTGAGTAAAGGAGAACAAAAAATAACAGTTGCCCTGCTGCCAGGGTTTTCAGAATCTCAGGAAATGGTAACAACTGTGTACCTTTAGCCACCCATGCCTTGCAGATGCTCACAAGTCAAAGTCCAGCAGAATGCTTAATTATAAAGCATCATCATGGAAGTCTGCACAAAACCAAGCCTAGAATTCCAACTTGCTGTTGTCGCAGAAAAAGGAAAGTGTGGCAGAGAAAAGCTTGGGAAGAAGCACCTGTTTAAAAAGACATGCATGGGACCCAGAGTCTTCCAAGCAATCTTTCCTATTTGGACAGAAGCCTAACAGATCCATATATGCAAGATTCCAAGGACATATGCCATCTCAGGCCACTTCCGCTCTACACTGTTACAGTGCTATTATTCCACTTTCAACATCCTATGGAATCCTGGGGTTTATAGTTTAGGGAGGGGCCTTTAGAATTCTCAGCCAGAGAGCTCTTTGGCCTCAGCAAACTACAAACCCCAGAATTCCACAGGATGCTGAAAGTAGAATAATAGCACTATAACTGGGGAGGATGGAAATGGCCTGGGGCAAAGCAAGCACTACTGTGAAGACACAGAGATTTTTTTTTCTTTTACCCTATGTGCAGAGATCCTAGTCCAAGGGTATTTTGCTAATTGTAGCAAGGGTACTTAATTGTATCAAGTACTGGGATACTTTGTCCACTGTTAATGGATTTTTTTCTTTTTTGGCAACACAAACTGCAGGAGTCACCCCAATATGGACTGGAATGGTCGGAGGGGGCTGTTAAAGCCAGGGTCCTCATCAGGACTGGAACCCCTGTCTTTTGAAATAACAAGCACACATGGCTACTAACTACTGTTTAAATAAATTGTGGGTGTTGGGTCTTAGAGGAACAATAGAACTGAACGAAGAATTTCTGCTGTCTAGTCGTTACCAGTTCTATTCACAAGGCTAACAGAGAAGAAAAAAAACTCCCAAGGCAGAAGGGGATGACACTGTTCTGTGGCAATATTTTCATCCCTATGATAAACCAGCACAGCAAAGACCTGCTGGCTAGAGCTCTCTGACCCCAAATCCGAATGCCTTTAGAACAGTGGTTCTCAACCTGGGGGTCGGGACCCCTTTGGGGGTCGAACGACCATTTCACAGGGGTTGCCGCTCCTCAATCCTGCCCCCACCTTTTAAAAGAAGGTGGCCTCACAGCCAACGGGAGCAGTGCTTCTGAGACCCCTGCACTGGAAGGAGGGGAGAGGAGGCATGCTGGGCATTTCCCCGTCTTTCCCTGCCTGGTGGGAAAGCACTGGTGGAGCCGGAGGTGCGGAGAGCGGGAGGAGAGAGCTGGAGCCTGAATGTTAAGGCAGAGGTGAGGACACCGAGAGGAGAGAGCTGGAGCGTTAAGGCGGAGGTGGAGAGAGGAGACCTGCAAACCCCAGGATTCCATAGGATGGTGAAAGTGGAATAATAGCGCTGTAACAGTCTAGTGCAGAAATGCCAGGATGACTTTCTCCTCTCGCTTTTGTTGTGCGTGGACCCTTGGTGCTTGCCACATGCACGTGTTGTGTTCTTCGCCCTGACTGTCTTGCATTCCTCGCTTTTTGTATGTTCAGTGTCGGCACTCCCTTTAAGGGAGGGAAGGAGGGATGGAAGGAGTGAAACAAAACGCGTCTGCTTATGCCGCTGCCATCTTTCCTCTCTCGCTGTCCTTTCCTCCCTTTGCCTTGTGTAAAATGTGGGCTGTTTCGGCATTGCCTTTGGGAGTGACTGGCTTTTAGAACTGTGGAAAGGAAACATTCAGAACTAGAACTACTGCCTTAATTCTGGCATTGATGGATGCTTTCTGTGCTTAAAAAAAGGGGGGAGGGTAACCAGTTTTTAGGGATTAGAAGTCTATCCAGAGCAGTGATTTAGGGCAGTGTTTCCAATGTATTTGATGTTGGAACTAACTCACTCACTAAATAATAAATAAATAAATAAATAAAAAAATTAAAAAATTAATAACAAAAATGATTTTATGGTTGGGGGTCACCACAACATGGGGAACTGTATTAAGGGGTCGCGGCATTAGGAAGGTTGAGAACCACTGCTCTAGAACAAGTAAGATGGGGGTAGAGGCTGGTTTCTAATTTGCCAGGAAAGTGAGGACACCCAACTACGGCCGTTTCCGCACTAGACTGTTATAGTGCTATGATTCCACTTTCAGCATCCTATGGAATCCTGGGGTTTGCAGTTTCGGGGCAGTCCAGTGCGGAAATGCTCCGCCTCATAATCCTGCTGGCAGGGTGGGGTGCTGCGGACTGCATCACAGGGGGCCTCCTCGGTTACCAGCAGCCATTGTAAGCAAGCCTCATATTCCATTTTTGGAACAACACTGAGGACGGATGGGTCCCTGGGCGTCTTGAAAAAGATGCCTTACCCCGCAGTTCCAGGCATCTGGCGGCATGAAGCTGGTGCTCCCGTCACAAGGATGGGAAACCGCCTCCACACAGACCTCACTTGGCATGTTCCGACGAGTCGCGGCACCGCAAAGGGTCCAGAGCCGAGTTCCGGGCTGACTCCATCAGGCAGCCCCGGGGATCCCCCAGCACGGCGAGGGGCGAGGGCGGGCGAACACGCGGAGCCGACGGAGGGGCACCGTCCAGGCAGCCCGGGGGCGCCCTTTCAGCGGCGCCCAAGGCCGGCAACGTGTCTAGCTCGAAGGGGGGGCGGAGCGCAGGTCCCATGACTCATCACCCCTGCCTACGATCGATGGGAGCTGCGACCCAGCCCCAGCCGGGGAGCCGCGTGACGCACGCCCACTCTCCGGGGCTCACCCGGCCACGTGCTTCTATCTCCCCCGACCAGCCCAGGCAGCGCCGAAGGGAGTCCCGCCGGCCTCCCCCTCGCCGGTATGGGACGCGAGGACGAAGGGCTCTGCCCACGTGGCGAACGCGCGCCCCAGGCCAGGCCACACGCGGCTTCCCAGGCTAGCTCTGGCACGGACAGATCGCAGGGTGCCAAGGCAGTCTCCGAGCACGGGCGGAACGCCGCCTTTCCCTCCCGAGACAGCCCCGGAGAAGAGACCGCGGGGCTCCGGTCCCCCCCCCGCGGGAAAGAAAGGAGCCGCCGCTCACCTTGCCGCTGGCCGTCCCGCCGCTGACTCCAATGAGGAAAGGCTCGCCGCCGCCGCTGCCCACGCCGCCGCTGGGCTGGCCCTGGCCCGGCTGCAGCCGCTGCTCGCTATCGCCCGCCATCCCCCGGCTCGTCGCCCCCGGCCCGCCTTCTCAGCGGCGGCCCGGCACTGGACGCCTGTGCCGAGGAGCCGGCGGCCCCGCTCCGCCTTCCTGCCTCCTCGCCGCCGCCGCCGGCGGTCCCCGCTGCAGCTTGGCGGGCTCGGCGCGGCTCCTGGCCACGGCCCGCCCCGGTCCCCGCCTCCTGCCTGAGCCGGCGGGCGGGTGGGAGGAGCGCGTCATCCCTGCGGCCACCGAGGCCGTCTCGGCTACTTGGCCGCGGCGGCGGCGGCCCGGAGAGGACAACGGGGGAGATTCGCGTCGGTTCCAGCCCCCAGCCCCCTGGCTCTGGGAAAGAGGGCATTAGAGTCATGGGTCCTGTTCCCGCAACGCCGGCGTCTCCTGCTCCTTTCCAGCAGCTTTGACCCGAGCCGTTTCCGCGCCTGGCTGTTATAGCGCTATGATTCCACTGTCAACCTCCTAGGGAATCCTGGGATTGGCCGCTTAGGGAGGGGCCTCAGAGGAAGGAAACCTCAAAGCCCCCTCTCTCAACGGCAAACTCCAGGATTCCCTCGGAGGTTGAAAGTGGAGTCATAGCGCTATAACAGGCTAGTGCGGAAATGGCCTTGAGCTCCAATACCCATCACTGTGTAAGAAAACTGGAAAGAATACAAGTTATCATCATCCTGCGTCATTACAGTTTCCTAGCCTTTTGTAAAGCAGGTCTCTGGCAGCATTACACTCTGCCCTTGCCGCATCTTCTCCTGCAGCCCTACATGGTGGTGTTTTTTTGAACAGAATAGTGAATAGCAAAAGTGGTGAGGCTCAAGTAATAAAACACTGTGGAACAAAAACACAAATCCACGGTTCAAAATAAAAGGGCTTTTATAAATCAAAGCTAGCACCTTGGATTGATCCTGGTAATACCTTAGCAGCCAATGAAGTATCTCAGAGGAAGTATAGCTTATACATTAAAATGTCTGTTAGTAAGTTCTGCATTAGCAGATGTTTTCACGCAGTCTTCAAAGGGCATCTCCAGATGCATTACATTACAGTAATCTAGAATTCACTAAAATGTGACTGATACTGGCTAGATCTTTGTTTAACAGTAGCAAGCCTATACAGTATATCAGTCAAACCTGATAAAAGACACTCAAGCCATAGCTGCCACTTTGGGTTCACGAATGACTATGTCCAGAAATATCTCAAACATAAGAATGTGACCTTTTAGGGACGTGGCCTCATCTAAGAGAAATTAGAGGAAGGAGGGGTCTTGTTTTCTGCTGCTCCAGAGACCAGGACAAGGAGCAATGGATTCAAGCTGCAGGAAAGGAGATTCCACCTGAACCTCAGGAAGAACTTCCTGACAGTCAGGGCTGTCCGGCAATGGAATCTGCTGCCTCGGAGTGTAGTGGAGTCTCCTTCCTTGGAGGTTTTTAAGCAGAGGCTTGATGGCCATCTGTCGGGATTGATTTGAGGGTGTTCCTGCATGGCAGGGGGTTGGACTGGATGGCCCCTGTGGTCTCTTCCAACTCTACATTTCTATGATTCTATGAAATTCCACCGCAGTCTGACCACACACAACCAGGAAAACGAGGTAGACCAAGATGGTAAAATTTGACAATATCACTTAAGATTACAGGTGATGTGACCATTCTCCCCACTCCCACAAAAAAAAATCTTCCTGAAATTTAAATAAAACATCATATCCCACAATGATGAAATGTATGTCCAGCCTACCTACCCCTTGCTTGTTTTCCGTTTTGTAGGGCACGTGTTTAAATATGTATGTGATGCACTTTCAATCTGGTGTTACATATCACTCTACCACTTCATTTTGCTATCTGGGTGGATCAGACTTTATCATAATCGGTCCTGTCTTATCTGGATTGAATTTATTCACCCTTCATTCAGTCTGTTATTGATTTTATGGCCATCATCATCTCAGCTAGATTGGATAAAAGGGAGAGATAGTGGCCATTTCCGCACTAGCCTGTTATAGCGCGATGATTCCACTTTCAACATCCTCTGGAATCCTGGGGTTTGCAGTTTCGGGAGGGGCCAGCCGGATTCCGGATTCCCCAGGATTCCAGAGGATGTTGAAAGTGGAATCATCGCGCTATAACAGGCTAGTGCGGAAATGGCCACTGGTACCATCAGAGTATTAATTATCTAAAGCCTTAACAACCTCCCAGTAGCTTGATATTGATGTTTTTAGACCAAACCTTCTATACATCCTCAATTATGGTTAGGGATGGTGAGAGTTGTATATATATATATATATATATATGTATATTTTGAGGGCTACAGCAGTCCACTCCTGCTTACAGGGCATCTCCCACAAAAGTGGACTATAGTTCTACAGCCTCTCCTGTAGCTGGAACCAGAATGTTCTCAAGCAGAACTGCTCAGTCTTGGGTCCTCCAGATGTTTTGGGCTTCAATTGCCCGGAGCCCCAGCCAACAAAATCAACGATAAGGAATTCTGAGGCCATTTCTACACTAGACTGCTATAGCGCTATGATTCCGCTTTCATCGTCTTATGGAATCCTGCTGGCCCCTCCCGAAACTGCAAACCCCAGGGTTCCATAGGATGTTGAAAGTGGAATCATAGCGCTATAACAGTCTAGTGTGGAAATGGCCCCAGTCCAAAACATGTGAGGGTCAGAGGTTGAGAAGTATCGCTCTAAAGAAATAGACATTGGTAACAGCAACCACTGTAAGGTCCAGCAAAAGCAAGGCCGAAAGGCCATTTCTGCCTATTATTCAACCTCCTGTGGAATTCTGGGGTTTATAGTTGACTGAGGCCCAAGAGCTCTCTGACTGAGAAGTCTAAAACCTCCTCCCTGAACTGCAAACCCCAGGGTTTCCACAGGCCGTTGAAAGTGGAATAATCGCGCCATAACCGTGTAGGGCGCAAATGACCGTAGTCCAACAGCCAAACCACGACATCACACGAGATCTCTTGTGAGGATAGCACAGCCTTAAGGAAAAATTCCAGGGAACTCGGAAGTTGGGCGCGGTGCAGTTCTACCTTTCGTGTTCTCCGACTTCCGCTTGGGGCCTAGTTTCCGGGGAGGCGTTGCGCCGGCTGGTTCCAAGATGAGTACCATGTTTGCCGACACGGTCCTTATCGTGTTCATCTCGGTGTGCACGGCGTTGTTAGCCGAGGGTGAGTGCGGGGGGGCGGGGAGAGGCCTGTCTTCCAGCGAGAAGGGCGAGGCCCTGAGAGCGGACGGTGCCGGCGCCGGTCCACCGCTCGCAAGCGGGGGCGGAGTGCCTTTCCTCGCAGGGCTCGGGTGGGCTGTCGTCCCTGCCGCAGGCGAGGTGGGCTTGCTGGGCTGCCCTGTGCCGAAGGACACGCTTTGCGGGCGAGGGAGAACTGCCTACCTGCCCACGGAAGGAGAGAAATATTTCGGCTTTCCGTGGTGGGGAGTCCAGTTCGTCTCAGACCGTTTCCGCACTAGCCTGTTATAGCGCGCTGATTCCACTTTCAACATCCTCTGGAATCCTGGGGTTTGCAGTTTCGGGAGGGGCCGTCCGGCCCCTCCCGAAACTGCAAACCCCAGGATTCCAGAGGATGTTGAAAGTGGAATCAGCGCGCTATAACAGGCTAGTGCGGAAATGGCCATAGTGCTTTTATTCCACTTTCAGCATCCTATGGCATCCCAGGGTTTGCCTTTGAGACCCCTCCCTAAACTGCAAACCCCGGGATTCCGTAGGATGTTGAAAGGGGAATAAGAGCACTGTAACAGGCTAGTGCGGAAATGGCCTTCAAGGTTAGAGGGGTATAAGAAAACTCTGCTAGAGAACGGGAAAATCCTAGAACAGTCCTGTGATGTCCAAGCATGCTTTTTGGCAACGTTACATTGAGTGGCTGCGACGAGAGGGTGCAGTCGGGTGTCTTGGGGACGGGCTTGGCTAGCAGAAGCATGCGGCAGCCCTGCAAAATTTTGGGTAGCAGTGGCTGGATCGAACTTCATTGTTTAGATCAGCGGTTCTTAGCCTTTTCTTTACTGAGGCCCTCCTGTGAATATAATTTGTTGCTGGGGATCCCCAAGACTTAACTCAAGATTTGAATACTTAAATTTAGCTTTCAATATTCCAATATTTATTTACTTATAAATTAATTAAAGGTTTCCTGAGACGAGGATTCAAATCCCTGCTCAGACTCTGGGTGACTTTAGGCAAGTCACATTCTCTCAGCTTCAAAAGAAGGCAAAGGCAAACTCTCTCTGAATAAATCTTGCCAAAAAACACCCTTGTGATAGCTTCACCTTAGGGTTGCCATAACACAGAAGTGACTTGAAGGCACCCAACAGGGGGAGTTTTTTTTCTAGCCATCATGTCTCTCCCCTTTGCAAACTGACTTATGACAACCCTAAGGCAAACTTATGGTGAGGGTTTTCAGGGCAAGATTTGTTGCCTTTGCCTTTGTCCGAGGCTGAGAGAACATGACTTACCTGAGGTCACCCAGTGAGTTTCCATGGCTGAGTTGGGATTCAGACCCTGGTCTCCAAGTCATAATTTGGGCATGCACATGTCCCTTCCATCAGGGACATGTGCCTGAGGGGTGTGAGTGCTGAAGCTGCTGCCTCCCTGTGAGGGCTGTGTCTGTTTCCTTCTGGTGAAACACAGGGATCCCCAGACGCCAGGTTTAGAACCACTGGATTAGATACAATATACGTCTGAATGCCAGTCTATGGAGGAGAGGAAAAAATTTGGTGAGAAAGTTGTGGGTATGCTAAAAACTCAGGTTTGGCTATCAAGGGAGATAAATGGACTGATTCATTCAGGTTCTATTCAGGTTCTTGCAGTATTTAAGTATGGTGTATAGATTTATTAATTGTCCTGCCTTTCTCACAGCATGGGACTCAAGGTAGTTTATAAAAATACTAAAACAAGAAAAAGCTAAAAATCTCATAATAAAAGTTAGAAAATAGTTAATCATATTAAAATCCCCTTAAATTTTTAAAAGTGAAAAATATTCAAAAACACAACAATAAAGTTAAAAATAGAGCAGATACGCCACATAAAAACTACTCCCTGTAACCAGTTAATCACTAAATGCTCCTTGTCTGCTGGTAAAAGGAGAGGAGAGATAGGGCCAGCCTAGCTTTCCCTGGGAGGAAATTCCAGACCTTGGGAGCAGCTGTGGAAACACCTCTCTCCTGTGTCCACACAAGAGGAGCTTGTGATCGTTAGTGGATTTGAGAGGCACTGCCACCCTCCAGGATCTTAAGACTGTGACAGGTTCATTTGGAAAACGTCCTTCTGTTTAACTGAAAAACATTGTTTTTGAACTAAAGTCCTCATTTGTGGCAGGGGTATCATAAAGAACCAATGTGGAAGGGCCATTGTGAATCTAAAATTTTGCCTGAAAAATGACACTACCTGCTAGAACAGTGGTTCTTAACCTTTGGGGTCTTGGAGTCTTCTGAGAGTCTGATGTAAACTAAGAAACCCTCCACAGAATAATTCATGTAAACATGCACACATACAATTTTGCACATAATTTATTTTACTGCCTTGGAAATTGAATTTCTTCATATAAACTAGTTTTGAATGAAAATATTGAAATGATTAGATTGTTTTACTTTAGGATTTACTGTGTCAAGAAAAATTCACAGTAAATGAAAGGACATTGAAGGGAGGAGTCATGTTTTCACCTAGTTCACAGACCCTCTGAAGCCTGTTCGTGGACTCCAGGACAAGAATCCCTCTGGTGGAACATATGTACACTGGGTTTTGGAATCTCAGTGGGGAAGGGATGCTGCTTGTTCCTTGAGCTGAAAATGTAAGAATCTGCTGAAATACTGCTTCTAGGGTATGCATTTCTCAAGGGATAGGAAGACTGCTCTCAGGTCATGTGGTTTGTTGCTCAGTTTGGAGGTATACAGATTATATTCCTTGATTATATATCCCACTTGTTTCAGGTATAACATGGGTGTTGGTCTATAGAACAGACAAATATAAGAGGCTGAAAGCAGAAGTGGAAAAGCAGAGTAAAAAATGTAAGTAGTATTCCAAAATGCAAATAGCCTAGTCATCTCTTAAAGATACTCAGACTCTGGAGAATAGATGTAATATTTGCTATAGAAGGTGAGACCATTAGTGCCCACCAGACATGATGGCTATATAATAGGTATGCTTCTCAAATATGTGTTGCTGGTGAAAACAAATGAGGTGATTCTCTGTGGGCCATGTCCTGCTTATGGGGTTTCTGTAGGTGTAAGCATTTACCTGGCTACTGTGGGAAGAGGATGCTGGGCTTGATTTGATCCAAAGTGATGTTTCTTATGTTTCATCTAGACTCTTACCTACCTTTTGTGGCATGGTAGGACTCTAACCAAAAATTTTACTATAATAGGATAGTGAAGCTTTGAAAGGGGCAATCACAATGGTAAATTGGGGATTTGCAGTGTACAGTAGAAGAAAAGCATCTCGTACTGCTGTTTCCAAGCCCTACGGTTAAAATGTGGTTTTACAGAATTAAAAGGTTTGTTAAGATATATTTGGATGCTGCACTGTGTATAAGAAAATCACCTATCATGTACAGTGTGTTTGTGTTTGTGCGTGTGTGTCTGTGCGCACGCCTTTAGGTTGCCTGTCAACTTATGGTAATCCCATGAATTTCATAGGGTTTCCTTAGGCAAAGAATACCCAGAGATGTTTTTGCCAGGGAAGTTTTCCAGCAAAAGTCCAGAAAACGAGAGGGAGCATCCAGTCCTCAGTAAACTACATCTTAAAAGTATCTTGCACAGTTAATACTTTTGCTATGTATCTACTAGTTTGCTTGCTGGAAGTCTCCCTGGGTTTTCTTTCCATTATAATAAAAAAAAAACCCTCACTTCATGAAAATCGTTGTTCATAGGAAAGAAATTATAAAAGTTTTATCAAAGAAAGGCATTGCAATGAGGAAATCAATTGGACAAAATGTTTCTCTTAATGAATAGTCTGAAAAGGATGAATTACTGTTTCTGAATGTCAAGATTTGCCACTTACGCAGAGATAACTTTACTGCTGCAGGAAACAATAAAAGTTACTGGTACTCACTTTTGTAAAAAAGAATTGTTACCCCACCAGCATACCCCATCCTGGGGAATATAAATTTGACATTAAATATGCCCGCCATGCCAGAGAGCTTGCCCGAGTGGGTACGTAGACAAAGAGGTCGAATGACCAAAAATAGATCAGGTCAGGAAAATCCCCAGTTACGTTCCCCTAGGAGACCTCAAGCTAAACATGTCCGCACGGACAAAGGGTCTTCAGACAAGGAATAGCCAACTTGAGTGGATTATTGGGTTTTCCCCAGGTTGAGCAATTGCAACAAGTTAGTAAACCCTACAGTGCAAGGTCCATCTACATAAACCAGTCATGCAAACCAGCAAGTTGCTATTGTGCAGCCTTTCTCCCTTTATTTTGGCCATTGTTCTTCCTGGGAGAGGGCTTGCCCTCGAGGTACGTTTTTCCCTGTAAGTAGTCCCAGTTTTTAAGGGTCTCTTCAGAGAACTCCCCGCCACGCTAGCAGATCAGTACTGTGTTAGTCGAGTGATCCCCTCAGCTGCTTCTCTTTGCTGAGCTCCACTCTTCTCGCCACTTCCTGGACTGAAGACTTTAGGATAGGTGCAGTATCACCGCCTTTACACCCTCTCCGCTGAATCCCCTATTAATTTTCACCTCTTTCCTTTCTCAATAGACCTTGTGTGTGTGAGTGAGTGAATGAGTGAGTGTGTTGGTGCATGACAATACACTTGTTAACAAAATCCAGTTATTGGTACTTTTGTCTGGCTTTTCAGTTGGTCTGATGCCATAAAAATTGGATAAAAGATTCTGCTGGGTTACCCTGCCCCTTGTTTGGCTACAGCCAATGCTCCACTAATTTCCCCAATCTTTGCTTTTTTGGAGCCAATCAAGGTGTCTCCCAAGGGACCCCCAGAAGTCAGGATAACAGAATATGAAATGCAACGTCATCCAGAAGTGACTTAAAGCAGTCTGTTATGCTCTCAAATGTTTTTTTTTAAATGTATGCATTTATTTGCTTTTTTGGAAAGCATAAATATGTAACCTTACATTTGTGTTTCAGGAAACATTGAAAAAAACTACTCATAGACAAGTGGAGAGTTGAGTCTCAGGGCTTTAAAACAAGTAGTCTAACATCGTCCTTATATCTTTAAATACTTTAAAGGTGTAAAATATATATAAACATCCTTAAATACAGCAGAACTGTATTAAAATCAAATAGGCTTATAAAATCATTTTGATAGAAACTCCCTGGTTCTATTTGGCAACATCTGTTTCAAATTTGGCACATCATCAGTTGTACAAGTATTTCCAAAATTCTGTTCAGATGTTAGCAAGCTTCTTTTTCCCAGCTGGGTGTGCTCAGAAGAAATTCTCAAAGGATCATGCTTCAAGGCCAGGATTCCCCCCACAAATGGTGAAAAACATAAAATGCTCGTGTCCCATATTATTAAATGGTGGTGACATGCACATAGACACTTCAGTGCATCTGCGTTCATGTTGCCTCCATTTTAGGTTTGGAACACAATGCTCTCCAATTGCTGGAATTCACAGATCCAGAGGTCATGTATACGGAGAGTCCACTATATAATGGCTTTTCTGATCTTGTGAAGGCACTTCAACAACAGGAAGAGTATTTGTGCTGCAGCAACTTGGGCAGCAGGTCTGTGTTTTGAAGGCAAAAGAGAACCAGATAGCTTTTTCATCTTGTCAGGAACTCTGTATTGAAAGATGTGGCTAGTGCCAGTTAATCTGGTTTCTCTGTGGCTTCTGTGACCAATAATAAATAAATCCATTCTTCCCATAAGATGTTGTCCTTGGAGCTAAAGAAAACCTTATCTAATACTGTGTGTGGGGAGTAATTCCATCGTCCTGGTGCTAGGGTTATGTGATACATAAGATTTTGTAAATTAGATTTTGTAAAGTGTCCTTGGTTTCATGAAAAATGGAAATAAATAAACATTCAGTGAACGCCAAATATCCTGACCAGTAAACCATAATTAGCCAATTCAGCTTAACACTTAAGCATAACGAATGTCCTAGCTCAGCTTTGGCTTCACTGAATGTCCGTGGCCTTCAGTGTCACTCTTAGGTGCTTCAGTTTCACGTTGTGATTCTGTACAGTTTTTGCATTGATTGCAAACCTCTGCAAGGGAGGGTAGGAATTGTTCCCTTGTACCAACAAGACTTTTTAAAATTATAAATTACCCTGTTGTCATGATTATAGGCAGTATGCCCCTCCTCCAAAGCACTGATTAGGCATGTCATAGGACATGTTATTCATTAGGAAATTGACACAAAATTCATTTTGTAGGAGGGCTTTTCCATTACAATGAACAGTATGTATTTTGCCATCAAAAACAATACCACGCTCGTTTTCTTCCAACTGATTCACTGCACTGACTCAGTGTCGTGCTGTAGACTGTAGAATATCAAGATGAATGACATTGTAAGCTACAAGCTAACAGTCTGGATATGTTGAGGCCAGCCTGTGATACTTGCTGAAGTATATTCTGAAACATCAGGTTTTCTTCACTAGCATTCTACCCTCATAACTTTAAAGATGCTTCAAGCTTCTCTTAACAGCAAGCAACAAAAACATTTTTATGTATCTTGGTTTTAAGTTTATTTTGAAAATGAGTAATCAGCAGTGTATGCTAAATGTTCTGCTTCCAAAAGCATTTAGATATCCAGCATATTGTTCCATGGCAAAATAAAAATAAAAAAGGACACATTTTGCTAAAGGCAGCACTGGATTCATAATAAAACACATCTGATGAGTAAAATAAATATATGAAATTGACCCAAAGAAACTATGGATTTTTGTCATTTACGTTGTACGGCAGGGAAATGGATGGTGGTAGTTTTTTAATGACAGCTCAGCACAAAGAGTCTTGCACCCCTTGAAAGGCTAACAGTCTATACTGTGGCATAAATTTGTATGGACTAGAGACAGCCTTTCTTATGCCTTATACCCTGGAGGGACCTTTACAATTTTCAGGTCTCAGAGAACCCCACATAAAAATTAATATATCTACCACAAAAAAGTTTCTGTCTAAAATCACAATCTCTTGCAGAACCTTAGTGTTCCAGGGAAGTTTGGTTATGAAACCTTCGACTAGAATCTAGAGAACGGACTAGGGTCTATTGACAGATATGTTTAAAGAATCATGTAGAAAGAAAATGTTGGCAGTAACAAAATGTCATCAATATGCAAAGCTGACTACATGAAACATGTTACAATAAGCTCCATCCATATTGACACTTACCTGAAATTTTGTCAAAACCAGATATTTCTACATTCCGTTAGTTTTCACTGTTGTACCCGTTTGATTTGGTTTTTTGTTATAGATATTTTTTTCAAGTCTAGGAGGCAAAAAGAAAGGGAGGTGCTTTCTTTATGAAAAGAACTCTATTGTCTAATCTCTGCAGTGGAAAAAAAGAAGGAGACGATAACAGAATCAGCTGGCCGGCAGCAGAAGAAGAAAATAGGTAATCTCTGGGATCTAGAGTTGAATATGTGTGTGTGTGTAGTTTTCTGAAGAGTCCTTGTTATTTTTCATAGATAGGAGGTGTAGGGAATGATCATCATTTCAGATATATTGAGAATTCATATTCCTGCTTTAAAGGATAGTATGTGAAATCGGCTATTAAACTTTGCCTTGTGAAAAACTATATATGGAAAGAGGCTGCTTCAAGTGATGGTATTTTTACCTAGGACATTGTAAAATATTATTTTTAAAACAAAGTATTACTGTGAAACAGCAACTTATTTATTTATTTATTTTAACAATGTGTACACTATTCTCCAAAAAGACATATCACAAATAATGGTAAATAGTGAAATAGAAGCCACAGAAGATTTTCCAGAGATAAAAAAGTATGCTACTAATCAAGGAGAAAACTTCTCCATATTTTCATTTGTCTTCTTTCTGTTCCAAAATTGAATAAACAGTGTCACTGCTCCTGAAGTCGAAGAGTAGTGATAGAGTTCCCATGAATTGGAGTCATTCTTTGTGGTCTTACTATCAAGAACATTATGTTTGTGCAGATTGATTTATTCTGCCCAGCCAATTTTGAGCTTCACTACAAGAGAAGATGCTCAACACTGTATGCACTGAGTGTTTGAAGAGGAGAAGATTGTTGTCTTCTCCCTATGATATCACCTATAGTGAGATAGTAATCTTGACATGTTTGTATTGGACTGAGTGTCTCAGCCTTCTAGTGTGCCTTTTTGTTGAACAAGGAAGTGGTTCAAAATCTCCTTTTCCTGCTATATTTTTTCCCTTAAAGTTTGTTTGTTACAACCCTGTTGGAAATGAATTCCTGACTTTGTAACACACAGTAACCTTTTCCTCACTGTTTTTCAGAGAGGCAAGAGGAGAAACTGAAGAACAACAACCGGGATCTTTCAATGGTAAGGAGGCATAACATACTGAATAGATCCTGAATCATATGGGCAGCTTGCTTGGAAAATCAATATATTGATTACAACAAATACATTACATATACATTACAACAAATAGGAAGAGACCTTATTCCACCCTCTGTGGGATGTTGCATTTAAAACAGCTGTAAAACCAGAATGAAAGAGTCCCTGGTTCACACACAACCTCATTGTTCTTACCTCCATCAAATAGCTGGATTTGGCTTGGTTTACTGGGTTTGGCTCAGATATCTTCAGCCTGAGGTGGGTTTTGTCCCCCCATCCCCTGAAGCTAAGTGAACTAGGCAGTCCTGCAGGTAACTTTGACCCGAACCTTGTAGGGCTTTTAAAGATAATAACCAACACTTTGTATTTTACCTGGAAACTAATTGGTAGCCAGAGGAGTGATTTTAATATCAGTGTGATATGGTCACTCCTCGCTGTACCTGTAATCAATTTTTTTTTTTTTACTTTTTTACTTATGAGACCTTCATTGTTGCTAATGTTTAGTTCTCTCTCTATGTGCATGAATGCCTGTGTAGAATTTCCTGTTGTTGTTGTGTGCCTTCAGGTCAACTCCAACTTATGGCATCTCTACTCTAGGTTTTTGTATGCAATAGTTATTCAGCAGTAGTTTGCATTGCCTTCCTCTGGATATAGCCTACAGCACTTGGTACTGTTGGTGGTCTACCTTCCAAGAACTAGTCAGAAAGGAGAGAGATATTTCTCCTTTCTGCCTGTCTGCTGCTGCTGCTGGTGTGCCCCTTTCTACCTCTGTCTCTATAGACACTCATTACCTTACACTCATTACCTACAGGATCAGGTCTCCAGGCTATCAATGGAATGGCCCCCGGAGGGGAGGAGATCTTTTGGGAATGGAGTGAGCTTGAGAGCCCATTCACTATTTCAGAATAAAGGAGTAGTTTGTTTGTTTGCTTTTACTTTCAGTTGTAGTCTTAAAATATTCTGTTCACTGGCAAAAGAAACAAGGAAGATGAATTACGTGGGGAGTATGGGAGAGGAATTGATCCAGGAAGTAGCCAATGTCTTGGTAATGGGTAGAGGAAGTTATGTACTGGGAAGTCAGTGCTGTGATCATGGGAGAGGGAAAGCCATAGAATGCTCATTGCCCATGCACTGTCCCCTACTTAAAATAGTCTGGATAGCTTTGGCAGTGGGCCCCGAGCTGAAAATCCTGCTGTTGATTCCAAGTCAGTAGATGGTGAAATTGTTAGCATCTAGGATGTTGTCCTTGATGAGCATGCATAACAGAGATAGAGGTGGGTGGGTGACCTCTCTCAGCTTCTACCTCTGGGTTCTCTCTACAGCAACAAGCAAGGTCTGAGGGGCAGGGAGGTGGTGTTGCAATATTCCATCATGACTCCATCTGCTTAGCAGGGTTCCCTGTCCTAGGGAGGAAATTCAGGTATGGATACAAGAAATAAAGAAAAATAAGAACACTAGGAAAAAAGAACAACAAATGAAATTAATTGGTCGATGGTATAGAACACCTTCCCAACTAGCATTTCTTAGAGAAAATATATCCTCAAAGTGTTGGCATGGTTGCGGAGCTAAAGGCATATATATATATACATATGTGGTGGGAATGTCCCTTTGTTCAAAAATTTGGGACAAGGTTAAAATTGAGATTTATAGAATAATAGGTAAGGATATACAATTCAATAGGGGGAATTGTATAACATTAAATTTAAAGGACAAGGGGCTGAAAAATAATGAGGAAAAAGTGGTTATAAATATATTAAAAGCAGCACAAGCTGTTTTAGCATTAGGATGGAAAGATAAGACAATTTGGAATATAAACAAAGTTGATAAATACCTGGCTGAAAATTTATTGTTCGATATTTTGAGGGAAAGAAGATTAAAGTTTATGGGATTACTGAAGGAAGCAGGGTGGAAATCAGGTTGGGAATTATTGCTTATAAAGATTAAAGAGGATATGGAGTACAGTGAAATCAATAATGTATTTATGTATTTAAATCCATGTCCCACATTCTCAATGAAGATTTTTCAATATGAGAAGAATTAATTAAACCTCTGCTAAGCCATTGGGGGGAGGGGTGGGGGGTTATACTATTTTATAGAGTACTGTTAAGGAAAAAAGATATGTTAAAATATGCATTAGACTGAGATATAGGTAATATGACAGACATTAATGAATACATATGGTTAATAAGATCAGAGAAGGAAGTAGAAGGGTGTAAGTAAAAGAAGAAAGTATGTGAAAATGGATGATAGGAATGTGATGGGTAGTAACCAGATGGAAGAATGAAGGAATGACAGAAGATTCTGGATGGGGATTGGAAGGATTATGAAAAGATGGTTTTGGAAAGTAATGTCTGTGATTTGAATGTTAATTTGTTTTTGTAATTTAATGTGCAATAAAAATAATTTAAAAAAAAACAAAGTTCCCTGTCCTGAAGTCTGCTGGATTCAAATATATTGAAATTTGGTAGCAGAGTCAGAATAGGGATTCTGTTGGTGTACTGCTTACTCTGCTGCTTAACAACCTCTGTTCCTGACCTGACTGAATTGATCTTGGCAGTGATGTTAGAGTCCCCCCACTTGTTGTGCTAGGGGACTTGCACATATATGCTGAAGTCAGATCATTGAGCATTTCTTTGCCCCAGTGCCAGTTGCCCCAACCTACTAAGGGGACTTTTGTACATCCCAAATTGCAGGATGTTCCTCCCCTCTCCACTGGAAAAAGAACTATTTGTCTTATGTATGAGACAGTCCTTTTCAGTGGAAGAGGAAATGAATATCCTTCCCACCTTGGGTTGGTAGCTGCCACTCGGGGAAAAGGTTTGGTTCATAGTTAGTACAGGGTTGGAATGGAATACAGAATACCCCTTTGAGGGTCACTTACCTATTGGGTGTTATCTAGCAGTCTCTTTTGTTCCTTGTTTGGCTGTTATTGCTGTTTTGCTTTTCCCTGTTTCTTCTGTAATAAAAAGGAGCGGTGTGAATACCATTATTACCTGAGGGTGTTTAGACCTGTTTACTAGTATATTAGATTAAAAATTTACTTACCTAGATTCTTTCCAGAGCTTCAGAGCTGTAACACAACTAACCACATGGAGAGCGTTGCTTCCCCTAAAGGACTCTCTCAAAACAACTTCCTTTGTTCCTGCCTATCAGGGAGAAGGTGGAAACCAATCCATATTGCAGGATAATCATTCCCTCCTTCACTGAAAAGGGCTGTCTCACAGGTTAGACAAATGGTTCTTTTCTAAGCATGCACCTACAGTGTCTGCCAGTTCTATTGGCTTGATCTAATGAATGCCAACCACACTGGTGCATAAGTGGGAAATCAGCTAGAAATCTCTTATTATTAGTTTTGAACAGAATTCATAATTCAGAGTAAGGATGCCGAACTTATAATAAGTGGGACTGGATGATACATTTGTATCATGATCTTGAAACTTGTTCTGGCTGACAGTCTGCACCCGGGCCTGGTTCTGTATATTTATCAGGCATAAATTGCTTGGGGACAGGTTACTAGAAGTTTCTCTTCCCATATATATCTGCCTGGACATTACCAGAGGTGCCTGGACATTACCAGAGGTCCCTTGAGGTGAGTAGCTACTGGGAGATCTTTTCAGTGACAGAACCCTGATGTGAAATTCCCCAGAAAGGCTCCAAATCTATTTTCTTTCACTTAGAGAGGGAATAAATTGACATGTGGATGTTGGATAGTTACAACGCTTCTTGGCTCAACTCTCTAGCAGCCTTTTCCTAATACGGCACGTTCCAGATGTTTTAGACTACAGGTGCTGGAGAAGAGTTCGACAGCCTGAACTCTCCCTAGAAATCAAGATTTTTAAACTGAGAGTGTTGTACTTTGGGCATATCATGAGAAGACATGACTCACTAGAAAAGACAGTAATGCTTGATAAGGTAGAAGGTAGTAGGAAAAGAGGAGTGCCATACTGCAGATGGTTTGACTTAACCAAGGAAGCCACGGCCCTGAGTCTGCAAGACTTGAGCAGGTCTGTTATTCATAAGGTCACCCTAAGTCGGAGGCTTTTCATTTGTGGGGAGCACTAAGCTGAAGTTGACTTGATGTCAGTTAACAACAACAGTGCTACATCTGGAGAACAATGTATTGGGGAAGTCTGCTCTGAAGCTTTGAGTGTTTATGGAGTCTTTAGCTAGAAATGTTTAATGGACTTGCTCTTTTCAGCTGGGATTTGCTATTGGTCCTAGGAATTTCTCAGACTTTAATAAGATTCCTCACTTGTTCTTTCACTTGCAGGTTCGCATGAAGTCTATGTTTGCAATCGGTTTTTGTTTCACCGCTCTGATGGGAATGTTCAATTCTATGTAAGTGAGTACCTCTCTACTTTTAAAAAAAGAGTTGTTATTAAAGCTAACTGTCTCTTTCTTTCTTTGTATTTTCTGGTGCTCACTATACCTAAGAACTGTATTTATAATGGGTCTTTTGAGAGATACCATACAGCTAGTCTTTCATGGAGGAGTAACTTGACAATCTCTTTCCATTATCATTCCTTTTTTCCATGAACTCCTAATATGAGGGCTCAGAGGGGCAAGATAGGGCTGTCACTGCTTCCAGCTCTCATACTAGTGTTGGTCTCTATATGGAAGTAATATGTTCAAACAAACAGGAATTGCTATGGATATTGCTTCTTGGTAGCCAACATGAAAAGTTTGTTCAATATACTGTGCACAGAATTGTGTGTTACCAATGAGGAAGAAGAGTAATTGCTAATTGGGCCATCACTGAAAAAGGGATATGCACATGAGTATTGCATCAGTTATATGAGCCCTGACTCTTATCTATCTCCTGCTATTCTCTTTGTTTTGAAACTTAAAAATCATGGAAAGGCTGGAAATCATTACCATATAGCATGGAAGGCTTTGTGGTTAAGGATTATAGGAAAGGAGGTTTGCACATACTACTGTAGATTTTAGTGCTTACCTAAGCAGTAGGTGAATTTCCTAGTATATACAACTCAAATGACTATGACAGAGCCACAACACTTCTAACTTTGAGAGAGTGGAATAGCCTCAGCTCTCAGGGATTATTGGAGCCTTTATGTGATGTCCAGTATTTACTATGAGCGACGTTGGTAAGTCCACATTGAATGTGTAACTGGTTGTATTTAACTGCCCCTCTACTTTGATAAAATAATGCTCGGTTACAAAATAGAATTTGTTTGCCATGATGGAGAAAAGGGCATTCATAAAAACTCTCAGAATGAGTCATTTTCATTTTGGTGATTAGGTTATTGAGGTCAAGGAAAAGCAGTTGACATAGATTTCCCGCTGCTTCTTAGACTGTTAATGTTCCTACCTTTCGTATTCATCTATTACAGTGACAAAGACATGGGGCCCTCCACTTCAACACTTCCTGCTTGTTTTTCTCTTTTTAGCTGTGTCCAAAAGAGAAGACAGGAATCACGTAGAATGCTACAACACTGTGGGGCTATCAAAGAGAGACAAACATCCGCTTCTAGTCTTTCTGCCAAAATACTTTGGCTCTCAGTAGGGTTGGCACTTGTTGGAAGTTGTAGTTGAATTTGTGTCTCAACAGGAAAAAACATTAATTTAAGAGTTTACTGCACCAGAAACACCTGCTAAAATTGAGCAAGATGAGAGGAAATACAGCTATGCAGCATGAGAGATTTGCATTTGGAAATTCTGATTAGCACAGGTCTGAATTCAGCATTTACACCCCAAAGTAACCTTAATTTACTGATATACTTTTGCATCTCCCTGGAATTTGAAATAGGTTTTCTCATCTTTTGCTCATCTTTAGGCTTGCTTTCTTGGCAGTACATTTTGAAATGCTTTCATATATATCTTTATCTATACCTATGTCTGTCTGTGGATGGGGGTTGTTTCTTTGCTGAGATGTTTGTACTTTATCTTACATGCTGTACAAGCTGTTGCTCTGTTAGCATTCGGTGGCCTGAACAATGACTATCTCTTTGGACCTGAGGGTTCCCCATTCAGTTCCAGGTCACAGTTGTAGACCAGTAACTTATCTCAGAGAGTCTTGCTAGCAGCAGTTGAAATACCTTCCTGTCCTGGACTGAAAAAAAGAGTTTTAATTTATTCTCTGCGAAATCACAGGTGGTTTAAGACTTTATCTTTGTTTTGAATCAAATCTAAACTTATGTTCAACAGCAGGAAGTGTGTTTGGGGCTCAAAATGTGCAGTGTAACTGGTACTCTAGGGTAGTGTAGGTTAAAATGGAGTGTCTTTGTTTCATGGTTCATCGTAAATCTAAGACCCTCTGGATAATGTGAAGGAACATTGATTTCAAGGATTGTCCCTTCACTTGTATATCTGTCTGGAGCCTAGGGGGTTCTTTCATTATTTCCACAAAACAGACTAAGGGAGGTGGCTCTAAACAAAAGGCTTTTTCAGTGCTGATATTATGGTTATGGAGTACCTTTTCCCAGAGAAGCTTGCTTGGCTCCTAACTTGCAGGAGGATTAGGAACCATGTGGGTCCCTCAGATGCTGTTGGACTACAGCTGCCAGTATTCTTTGCCATGGGCTACAGCAATGGTCCAACAACAGCCCTTTTAGCCTTTTTTTTTTTTAAAAACAAGTGTTTATACTTTTTAGATTTTTAGCTTACTGTTGGTTCTTACTTTGGTTTTATTTTGTAGCTGCTCTTGTTGCCTTTCAAGCATTTCTATATTTTTGCATTTTATGGTTTTAGCTCCACTTTGCAAGCAAGCCTGAGAGCTTGTCTGTTGGGCAAGATAGGTATTAAGTCCAAGTATGCCTCCGTTAATGAAGTCAACATGTTCTCTTTAACAGAAATTTTGGTATCAGTAGCAGAAATAAGAATAGGGATAGGTTCCTACATCACAAAAAGGGTTCAACATGTTTTCAGCATTTTTTATTCAAAATTAACAATATACACATGTGAAATGAAACAGCCAGGTCAATAAGCCTTGCATAAATAAATAGAAACATTTTGAACCTCATAGAGACCACTTAAAAGTTTCTTCCACAATGTATCCAAAGAAAAAAATTTTCTTTCACAAGTCTCTACTTTTCTTGTGCATTCTGTTCTGGTGGCCATATTTACAAATGCTTTCTTAACATGCTGTGGGGAGCTGATGAAGTCTTATCTGCTACCTCCATTTCTCTCAGTTTTACTGTTCAGACATTTTCAGTAAAGGGTTCTAGAAGTAGCTGCTGTTTACCTTGCCTTCGGCAGGCCCACACAACTACAGTAGGACTGGCTACAATAACATCCCATTCTTTCAGAGTTCAGAATTTACTGAATGGTTTGCTACAGACATACTACTGCAATCTGATACTGAAAGGCTTTGTTACTCCTGCACTACTTCATTATCCTTCCTGTGCCAATACTGCTAAAAAACTTAAGAGTAATCAGAAGATAAAGAGGAAGAAGTGGAGACTGGGCAGGTGTAAAAATACTTTGTAAAAGGGAACTTCTTTGTCATAGGCTTTGTTAAGTGAGGTATGCCTGTATACAAACTGATATCTTGTGTTGAGCTGCATGGTTAACCAGGAACATCATGTTTTTCCCCAGATTTGATGGCCGAGTGGTTGCCAAACTTCCTTTTGTACCACTTTCCTATATCCAGGGCTTGTCCCATCGTAATCTTCTGGGTGAGGATTACACAGATTGTTCCTTCATCTTCCTCTACATTCTCTGTACCATGTCTATTCGACAGGTGAGTGTTGTATTGTTTTATTTTACCTGTGTCCTTTACTTCTGTGGGGTGCATCTATAATTTATGTGGTTCTTCAGAATCTACAAGGAGATCATCACCTATGGGATATCTTCTATCAAGACTGATCAACTCTGTGATCTTGTTTATGTTTGTTTCTAGTGAATGAATGCAACTTCCTATGTGGGCAGCAGCATCCATTGTGCTTTGATGATATCTTATTGGAGATTTAATGGATGTTTAACAGAATGTTAGATTTGAAATGACTAGAAATCTTCCACAATCCTCCAGATAATTATCTGCAAGTAGTGGGATAGGTTTGTCCAGTCTTCCTGTGGTACATATTCTAAAAAATGACATAGATGCATTGTGGGGAATATCTGCCAATTTTGTGTTCTTCATACAATAAATTAAAGGCCCAAGACTTACTGTTCAGCTCACAAAACATCACAGGATAGGGGTTTTGTGGGCACACACTTGAGGTATTTGGGCAGTTCTTCTTGGAGCACATTACTGAATAGTCCAGTCTGGATGTAATTAAGGAGTCCAAACAGCAGGCTTTTCACGTAACAGTGGTCCCATATTGGTAGATCCTTTATTTCTGCAGAAGAACAGGAAACTAAACCCTGCAGGTAGAGATTTGTGATAAAAGAACTATTTTAAGTTGCCGCAGTTCTGGGTCACTGTTCTACTTAGCACAAAAACAGTGGGTAACAAACCACATTTCACTTCAAATACGTGGCACCAGAAGAATGGAGCCCAGGGAGTTAAAAGTCCTAAATATTGGATTTCTCAGTGTCATTGTAGGAGACTCCCAGCACCAGACCCATGACCGCTAACTCAGCCTCAGAGATTGTGGGGCAGTGGGGTAGATGGATACATCAGTGGGATCCCTGTCCTGTCCTTTACTCCCACTTTTAGGTATACCCATCTGAAATTGGCAGAATGCTGGATGGGGCACCAGGACAGGGAGATTGTGCCTTCTGATACAGTCTTAGCCCTAGACAACAGAGATGGGAGACTGGAGAGGCTGATGCCTCAGCATCTTCCATTCATGTTTCCCTTAAACATAAGAGCATGCTTATCCAGGCAATCAGAGGCAGATATTTTGCTGTTCGCCATTCCAGAACATCAGTGTAGCCAGGATGTTATATTAATGTAAATATCATCTAGAGAGGCAAGTGCCCAAGACACAGTTAGACCTCTTTTTCTGCAATATCTAGGACTGTTTTCACCACTGTATCTCCCCTTGGCCCACTACCCAAAGGCAGAATACCAGGAAAACAATTTATATTACTAACAATACTGTTCTACAGTAGAATATTGTTACTGCAGGTTAGGCCTCCTTGGAGATAGCGTAAAGATATCATTTTGATATTAATAATTTGGCTGTCTTCCACCATCCCTCTCCACGTGTTTGAGAGGCCCCCGGACAAGAACAGAACTAGGCTCGGCCACTAAATGCTGCAATATCCCAAAACAATACAGGCAGGCCAGAAATAGCCAGATCACTGCTTTAAGAGACCTCTCTGCAAACACCCTCATTATGTCTGCACACTGTTTACAAAGGACTCACTGCCGCGAGCGGGCAACTTGGCAAGCTGAATACTCAAATGCCAAGCACTCTGCGTTTGCATACTGGCTACCTCTTTGTCAATTCGGACTTAACTCAATCATGCTAAATTTTGACCTTTCCAAAGCTTTGTCCCGCGCCCGAAACTCATTGTTTTCCCCAAGTACGGAATAGCCTTCAGTCACATTTCTCCCTCTAAAAACCCCGAGACCATCCTTGGATCGCTCCCGAGTTCCAGACTGTCTTGCTTCCGATTTGCTTGGCGATCTTCCCCTCAGCTCCACGTGCTGAGCCACATTGAACCCCAGCATCGCTCTCTGTTCTTCCAGGCTTCAGGACAGGTTTCGTATCACCCAAATCAACTATCTCTCTCAAAAATCCCTCTATACCACTCCAACCTTTACTTTCCTTAGTTGCTTGTTTGATTGTGTGTTGCATACACTGTGTGTCTGTATTTAATAAAATCTCAATTATTCTTATAACTTGGTTTGCTTCTTGGCTTGGCCTGACCCCATAGACATTGGGTAAAAGATTCCGCTGCGTTGCCCTGACTGTCGCATTGCTAGCTTGTGCTCTTTGACTAATTTCCCCAACTTGTTTAATTGTGAGCGCATTTAGGTGTCCCTCCCGGGACCCCCAGTAAACAGGGTAACAATATGTTGACCAAGGAAGCTTTGGATTTCCTTTCTTAGAGGTTTTCAAGAAGAGCTTGTACTAGAGATGGTATAGTACAGGAGTTGGGAAGGAACTATAACTCTTCAGATGATGAGCTCTTGCTCCCACTAGCCCTAAACAGGATGGCCAATGAACATGAATAATGGGAGCTGTATTTCCGACATCTGAAGGTGAAGTTCACCATCCCTAATGTAGCATAATAACCTAGGTTTAAACCATGGATATGTCTGTCCCCCATGATTTTGTACTACTGCAGAAAGCAGTTTTTTCCTCCCAAGGTGGGAAGGAGCAGGCTTAAAAGAAACTCAAGTACTTTGTCCACTTTAAAAAAAATAAGGAGACAAGGTATTCTTAGTTTACCTGCAGATGGAAAATAATTTAATTGTGAGACTGGGTGTAGGGTAGCAGAAACTGTATAATGTATACTTTGAACAAATTTGGAGAAGACAAATAGTGGAAACACACTGAAGGGACAGTGAAATAACAGAACTGCTTTTCCTTCTGTTTGCTTTTATGTTGCCTTAGAAAGAAAAGAGACATTTGACTACTTCACACTTTGGGAAGGCACATTTGAGATGATGACTTTGATAAAATGAAAAAATGTGTAGTGTATTATGGGGCTGATTTGGCTTTCATGTTGAGGAAGTATTTTGAGCCTTGGCAGGGGCATCATCCTCTTTTGACTTGAGGCTGATATTGCCTAAGAAATACCTTCTACAGTGCGCAACTTCCTCTGTGCAGTTTCCATCTCTCCTTGGCACGTCAGTCCCGCCTTGCAGTTCTTCCTGCCTTCCTGTTGAGGGTGTGAAGTGCTGTATGAAGTAGGCTTTAGGTGTCTGGGAATACTGACCAACATCTGGTCAGGGTGTGATGTGAAGATTTACATCCTGTCCCCTGGGTTTTTTTTTTTCCTACTGCTTTACCCCAGGCTTTTTACAACTTCCCTAATTAAAGAGTGCCTTACATAGGCTTTTTTCCAATCTCTTCCATAATTGAGCTAATTGTGAAGGTAGAAACATATTTCCATTCTAACTATTTGCACTAAATCCTCAGGCTGTGTTGGGCCTTATAGGACTTTTTTGTGTGTGTGGTCCCTGATTTCTAAGCAACACCTTTGGGCCATTATTTTTCTGGCGAAAAAAAAGATGAATTACAGTAACTGTCCTAGAAAGCCATTGGAAGTAGTGAGTTGCCTTTTAGCATGAAAAACACTTTAAAAAAAAATGGGCTTCCAGTCTCTTCTGTTTTGCTGTGTTTATTTGGGGGCATTTAACTGCCCACTTTAAAAAATGTCCCTGCTGGTCTGCACAGGGTCCAGACTGACTTCTGGACATATCGGACTTGCCGATCCCTGCTCTAAATGAACGCATTGACTTGCAACTAAATAAAGCATTTACACAACTTACAACATAGTCCTATTTATGTCAGTTAGTTTCTTTTAAGTGCATACTCCAAGCATGGAGATCCAAGCACATAAAGTTCATCTCTGCTTACATATAGAACAAACATTTTAGGCCACACTTCCGCCACTGAACTCAGAACAGCATATGTTTGATAATTTTATCTTCACAACAGCCCTGTATATGAGTTTTAGGTTAAGAGACAGTGTCTTGAGCCCACATCTTCCTAGTATAAATCTATTTATTTATTTGTTGCATTTATGTGCCGCCTTTCTCCCAAGATGGGACCCAAGGTGACTCCCAACATGTAAAAAACATTAAAAGCATATAAATAACTAGTGTATATACCTGGCATTGCCTGGGATTTTATTTTGTCATACATAATACTTGTTAGGAAGATTTAAAATCATGTGTCTCTAATTCCCCAAACTGTCTTGTCCAGTACCTGTAACTTTTCCCCAATCCAATCTGTATTCAGTTACTAATGTTGGGTTCCTGAGGGAATACGCTGCCCTCTTCCTTCCTGCTAGGCCTCTTCTCCATAGCAGCTGGCCTATTCAGAGCTCTCTGGCTAAGAAGTTTAAATGCCCTTCCCGAAACTGCAAACCCCAGGATTCCATAGAATCTTCTTAGGCAGCCAATCATATGAGGTCTTTGCCTGACACAACTAATCATATGGGGTCTTCTCACCTGACACAGACAGACAAACAAACTTTTACTTTTATATACTAGATTAAAACATTAAAAACATTAAAAACAATATATTTTTAAAAACAGCTAAAAATAAGTAAAAAAAGGTCTCCAGCTAACCCATTGAAGCTCTGCTTAAAACAAAATATCTTTGCTTACCTACAAAAGGAAACCAGGGAGCAGGCCAGCCTAGCCTCCTGTGGAAGAGCATTCCACAGGGTGGCAACACACACCGAGAAGGCTCTCTGCTGTGTCCTAACAAGGCAAGCCTGGGATGGTGGCGGGACCAAGAGAAAGAACTAATAGTTCTGAATGAAATATGCAGCTATCTCTGAAGAACTGCATGGTTTCTTTACACATTCTCTGAAGCAGTAGAAACTGCTTTGTGTAAAATCCTTTCTGTGAGGATTGACAGGGTTCTGTCTGTCCAAGGCTGTTCCCACTATTTCAGAATGTGAAAATTGTAGATGGTTTGCTGAAAATACAGTAGGCTCTTCATATTCGCAGGGGATATGTGCAGAGAACCCCCATGAAAGTGAAATAACTGCAAATAACTTCCCCACAGCACCCCTCCTTCCCTGCACCAGTGGCCACGCCAGCCATCGCTGGCAGCGGGCAGGAGATGGGAGGGGGAGAAAAAAAAACCTTTCCTCCCTTTTGCCCTCCTGCCCCCCGCTGCAAGGGTGGGCAGATGTGGAGCCCAGTTGCACCAGTGGCGGCCAAGGGCATGCAGAGAACGGGTGATCACCCTCTCTGCATGCACCTGCCAGCTGCTGCCAGCAAGCGGAGGCCCCAGGACATGCAGGGAATCATAGAGTTGGAAGAGGTCCCAGGGGCCATCGAGACCAACCCCCTGCTATGCAGGAACACCCATCAATGCATTATTCCCAACAGATGGCCATCCAGCCTCTGCTTAAAAACCTCCAAAGAAGGAGACTCCACCACACTACAAGGCAGCATATTCTACTACCAGACAGCTCTGACCGTCAGGAAGTTCTTCGTAAGGTTCGAGTGGAATCTCCTTTCCTGCAGCTTGAATCCATTGCTCCTTGTCCTAGTCTCTGGAACAGTGGAAAACAAGCCTGCTCCTTCCTCGACATGACATCCCTTCAAATATTTAAACATGGCTATCATGTCCCCTCTGAATCTTCTTTTCTGCAGACTAAACATACCCAACTCCCTAAGCTGTTCCTCATAGGGCATGGCTTCTAGACCCTTCACCATTTTGGTCGCCCTGCTCTGGACACGTTCTGATTTGTCAATATCCTTCTTGAATTGAGGTGCCCAGAAGTGGACGCAGTATTCCAAATGAGGTCTAACCAATGCAGAATAGAGTAGAATAAAGTGATCTAGACACCATACTCCTGTTGATGAATGGGCAATCACCAGCCCTGCACAACCCTATGGGCCTCCTCCAGAGCATCCGTGCAAGCAGAGGCTGTGGGACATGCAGGGATTGGGCAGTTGCTGGTCCTGCACGCCCCTGCAGACCTCCTCCAGAGCAGACGAGGATCGTGCCTGTGGCAGGTTGGAGAAGAGCAGAGAGAGCAAGATCGTGCTCCTTGCATCCTTCTCCCACCTGCCACCGGCAGGATCGTGCCCATGGCAGGCCGGAGAAGAGCAGGGAGAGTGAGATTGCATTCCCCCCATGCTTCCCCTGGGGCAATTGCAGAGGGGGCATGCGGGGGGAGAGTGGGGAGTTCAAGATAGCCCTCCCCACTTCCTCTGCCACTCGCCTGGTGGGATCCCTCCAGTAGCACAGGGGAGCAGGAGGGAGAGCATGAGGTCACCCTTCCCACTTCCTTCTGCACCCACCCTTGGCATGATGGAGCCCTCAGCTGTCTGGAAGGTGAGCTGGGCAAAGAAGATGCCCCCCCATTTTACTTTCCCACCAGCTGCTGGTGGGGGAAGGGCTGGGGAGGAGATCTAACAGATGTGCATTAGGGAATGAGAAGGGGTGTGGAGAAGGCAAGCCACCCGCAAAAATTAAAATCAGCGAGTCTCTGACCCGCCAGTGTGGAGGAAGAACTGCATTTCTTATGTGCATTGACAACAAAGCCTTTAAAACATGTATGGTGCAATCCACTTGTGGACTTAATTGAATTTCCTTTCAAACCATGAAGCAGCTGTTTATAGAATGAATGTGAAGGATGCATGGGTATTTTGGTGGGGGAGGGGCATAAAAACCACTGGTGACACAGTGGTTAAATAGTGATATGGCAGCCGCTAGGTTGTGAGTTCGATCCTGCTGGGCTCCAGGTTGACTCAGCAGGTCGGTAAAATGAGTACCCAGCTTGTTGGGGGCAATTAGCTAACACATTGTAAACCGCCTAGAGAGCACCTAGCTGATAAGCTGTATAGAAATAGACATGCTATTGCTGTTGTTAAAAAACAGCAACACTACGGTACATAACCATACATCAAACTAGGAAAAACATAACAATACCAAACAAATGAAAAAACAGACAGTAAATAACAAAACTACAAGCATTTAACTATGAGCATCTAACAAACTACAAATAACTTTAAAAAATACAAAAAATAAAGACTACAAATATGTAAAATTGGTTCCCACCCTTGCTGCCAACAGCATATATTAATCAAGTTGTTACACCTAACTTTTAATCCTTAAATTTATACCAAAATAAGTATTTGCTGCTAATCACTTTTGTCATCCTAGATATATACTACAGTCCTCCCTCTACATTTGTGGGTCTGGCCTTCACAAATTTGATTATTCGCAAGTGCCCATGCCTTCCCCTGTTCTCCTCCTCCCATTCCCTTGCGTTTTGCCAGGCACAGAGAAGGAAGGCAAGCACACCCGGGGAAAAAGCAAGGGAATGGGGGAGAGCATGTGTGCACATTCTCTCCTTCATTCCCATGTGTTTTGCCCCAGTGGGGAAGACTCTCACTGAAGCAAAACGCAAGGGAATGGGGGAGGGGGAAAGCTCTTGCAAGCTTTGACCAGCTTCCCACCATTTTGTCCCTACCACAAACTGCTGCTACAGTATATTAGTACTACACAGTGTCAAACCAGCCAACCAGCCACAGGAAGTAGAATCAGGAATTTGGAAGGGTGTTCACAGATTAGAGATGCATTCTCACCAGGCTAGATTAGATCATCTAGGGTATCTTTTCCAGTGTATCATTGGACTTTAATGGTAAGAATCTTGCTGGCATATTCTGTTGGGGTCCTTGTGGTTCATAGTGTCCCAGTTCTTTATTTTTTTATAATAATTTTATTAAGTTTCACAAATAAAAAACATCATTTTAAATTGTACTTTTACATGAAATATTTCTGTTCTTCCACTCTGATCTAGTTTTCATTTTCTGAATTTCTATTCACTTATTGCATTTAAGCATCACAGTTCTATGTTCATCTTACATGTTTGATCTTGCATTTCCCTCATCCACTCATGTTATGTTACAATTATCCCTCTTTTATTTCAACCATAATTCAAACATTTTCACTTGGCAATTCCCAGCAATTCCCCATTACAATTTGCCATTCTGCTTTTATCTGTTCATCCAATTTCCCCTTTAGTCTCTGAGAAACAATATCTGCATTTCTGTTTTCAATAAACGTCCCCCACCGTTGTTCAGTTGTGGGTATTTGCTGAGATTTCCACATTTTGGCATATTCTATTCGAGCTGTCGTTATCAAGATAGTGTCCCAGTTCTAATAAGAATGAAAGTGACATACTATTAGAGGAATTCACTACAGCAGAGTTTCCCAATACTTTCTTGTTTCACAGCAATCTTTCAGTAATTTTTTTTTTTTCACAACTCCCCCTAGGCCAAAGAAACACTTAACCATTACATTAACTAAGAGTTGACTCCAAACAATTTAATAAGTATTTAGGAATTGCTATTGAGTGGGGAAAACTGTTGGAGTTGAAAAGATTTAGTTATCCATCCCCATTTTTGAAGATTGCTGTCAAATTGGCTTCAAGTTACAGTGACCCTATGAATGCGAAACTGCCAACAGATCCTGTTGTTAATAGCTGGGTCTTGCAAGCTCTGGGTCAGGACCTTTACTGGGTAAATCCATGCGCAATGCAATCTTCCTCTTTTCAGACTGCCTACTGATGGTAAGTATTGCCTACATAACTCTTCTACAGCACTACAGTTGCAGTCAATAGATACTACACTCCATCGCTTGATGAGCACACCTGTATTCATTACCATAGGTCTGTCCTAATTACACTTTCTGTTTTCAGATGCCTACTTCTAAAAGCTCTTTTAAGCAGACACGTCAAACTGCACAACTGCAAAAGCCCTTTGAGAAGAAGAGAATCCACTAAAAATTGAATGAGAGTTCCAAAAATTGTTGGAAAGCTAGTCTATTTGATAAATGTTGATAATACAGGCAAATATTTGAGGAGGGGGTCTAAAGTGCTTGAAGACTGAGGAGGATAGTGAATTCAGTTGGCAGGGAATACATGGAGATGGGGAAATGGAAAGGGGTGAAAATCTGGAAAGACGTGACAGACTTGGAACAGGAGAGAGGAGTTTCACTCAGTTTTAAAAATTTGGAAGACCAGAGGGGGAAAAAGGTACATTTCTGACACCCATTTTGAGAATGAGGGACAAAACCCATCCTCGGGCACACAAACACACAGATATACCAGCCCCTACCACCTGTTATGAGATCTACCACAACATCCCTTCCATGACTGGCCTGATGTGGTTCCCAAGTAGGGCTGGAACTTTTGAACTTCAGAGGAATTTGACAACATCAAAGGGAAAGTATGCAGCTTTCTGGAAAAACCATTCTCATTATGTTTTTGTTATGTGTATGTAGTTATAGAAAACGGCATAAAATAAAAGCAAGATGCCACACCAAGAATGATCAATACATTGAATTGCAAACCTGTGGTGTGGACTCCTGTAGATGAGAAGGAGGCAAGAAAATGGGGAGAGATTATTCCAAAGATTTTAGGATTAACAGATAACTCCAGATTTGGGATTATACTCATTTGGAATATTCTGCATATATGGGCTAATGCTGTGGTAGAGGAGGATAAATTAGCAGAAAAGAGGGGTAGATTTCCATTTCAAATATTTTAGGTTTAACATGGATTAAGGTTAACAATAACATCTCATATTAGGGTTTTCAGTATACTGATCTGGAATACTTCTGCATAGATGGACTGGTGTACAGGAGGAGGAGGAGGAGGAGGAGGAAGAGATGATGATGTTAGCTTCATTCTCATCATTTTAACTTTGCAAGTCCCATTGACTTCAATAAATCCTGCTGTCCTCTCCTCCTCCACACTACTCTGTCTATGCAAAAGTATGGAATGGAATTGTACCCCCCTCCTCCCATGCTTCTGCATAAACAGACTAGTTTCTCTTTCATAGTCCTTTGAAATTAAAAATAAATAAAATAAATTGGCACAGTTTAACCACTGTTCTTTTTCTCAACCTTTGCTCTCACTCCCCATGAGTGCAGGGCCTAGGAAGGTTCCTTTTAGCTGAAATGTGGAAATCATGGTGCCACCACATGGGACCTGGGAGTGGGGAGCAGCAGCAGTTGAACCACTATTATAAAGAATAGTTTGGCCACCTCAAGGAAGTGAAAATTTAAAATATCTCTGAACATTATACATATTTGGTTTGAGATCATTAATCTCATCACTTCGATTTATATGTCTGAATCTTTTGCATTTCATTTCCTTTCTGTTCTATCATGAAATACTGTACATCAGTCACCTAAGATCATTTAGTGATATCCACTAAATATATTTTCTCACAAGCAGGATAGTTGAGTAGTTACTGTAAGATGGACTAACCCCACTTTTTTTATTTTGCTTTGTATAGAATGGTATGTCTTACCTGTGAAGTGTGGACCAAAGAGAACCAGTTGCTTGAGGCTAATGTCATTTGTGCAATTTTTCTGCTTCCCCACAACACTACACTCAGTTTTTGCACTTCTGCTTCTTTTCAGAATATTCAGAAGCTGTTGGGACTGGCTCCTTCACGAGCTGCCACCAAGCAGGCTGGAGGATTTCTTGGCCCACCACCTCAACCTGGGAAATTCTCCTGAAATAAGAAAAATAATGTATTGCATCTCATCAGTGGAAACATGAAAAATATTTTGATTCTGAAAGAAGCTCTGATTCTACAGAAGGCTTTTTAAACATATCTGGATGATTAAGGGGAACTGTGACATCTGTGTTTTATAAAGGATTGAAGCACATTGTTGATTGGATCTCTCATTTCTGCTTGGAATATTAGATAAATATAACAATCCTTAAATAGGATGCTGCCTTGGCTCTCTAAAAACTTTAACAAAACTGTACCGTTTGATGAGAAAATGGCCAAGTGAACAAGGACTGAGCCACACCTTCAAGCAACATTCTGTTAGAAGAATCCCACACAATAAATGTTTCCAAAGTGAAAATAAAATTGTGTTTTGACTCTCTTGTCACGATTAATATATCTCTTCTATTATTTTAATGAAAACACTACCCCAAAGTGTGGCAATTGAGAAAAAGGCAAAATCCATGGTAAGGTTCATTAGGCAAATGATTGAAGGTAACAACAGTTACATCTTAATGTTGCTTTACATACTCAGGGAAATCTCAATTTACATCAGGATTGGGTTCTTGGACTTGTGAATTGAGAATGATATAAATGAGGTGAACCATTTTCATAGAAAATCATTTAATCAGTAGGATGTGTTCACAATTACTCTCAGCCTGTCACCAGTTTTAAAGAAGTTGAAAGCATATAAAGCATCAGAGCTTATACATTTTCCAAGCTAGAGAAACATCTCTGTTTCAGATGATAAGACTTCAGGTGCTTACTTCCCTGGCTAAGCAAGCAGAAGAACCCCCTGCACCCTCTCCAAGAGTATAGTTTCTTCATATCCCTCATGTTCTCTCCTCTACAGGCAAAGGAAACTCTTTCCCCCAGTAGTGACAAGATTCCAGCTTCTTCTTTCCCATCATGCCTCTCTTCTAAAAGTTAAAGGAAAGAGTTCTTCCCTCAATGACAAGATTTCTTCTTCCTTCTCACATTCCTCCTTTTAAACAGGCAAAGGAAACTCTGTCCCAGCAATGTAAGACTGCAGTTGATTTCCCCCACAATTTCCCCAGCCTAGGCAGGTAAAACCCCCCAAATCTAATCCATTTTTTCTTACAAACTCCGTATCAAAAACTCTAAACAGGCTTACTGTCTCACTTCACCCTCCTCCCAACTTGCTCAACTGCCCAGATCCGCTGAGAGAGCTATGCATTATAAGAAGTATTTTGAATTGGAAATATCATAAATTGCAGGAGTGTAAATTGTGTATGTGGCAGAACCACATTTAAAATACTGCATTAAGCAGTTTCGGTTGCTACATCTCAAACAAAAATTAGTGTAGAGCTTTTAAATATGTAGGAAAGGAACATCCAAAGGATTGTGGGCTAAAGTATCTCCTACAAGGAAAGAATAAATAGGGAGAGGCTGAGTTTAGGAAAGAGTAAAGAAGGATAGTAGAAGTGTGTAAAATGTTTGTAGTGTAGAGAAAATCTATAGGATTGTATTTTTTTCCATGTTTCATAAAACTAAAACCCAGTTTTATGATAAGACAGGTCCCTAACCATTTTGTGCTAGTTATGTATATTCTGAATTTTAGGAAAATGTTGAAAACAATGTCACAGCATGTTTAATATGGGGTGAGGGTGAGAGGTGTGTCCATTAAAAAAGGAGTGGCTGTGGTAAACATGACTCATCTCTGAATGCTTATTTCACAGGAGGCAAATTGGATAGACTACAAGATGGTTAAATACAAGGTACAGGTTCTACCTGAGTACAAATCCTAAACTAGAGTTTCCTCACAAGACAAAAATTTCAGCCTATTTTAGCAGCCAAATATGTTCGTATGTGCCCTTTCTCATCCAGAATTGCTCACCTACATCTGCATTCACACCATGGATTATTCTCCAGAACACTTTCACTCTTCACACATATTATTTCTTACCCATTCTACCCACAACACACAGGAGTATCCTTCTCTTCCACCACCTATCAAGTCTGCTCCCCACACTGATCGAGGTTATTTCCACTACCCTACCAACCCAGTCCTTCAGTATCCTTCCCCATGGCTCTCCCATCCTTAGGAGGCCATAGTGACAGAAGATTCCCTTTTCCTTTTTTCCTGTCTCCCCATATCCCATTTTTTTCCTGGAAGATTGGGTGCTCTGCAGAGCAACTGGTCAGCCTGCATCCACCCACCATCTTCATTTCCTAAACATGAAGGATCCCCCCCCATTCTGGAGAAGTGAAGATTGCAGTGGCCTATGCTTTGCTTTGAGGAATTCCTGCCATCCAGAAAAAGAAAATGTGAAAGGAAAACATAGCTGGGGTGCACAATGCTTTGGGAGGCATCAGTGGACACTGAAACCTTGGGCTACCATGATGCTAACCAGGGGAACAAATGAAGAAAAAGTAAATTTATTTTCTCCAACTGCATAATTGCACTGTTTCCCTGTACTGCTTTCCTGGTTTCTTTCTTAAATTGATATTAGGCTTTCTTTTTATTATTGAACATTATATTCAGTGATTTAGTAATTAAAGGAGATTGTGGGGATGGATTATTACACTTTATACTTGAAGCTTTCAAGTTGCAGAGAACTCTTAAGTAAACAAAGCCCCTTTGTCTAACTTAGCTGCAGAGATAAAGATGAAACCAATTAGCTGATGTGTTTGTGTATTCCCTGCTAGAAGGAAATTCTCCTTGCCGACTTAACCCCTTCAATAGGACTTCATTAGCTACTGTATAAAGGTTATCACTGCTGATTCTTGCATTAAATAAGGATTTATGGGAGGAACCAAGAGGGAGTCAGGGATCAGAACCATAGGTACCATATAGAATATGCTAGCAACAGAATGCAGTGCTGAGGCTTTATGTTACTGCAGAGGTGGCCAGAGCCATATATTGGGAAGCTACCTTCTTGTTCCACTCCTTACCTCTTCTCCTTTTTTAAAAAAAATTCCTCTCTCTTCATTGCAAACAATTGCTTGCTCTAAAACATCTCCACTTTCAGAATGAACAGGTTGATACGAAAATAATTACATGTTGCAGCTACTTCGTCTAATTTTGACACTTTCTTTTTTAAATAAATACAGACTAAATTCTAGAAAAATCTTTTTCAGAAGTAATTTGTCTTTTGATACTTGCTAGTGGTTTGTTATACAACAGCTATGTTATCCTCTCTTCCCCATTGCCCCATCTCACAATAAGGCAATGTTCATGTTCCTTCCCTCCATTGCACTTGCATCTCCTACAGTGCTATGCTGTTTGTACCGTTAGACCAGGGTTCAGGGCTTAGCAGTGTTCTCCTTGAGTACTTTTTCTGCTCTCACCCTGTCTTGGGCACCAAGATAATTCCAGAGAGGAAAAGACAAAAGCAGCAGTAAGTATACATATACTATTTAGGGAAGAGCCAGCATGGTGTAGTGATTTGAGCATTGGACTATGACCCTGCAGACCAGAGTTCAGTTCCTTGGTTGGCCATGGAAACCCAGTGGATAACCTTGGATTCATCACACACTCTTGGCCCCAAAAACCCCTGTGATAGGGTTGCCATGAGTTGGAAATGACTTGAAGGCACACAACAATAACAAATATTTAGGGAAAGAGCTAAAGCATGTGTAAGGTGTCTGTAGAGTAAATAGGTACAGACAATACAACAAGTAGTTCTAACACTGCAGAAACTTTCAGCTGAAGAGTCAGTTATGCATTGTGCTCCAAAAAGGTATGATTTTGGTGCATCAAATGCTTGATGGATTTGTGTTTACCCGAAGGACCAAATATGTAGCTTGGGAGAAAACATAGATTCACCATAGTCACTGTCACTATGTGGGATGTGATTCTGTATTGGTTGTTTATTCAACAGGACTTTGAAAAGAAGAAAAAAATGGGAACATGAACAAAAAATATTAGAAGAAAAGGAGAAAGAACTGAAGTTCCACCTGACAAATTCAAAACTCATTGGTGTAATCAAAGCCAATGTTAATTGGCAATTCAACTTAGCAATTCTAAATAGAATGAATCTGGGACAAAATTTCTGCAATTGGATTAAAGCTTTATACAACATAAATCAGCTAAAATTTTGGTTAATGGAGAAAAAACTAAACCATGCCCAACTAAAGAGAGGAACACATCAGGGATGCCTACTCTCCCCATTGCTTTTCCTTGATAACATTAGAAATATTCAATAATAAGAAAAGGAAGAACACAGAGACAAAAGGAGTGTCTGCAAAAGGTCAAACTTATAAGAGCCTTTGTCAATGATTTAGCAGTCTCACTTGGAAGACCCATCAAAATGCTTAGGAAGACTATAAGAAATATTCAAAGAATATGGCGAAGTAGTGGGAAAAATAAATAGAGAGTAAACCATGATGATAACAAAGAACATGATGAAAAAGAAAGAATCTTTTTCTTATTCCAAAATATACCAACTATAATGAATGAATCCACATTTAGAATATAGAATAAAAACCCATCCAAATTTGTCTGGCCTGGAAAAAGGCTCAGAGTGAGATGGAAAGTTTACAAGATACCAAAAAGAGAATGGGACTAGGACTTCCCAACATAAAATTATATCATCATGCATGCTCCTTGTTGTGGGTATTGGATTGGATATTACTAAAAAATAAAAGAATTTCACAACTGGAAGGTACCAACTTACACGTGGGATGGTATGCCTTTGTGCAGTATGGGAAGAGCAAGATAATTAAAGAATTCAATTATTATCAAGTGAGAAGACCCCTGCTCAGAATTTGGCTAAAATACAAAGACTATAGTCTAAAACACCTGTCTGAGTATCCCCCCACAAGGCATTCCACAAGAATGAAAAAACACTACAAGATAGGTGGTATAGGTTAAAGAAGTGGTATGGGCTAAAGATTTGATTAAACAGCAAGGGGAAAACAGAGAGTTTAAAACAACTGAGGAAATATCAACAGAAGAACTCAATTGACCATGGTTAATAAACAATTGATAGGAAGATTTAAAACTGCTTTCAGGAATAGAATTAAATCAGAATTTGATATACTCCTTCAATTTGAGGAAAATAATGTGATTACAAAATTATATAAATGCTTATTAAAAATGGAACTGGAAGAGGAAATAATCAAAGATTGCATGAGCAACTGGGCACAGAATTTTGGCCATCTGATACTGTTAGAACACTGGATGAAAACATGGAATAAAAACATAGGATTCACTAAATGTTACAACCTAAGAGAAAACTATTATAAAAGGCTCTGCAGGTGGCATTTTTACCTGAGAAAATAGCAAAAATGGGAAAAGGCATAAATGATCAATTTTGGAAATGTGAGAAAAAATCGACTTTCTACCACATTTGATGGTTATGTAATAAAGCTAAAAACAATTGGGGGACAAATTCATGCGTTGATTACAGATATTCTTAAAATAAAATTTCCAATAAAAGCTGAGATGTACGTAATATGCTAGATCTCATTGAAGGTCAAGTTGAGAGAAAACACTGGAAAATTTTATTATACATGATAACATCTGCCAAAATTGTCTATGCCCAAAAATGGAAGGATGATACATTACTATAAGAAAAATGTTGTTAAAACTGTATGACATGTTAGAAATTGATAAGTTAACTATGTTATTAAATGATAGAAACAATAGAACATTAAATAAATTTAATTATGATTGGGAATGCCTAATGAACTATAGGAAAGTAAGGTAGGGGAGTATATGAATAAGTATAGAAGAAAAATAGAAATCTATGGCTGGCTAAGTTATCAAATTGTGGTTGAGAGATATTGGAATAAGATAAGCAACTAAACTAATAATTTGATAAGTTACTAGAGAAGGAAGATTGTATGGGATATATTAACTTTAAATTTATTATGAGAGTAGAATTATGTAATAGATAAGATGATGGGGTATTTTATGACTTGGTCATTGAATGTTTTCTTATAATTTTATAATTATAATGTTATCGCATTGCCATTGGAGATGGCATAAACTTGTGCTACGGAGAGGCCTGGAAGGGAGAGTTCTGGGCTCAAGATGGAGACACAGCAATTCTTCTGTGATTAGAGTTCTCGAAGAAGGGTCGTAATTACCTTCCAAAAGGATTACAACTGCATTGTTATTGTTCCCGAAAAAACCAAAAAGAAAAGAAAAAAAAACAGAAACAAAAATAGCTTTTCTACAACTGCTTTTGAGGGAACCGGTTTGACTCCTCGGAAAGAAGGAAAGGAATTTTAATGTTCCTCAGCTTCCGCGTTGTTTATATCTTAATCTAATACCTTAATTTACTCCCTCAGATACAACCCTGTGAGAAACTGAAGAGGAACATATTATAACAACAAGTAAGATAAGCTATATTTACTACTAAAAGGAATCTACCAGTTATTTTGCTGCAAGGGTTGAAAGTAGCCAAACAGCTGAGCTGTTAAAGGGACAGTACGATTTTAATCTTCTTGAAAAAATAAAACCACAGCTAGAAAAAAGGGAAGGTTCTGAATTATCTAATATAAGAAGTGGTTTCCTTTGATCTTTAAATCTAGACGCTACAATAGTAGTTTTGACAAGGAAGGGCTATAAAAATCTGGGTTATACTCCTTTAAACCCTAAGGAACCAAACCTTCTTCCCTGTAAAAAACGAAAACAAGCTAAAATCACTACTTACTTTCCTTCAGCTGGAGAATCAAACATACAAACAAAAGACATGGATCACATATCACCTTTGGATTCAACTGCTGACTGGACATTAAGTAATAAACAGCTTCTATGTGTTTCCCCCGACAACTGTGGAATAAATTTGGCAGCTGAAATTGCTACTGAGAAGGATGAGATCAAGGGTGTAATGCAACAACACGGATTACCACAAAAGGAAATTTCCGCTTATGTTTCTCCAATAGTAGTGATAAAAAATATAAACTCAGAACTGTCCTCTAACTCTGTTGTTGACTGGTCCTTGGACCATAGACAAATTCTTTTTAACCCTTATGATGTGGGTTCCATAAATCCGGTGATCGATTCAGCTTTTGATAAAAAGACTGAGAATCCTAATCACTCAATAACACGGAGAAAAGGAACTATCTTAGAGACCTCGAAGGGAAACAAATCTGAGGGCGGCATGCAGCAATGCAGATCACTCCAGGAGGAATGGCAAGAGGAGAAATTTTCAAACCTCACCAATCAGGTTACTAATATAAACAAGGATTTACAATCCATTAAGTCCTTTCTCTCTGAATGCAATGCCTTACTAACTGTTATCGCTGAATCCCTGGTAAAGCTAAATTCTGATTTTGAAACCAAGCCGCCAATTCCAGATATGAATTCATCGTGTCCCAGTAAAAAGGAACTTCCCATTAGAGAACAAACTTCATGTCAAAAGAAGTTAAAGTATAACAAAAGAAATTCCTTAAAAATGGTCAACCCGATAAACAATAAAGACAAGAAATCCGTCAAATTTCAGGTATTGAGTGATAAAGTGGTTACTCATTCTGATTATAAACAGCCGTTTACTGAAAATCCGCTAGTTTTATCACATCCTGTCTGCTGTGGTACCAGAGACTTAGATGCCCAGGTTCCTTGGGATAAAGTTCTGCAGAAAGACTTACGGCCTCCTGAGAAGAAATCTTCCCTAACGACAGATCCTCTATCACCTCAGGACATTCCCAATAATAACAATAATAATAACTGGAACTTAGTACTAATGAAATGTAAATTGGTCATTAGCAATTACCCTAAGCCAGTTGGCATGATACCCCAGAAGGAGCACAAGGATCATCTTTTACATATCCTAGGATATAATGGTTGTGGGGTTCTTACAACCAACGACATTGTTCACGTGGAATACTTATTTTATAACTACAAACACACGCGAGCTGTAGTGACCTTTTCAAACGAACACACAGCCAGAAAAGTTTTCCTTTTAAGGGAACACCTAATAAATAGAGGTCTCTTAATCTCTCGATTCTTTCAGAATAAAGCTCCACCAATGTCCTTATTCAAATTTACTGCCCCTAGACTAACTCCTTACAATATTACAAATGATAATATGAATGATAATCTTATTGATCTAGGAGATTCAGTATTCAGCTCAAACCACTCTTGGCATGAGGAACAAATCGTCTGCACACCATCTGGATTAAAAGGTCAGTCATTCCTTTTTGATGACTCAACCACTGCTGAAGAGAAGTCCCTCATGAATACATTCCAAACGTTGCCCCTAGCAGCTCAGTCTGATATCATTAACAGGCTAACCTCCTTGAGAGCGACTTTACTTAGTCTTCAGGGGAAGAACGAACAGAGACAGTTAATTCCTCCCACCCTGAGAAACAGAACCACAACACCTAAGAACAAGAATTATAAGATCACTGATTGGCTCGAGATGAAGAATTCAAAGGCAAATAACATTTGCAACTCTCCTCAAATGGCTCGTGACATGGATATACAGTCACTCCCAAGCATCATTGACATACCATCAAGAGATCAAGAGAGATCTGGGAAAGCTACCCAGGGCGATGAGTGTATTCTGGTCAAAGGGGCCGTTTTCGGTAACGAACAGGGACAATGGAAACAGCGACAAAGAATTGACTGACAATACAAGCATCAGGGTGCAACACCTAAAAGTCCACAATCTTCTGGCTTTAAGGTGGACGCCCTAACTCTCAACATGGTAAAAGCACTTCTACCTACAAAATCTTTACTTAAGTGCATATCTTGGAACATAGCTGGGTGGAATTCTAAGATCAACGATTCTGATGTGATAGACTACATCAATAAGTTTGATGTGATCTTTCTTCAAGAGACTTGGTGTACATCCGGAATAGATTACAATGGATACACCATATTTGATTTACCAGCTATTCCACCCTCTGGCAAAGGAAGACCAAGCGCAGGACTAGCAATCCTGATCTCTACAGTGCTCGAAGCCGCCATCAAGTGCCTGCCACATTGTGAATCAATTGCAATGGCTTGTTTAATTGATCTTGGTACTCTGTGTTTGCTGATGATAAATGTATATATTCCACCAAAGCGCAGTAGGGACCGTAGCAAAAAGGTGTGGGAAACATTAGAAAATTATATTGTCCAATTAGAGGGACAATTCCCCTCAGTTTTTTTAGTTCTGATGGGGGATTTTAATGCCCGAATTGGCCATAACAATGAGGCTCTCTTTCCTCCCATGCTTGGTGTTTAGAAGAGATGGAGGAATATATCTTGAATACTGATAGACATTCCAAAGATCGGGGGATCAATTTTGCTGGTATATGTTTTGTTCAGATGGTTGAGCGCTTTGCTTTAAGAATGCTCAATGGGAATTCTTCATTTGATCCATGTGGCGAGTACACATACATATCAGCAAAGGGTAGCAGTACTATTGATTATGCACTAGTTTCGGATGCCCTTGTTGACCGCATAGCTGAATTTTCTGTAGGTACTTGGCTTGACAGTGATCATCTCCCTCTTTCCCTTTCCTTTGAGACTTTTTCTAATGTTCACTCTCAGAGATAATCCCATTTTAATGATTCAGCTATGGCGCTCAGACAGAAAAGACTATGGTGGACAGAAAATCTCCACGGAGAGATCTCAGCACTTCTTAACTCATCACTGTGTCTGGGGCTTAAGAACAAGATTATTGAGTCACAAGAAGTGCATGATGCTCTACAGAATTACTCTCAGCTCCTCATGACATTGGCAACATTGCTGAGGTCCACAGTGAGGAGGCCTAGAAACCTTAAGCACAAAAGATTGGCCCCCTGGTTTGATAAAGCCTGTGCTGAAGCTAGAGTTCACCTTAGGAATATGTACATTCAATATAGGAGAGATAATCGCCAGTCATTGCCTCAATCCTATTATATTACCAGAAGACATTATAAATCACTCCTGGCAAGGAAAAAGAAAGAGGCAATCCATAGGCAATGGACATCACTAATAAATTTCTCCCTACAAAAAAACACTAAGCTTTTTTGGGCTACAGTTACAGGGATGATAGGAAACATTGGTGGTTCCCCCCTTGTAACATCCCCATAAATGTGTGGGAGGACTATTTTCCACACTGTATAGTGATAGTGGGGACCAGGTTTCTGTTATCCCCAATGAGTTCAACTCATTCTGTTTAGATAGTCTGGATATTCCTCAGTGGCCTCCTGTATCTCAAGAAGAATTAAAAACACTAATTACTCAGCTTAGAACCGGAAAAGCTCCAGGGCCTTATTTAATCTTGCCCGAGCTGCTGAAAGCGAACATCTCATAGTGGGCACCTTTACTTGCCTCCCTTTTTACCCTCATTAATCAGTCAGCCAGACTACCTACCAGTTGGTCGAAAGCAATCATAGTCCCTATTTTCAAGAGGGGAGCTAGGAACGATCCATCCAATTATCGCCCTATAAGTTTGCTTTCAGTTGTGGGCAAACTTTATGGTCGATCTTAATAATCGTCTTTCCGAATGGATAGAGAATGAGAAGATTATTGGTAACGAACAAATTGGCTTCAGAAAGGGTAAGTCAACTTACGATCATTGCCTGGTCTTGAACCATTTGGCTGAGAAATATTCCAATTCACAAAGTAAGGGTTTATATGTTGCATTTATTGATCTGAAGTCGGCTTTTGACCTAATCCCAAGAGAGAGACTATGGATTAAACTTCTCGCCTCCTCCATTGATAAGAGATTATTATGGCTGATTATGAACTTGTATAGAAATACGACTATACAAGTGAGATGTGGCATCCAGGGTAACCTTACAAAATCCATTTCTATTAATAAGGGTGTGCGTCAAGGTTGCATTTTGGCACCTCTATTATTCAATTTATATCTTAATGATCTTTCAGCCTTTATCTCCCCAGAAGCCCGTCATCCACCTAAACTGGGCTCGGTTAGTATTCTGTTATTGCTGTATGCAGACGATGCAGTTCTCCTCTCATTTTCTAAAACAGGCTTGAAACAAATGCTGAGAGCTTTTGGAGGTTATTGCGAAGAAAATCACTTAATCATCAATTATACTAAAACTAAAATCATGGTCTTTTCCAAGACCCAAAGTCGGTCTAATTGGGTTATGAATGGACATAAGTTAAAGCAAGTTACATGTTTCAAGTATTTAGGAGTAACATTTCAATCCACATGTGGCTGGGTATCCCAGCGGTCTGCTGCTATTCAGTCAGCCAATAATAGTACCAAGGCATTAGTTCGATTTTTTTACATCAAAGGAGGCCAATTCTTACCGGCTGCACTTAGGGTGTTCCAGGCTAAGGTTTTGCCACAACTGTTATTTGGGATCCCTATTTGGATCCAAGGTTTCTCTGTAGCATTAGAACGGATTCTCTCTGCTTATCTTCGAAAATTATTTGGAGTGCCCAACTGTGTACCTTCAGCCGTTTTACGGCTTGAAGCGGGCTGTCATTCAGTTGAATGTACTGCCTGGATGTGGGCTCTAAGGTATTGGCTTAAACTTTTTTATGCTGGCCCTGAGTCAGGGTATTTATACCTTGTAATGAGCGACAATTATACCACCCTTTGGTCTAAAAACATTAAGGAAAAATTGCGGAGAGTGGGGTTTTCTAACAACTTCCTCATTACACACGATTTGCCCAGAGCGCAGCAGATTCTGGTACGCCGTGTAAAAGACATTGATACACAATACTCTCTATCTTCTGCCCGTACTACCTGCTTCCCCATTAGTTTAGGGCTGCAGTTTAATTCTGAGAGGGAGGCACACTATTTACAAAATCTGACCATTTCAAAATATCGAGCTGTGTTTACCAAAGCAAGATTTAATGTTATTCCCTCTGCCTTGCTAGAAGGTCGTTTCAAGGGAATTCCCTACCTTGAACGGGTCTGTCCTTGTGGTGAAGGTTCTGTTGAGTCTTTAGAGCATGTTCTATTTTATTGTATTTTTTATAAGAATGAGAGGTTGAGACTAATTCTACCCCTTCTGCTCAAGTTTCCAGGTAGACCTATTAATTGGTACCTGGTGTATTTGTTAAACGACTCTGAGAAAAGCTAAACAGAAGTAGTGGCTAAGTACCTCCTCTCTGCTGTCAAAACTCATAGGATCATGACCCAAGTAAAATAAACAGATCCGTTTTTTACCTTTTAAATATCCTTATATATATTTACTTTGTTTCAATGTTATATGGCCTAGTATTTTTTAATGTATTTGTGAGTGATTTTGTATATGTATGCATGTATGAATATATATGCATTACGAGCTCGTTATATACAACTTTTCCATAGTGTCTTTTTAATATGTATTTAATATGTATTTTAATATGCTTCATATGTTTTACATATGTCTTGTTGCCTAATGGCCTGTTGGCTGAAATAAAGGTATGATGATGATGATGATGATGATGGTTATCGCATTTAATAAGTTGTTTTTGTTGAATAAAATAAATTAATTGTAAAACAAAAAAGAGTAATGTCTTATTGTAATATGTCCAAACTATGACAATTTCAATTTAGTCATCCCAGATTCCAGGGATAATTCAGGTTTGATTTATTCTTCAAGCCATTTATTTATCTTTTTAGCAGTCTAAAGTATCTGCAGAACACTCCTTCAGCACCACATTTCCAATGAATTGATTCTTTTCCTATCATCTTTCTTCACTGCCCAGCTTTCACTACCATATATAGAAACTGGAAAAATGACGGCATGGACAATCCTGACTTTGGTATTCAAGGATTTATCTTAGCACTTGACGGTTTTGTTCAGTTCTTTCATAGCTGGTTATCTAATTCCTAGTCTTGTTCTGATTTCTTAACTGCAGTCTCCATTCTAATTAACGACTGAGGCCTAGGTATGGAAAATCTTGAACTATTTCAGTATGTTCATCTTCTGCTTTAAAGTTATGAAATAATCTATGGTCATTATTTTTCTTTTCTTAATGTTCAACCGTAAACCTGCCTTTGCACTTTCTTCCTTGATTTTCTTCAGAAATAGTTCCAAATCTTTGCTGTTTTCTCTACATTGTCCTGATGGTGGGTGAGTACAGGTTATGCATCAGGACAATCAGATGTTCTGGCACACCATAGTTTTCATGATCTATATGGTCAAGGGCTTTGCTATATGTATAAAAAACAGATTGACTTCCTTCTGAAATTATTTGGCCTGTTCTATTATCCAAATACATGTTTGCAATATGATCCCTTCTGATTTTTGAACTCAGCCTGGACATCTGGCATTTCTCACTCCATATACAGTAAGTCTTTGTTGTAAAGTTTTGAGCATCACTTTGCTTACATGGAAGATTAATGCAATGATCTTTTGATTACTGCAGTCCCTAGTGTCCCCTTTCTTGTGGATTGGAGTGTATATGAAGTACTTCCAATCTGTGGGCCATTGTTTTGTTTTCCAATAGTTTGTTGATAGATATTAGTTAGAATTTGAGTGGATTCTCTCTCTATAGCTTGAAACAGCTTTATTGGTATGCCATCAGTTCCTGATGATTTATTTCTCTCAAGTGTTCTGAGTGAAGCTTCCACTTCACTTTCTAAAATTGTGGGTTCATCTTCAAATGGTTCTTCTTTGAAGAAACCTGTCATCTTTCATTTCTTTTGTATAGTTCTTTTTATCTCTTCTTGATCACGCACTGTGTTCCCCTGCTCACCATGTACATCTCCATGCTTGGTTTAATTTTCCCTTTGATTTCTTGGATCTTGTAAAAGAGACTTGGTTGGGGCAGGAGCCAGTAGCCACTAGTTCTCCACATAACTGCAGCCTTAGTCCCTGCAGCTTAGTGAACAGGAGCTCAGCTAACAGTGTCAAGGTCAACAACTACTTCATGTGGGCATGGTGGAAAAGACATAAAGTTTGCTTGTGTCTGTTGGACTAAACCTTCCCAGCCCCAGAGAGTCTTTTGGGAGAGTTTCTTTGGTTAAGGCTGTTGTACTTGTTGGGATAATGCTGATTGTTTGTGTGAGCTGGAAGGAGGCTTGCTTGTATGTTTGTTAGTTCTCTTTTGTTCTATTGTGTTTTGGTGAGCTTGTGTCTGTTGTGTTAAAGTTCATTGTTTGCGTGAGCTGGGAAGAGGCTTGACTGTGTGCTTGTTAGTGCTCTGTATATATATATATATATATGTATGTCTATATGTATATGTGTGTGTGTATATGTATATATATATATGTATGTGTGTGTGTATATGTGTATATATAGATATAGATATAGATATTTGTAGATAGGCTCAGGAGAATTGAGTCAGAGACTTGGTTTTGGGGGTGAAGGAGTGAGTAGCCACTAGCTCTCTATATAGCTGCAGCCCCACCCAGGAGCCTGGCAAACAGGAGCTCTGCTCACAGGAGCAAGGCCACCAGGCATTTCACATGGGTGTTCAGTAGGGGATTTTTGAGAGGGAGTCCATGCATTCTGTTTCAGTGCCTACTTAAGACTTCTGAATATGGATGGTGAGGGAACTGTTGCAGTCACCTGCAACAACTGTGGTATGTTTGCATTCTTGCCAGAGAGCAGCAGAGAACGTGCAGGTGTCCTTGGAAAATTCTGCACATGGAATGGGCCCAGCTAATCCTTAGAAAAGACAGGTGATGGTGGTAGGGGACTACCCACTGAGGAGCAGTGGTTTATAGGCCTGACAAGATGACTCCAGAGGTGTCCTGTCTCCCTGGGGCAAAAATCAGTGATGTCACAAAGAGGCTGTCCAGACTTGAGAAGCCACTGACCATTACCCCTTCCTTTTGGTCTATGTGGGAACCAATGACATGGTAAAGCATAGGACGGGATTAGAATTCAAAATGATCTTGGCAGATTAGAGAGCTGGGCCAACACTAACAAAAATGTGTGTTAACAGGGAGAAATGTAAGGTACTACACTTAGGAAGAAAGAATGAAATGCACATATATAGGATGGCTGACACCTGGCTTAAAAACATTACATGTGAAAGGGATCTAGAAGTCTTAGCGGACCATAGACGGAACATGAGTCAATATTGTAATGTGGCAGCTAAAAAGCCAATGTGATTCTAGGCTGCATCAATAGGAGTATAGTGTCGGGATCAACAGAAGTAGTAATACCACACTATTCTGCTTTGGTTAGACCTCAACTGTGTCCAGTTCTGGGCACCACAATTCAAGAAAGATATTTACAAGATGGAATGTGTCCAGAGGAGGGCGACCAAAATGGTGAAGGATCTGGAAACCATGCCCTATGTGAAATGGCTTAGGGAGCTAGGTATGTTTAGCTAGATGAAAAGAAGATTAAGAGGTGACATAATAGCCATGTTTAAATGTTTGAAGGAATATCATGTTGAATATGGAGCAATCTTGCTTTCTGCTGCTCTAGAAACTAGGACACAGAGTAATAGATTCAAACTACAGGTAAAGATACTACACCTAAACATCAGGAACGACTTCCTGACATGAAGAAGCATTCAACAGTGGAATATACTACCTCAGAGTGTGGTGGAGTCACCTTCTTTGGAGGTTTTTAAACAGAAGCTGGATAGGTATTAGCTGGGGGTTCTTTGACTGTGTGTTCTTGCATGGCAGGGGATTAGACTCGATGATCGTTGTGGTCTGTTCCAACTCTATGATTCTATGATTCTACCCTCAGTAACCACAGCTGAAGAGTGCAACTGAATTCTGCAAAGGCAGTGTTGTTCATCAATGACTTTATCATCTGGGCCTGGCTAGGGTGAACTTCGAAGCTATTATTGGCTGTCACTATCCAGGCAATTGAGCTGGTGATGCTTCTAAGGTTCTTGGTTTTGGGCAGTCCTTTAGCATCCAATATTTTGCTAGTGCTGTCATGCTTCTGCTGCCCACCTCCAGGCCTAATCTGGAGTCTATGGGTATTCTTGATGTGGGGCTCTTGGAGCAATCTCCACATACCTTTACACAGTTGTCAGATCTTTGTATGATGTTTCCAGTTGTCGGGGGCTCCGGCCTGGCCAGCCCCTCCGGAGCTGCAGAAGCCGCCACGGACGCAGCTTCCGAGGCGGAGGATGACTCGGTCTCCTCGCGAGTAGTGGCGGAGGCCTCCGGCGTCGGGATTGGCTGCCCGGATGCCGTCAAGACCACCGCCGCCACGGAGGAGGCCGCGGACTCTCCCGCCGCCATGGATGGCTGCCCCGGAGCCATTACAACTGCCGCTGCCGAGGACGAGGCCGGAGGGGCCTCCGCCGCCGCAGGAGGCTGCCCGGAACCTGCCAGCCCTGCCGCCGCCGAGGGACTCACCTGGGAGGCCGCTGCCGCCGAGGGAGGCCGACTGGGCGCTCGCCCGGGGAGGGCGGGGCCCAGGCTCCACTCTGGGCCACCGCCCACCCGCGGGCCCGATCTGGAGGAGACCATCGGCCTCCCTCCCACGTTCCTGCAGCGGCGGCAGGCCAAGGAGGCTGCTCGTCGTTCCCGGCGGCTGCTGGAGCGTCGGCTGCAGGCTGAGGGCTCACAGCTGGCCAACGACGCTCAGCTGTGAGCCCGGCTGAGGGCTCCCAGCTGCACAGCAGCCCCCAGATTGGTCAGCGCCGGCGCTGGGGCCCTTCTTGAGGCCAAGAGGGAGCCGAGCTCAGCACGGAGCAGCAACCATCGGATCTCCGAGCGTTGCCCGTCCGTGCTGCCACCTGTTCCTGCCATGTACCTGCCGAGACCCTGCCCGGAAGCCCTGCCAGCCAGTTGAACTCCTCGTTGTTTGGGTGAGGAAACCCTCTCTTTCGTTTCTGCTTTTTACCTGAAGCAAGGACTGCCTTAGTTTATTGCTGGACTGCCTTAGTTTGCTGCTGAACCGCTGGCTGAGGCTTCTGAGGCGCAAGCCTCGACCCGAGCCTGCCCCTAGCCTGCCCGGCCCCGCCTAGCCGCCGACACCAGTCACTATTTGGTAATTGGGATGTTACCACAGTTTCTAGCCCAGATTTGTGGAATATTAAATATCACTTTGATAGCAATAATTTGGCCTTCTTTACCCATTCCTCTCCATGTGCTGCGAGGTCCCCCGGACAAGCTCACAGACAGGCATGGCCACTAATTGCTGTAATATTCCAAACAATACAGGTTGGCCAGAAATAGCTATCCTGCCGCTTCAGGAGACCTCAAAGGCAAGTACTCTATTATGTATGCACGCTACTTACAAAGAACTCCCTGCCCCAAGCAGGCAGCTTGATTAGACGAATCCTCATCTGTCAAGCACTCCGTGTTTGCATACTGTCTACTCTATTGTCAATTCGGACTTAACTCAATCATGCTAAATTCTGACCTTTCGGAGGCTTTGTCTCCAGCCCGAAATTCATTGTTTTCCCCAAGTATGGACTAGCCTTTGGCCACATTTCTCCCTATAAAAACCCCTGAGTTTGAGAGCTTCCTTGGATCGCTCCCAACTTCCATCCCGCTTTGCTTGGCGAGCCTTCCCCTCAGTCCCACGTACTGAGACTCCATACCTCCGAACTTCTGCTGAAGACTACCCAGGCTTCAGGACCGGTGTAGTATTACCCAAACCAACAACTCCTCTAAAAATCCCTCTATCCCACTCCAACCTTTATTTCTCTAGTTATCTGTGTGAGTGTGCTGCATACACTGTTTGAATGTATTTTAATAAAACAACAATTATTATTTCAATTCTGTTTGCTCCTTGACTCAGCCCGACCCTGTAGACATTGGGTAAAAGATCTCGCTCCGTTGCCCTGCCTCTCGTATTGCTAGCTTGTGCTCTTGGCTAATTTCCCCAACTTATATAATTGAGAGCACATTTAGGTGTCCCTCCCGGGACCCCAGAAAACAGGGTAACAGGGAATTTGTTTTCCTAGGAAGTGCATCCAGAAAGTGACTTAGCTGTGGCTGCTGAAGCTGCAATTGCACAATTCTTTTTCCTCTCTGTCTGCATGTGTTTTGTGACTGACCATCTCAAACATGCCACCTGGGTAGGGGAATGTCAGGTCTTTAAGCTTCCCTGTTGTGAAAAATACTAACTTGTTGAATGTGTATTCTTTGCTAACTGCTAGCATGTATCTAACCACTGCAAAAGGGGGCTACTATATATTCATGGTTAAGTATTGCTAATTGCTGCTTCATTGTAATGAAAAGGCTGCTTGCTGTTACACTGTATTTCATGTTAGGGAAGAGTGGGAACTGACTAGAAAACAAAAGTTAAGACTGATGGTGCTAGGATGTTATAAGAACACAGTAGGGTGGAGACAGCGATAGAGAAATATGCATGTCACCTTGGTCAAAGACTTGTAGGTTTGTTGAAGGCACCAGCCCGGGAAGAAAAGGAGGGGATAGACACATGAAGAGATTTATGGCTTTGACCAAAGAATGCTTTATTCATCCAAGCTTGTATTGATAAGCTATATGACATGTATTGTTACTTGGCCCAGGCCTACCCGGTGATAGCACTAGATATCTCTTTTTGATATCAAATCCATTCGGCCTTCCTCTGCCACCCCGTTCCACGTGTTTGCGAGGCCTTCGGACAAGCACGTAAACAGGCGCTGCCGGTAATTGTTGGACATTCCATTCTCCACCTAGGCAAGCAGAACAGAGCCACTCCGTTGCTTCAGGGACCTCTTCCTGCAAACACCTCTTGCTTAAGCACAACTCTAAACAAAGACGCCCGGCCCCGAGCCGATAGTCTTACAAAGCCAAGCTAAGAACCTTGCATTTGCATACTGGCTATACTATTGTTACATCTGCGCTAAGCCCATCATGTTAAACTTGACCTTTTCCAAAGCTTTGTCCTGCTCCAAACCCACATTGTTCTCACCGAGTATGGCATGGCCTGCAGACACAATTCACCCTATAAAAACTCCCCGATTCCGAGACCACCTCAGATCGCTCTGGACTTCTATCCCTCCTTGTTGCCGCTTTGTCTGGCGAGCTCCCCTTGGCCTCCACGCTGAGTTTCTTCCCTACCATCTTCAGCTTCTTCAGGACTACGAGAAAAGGTGTCGTATCACCCATTTCCCCCGAAAATCCTTATTTCTAGTTCTTCCGTTAGCTATGTGGCTGTGGTATCTTTACTGTTTGTTTGTCTTTTAATAAAAATATCATTTTTGTTATTTTAAAACTGTCTGACTGCTTGACTGACCTGACTGACCTGACCCCGTAGACATTGGGTTACAAGATCCCTGCTAAGTTACCCTGCCTCTCGCTAGCTTAAGAGACTGCTCCAGTTAATTTCCCCAACTTTGTGTTTGTGTTTGGTTGTTTGGATGCCCCTCCCGGGACCCCCAGACAACAGGGTAACAGTATGCTGTATGTACCCTTCAGTTTCAGCAACTTGTGTAGAATTGTGCTGTGCTGCTCATTCTTCTCCATAAAAACAAACTGGGGTCTACCTCAGAGTTAGTTTTGTGGAGTGTGGGTTATCCAGTACATGACAGGGAGAGGGCTGCCTTCTCTGGAGGATTTGAATGGGAGCTGCCCAAAATGATGGAGGTGAATGTTCCTGCCCTTCTTCTTGTCACTCCAATTCTTTTCATGTCAGATGGCATGATTAATGAACTTTATGTGATTTTGCAGTAGATACAATTCTACTTCTCGAGTGACCTGTTTTTAGGCCTTTCCCATGGTTTCTATTGCCCCTCCCACACCCTTTTTCTGTTCAAGTAACTCCACCTGATCCTGTACCCAGAGTAGTGAATGGCTTTGAGAATTTTGATTGATTGATTGATTATTTTAACATTAACAATCTAATATACACTCAAAGAAACAGAAGAAAGAAAAAGAGAGAGAGAAAGAAAGGGGGAAAAAAAGGGCCCTGAGCCTCCAGTCCTGATTAATGAAAATAAAAATAAAAAAAAATAAAATATTATTCTACCATTACAGATCCAGTTTAATAATCCTAGTAAAATTACCAATAACCATAACCACCGTTGTTGTGTGCCTTCAAGTCACTTCCAAATTATGGTGACCCTGTCATGGAGTTTTCTGGGGTTGAGAGTGTGTGATGTGCCTAAGGATACCCAGTGGGTTTCATGGCCAAGTGGGGAATCAGTCCTTGGTCTGCAGGGTCATAGTCCAAAGGCTCCAACCACTGTACCATGCTGGCTCTCAGATAAGCACCATTCCATCATTAGACTTCTTATTGCTTATTGATGTAGCTATGTTTGAGCCCATATCGTCTGCCAGTTTTTTTAGTTGGTGGTGGTGTTGAATGCTGGGGAATCTAACTACACTTACTCTTGGCCAGGGTAGTTGTAACTAGTCTGTAACTTTATGATTCCACTTAGATATGCCACAAGAATGACAGGAATTTTGGATGCTGTACAAGTGCTGTCTGCCCACAGCCTCCTCTGTTTAGATCTTCCCTAAGGGTTCTTCCACCAGGGCAAGATGGGCCTCCAGTGCAAGCAGAGGGACAAGGTGGCAGGCAGAATCCAGCAAAGGGCACTTTCCACAGGGGCGCAGGGACCTCCTCCTTATTCCAGCCTCCTTCAGCTGGCAGACTTCCACCTCAGGATGCATTTCAGTGCAGGAGTGAATATATTATAAGCCTTTCACATCTACTGCACCAGAGCTTTCCAAACTTTTCATGTTGGTGACACTTTTTTAGACATGCATCATTTTGTGACACAGTAATTCAGTTTTACTAGCAAACTGGAGGTTAAACTAACCCCTTATGAGAAATACAGACACATATGTAAATTGTAATAACAAAATACAAGAGGACACAACATATTTCATGAAAACCTTTCATATATTCTTAAAAATGTATGATTTATAAGTAACATACATTTCCAAGATTGTAGACGACACACCTACACACACTAATGGGTCGTGGCACACCATTTGGAAAGCCCTATATTACACTATTTTTCTTTTCTTTTTTTAAACCACATGTTGACTGAATAAATAGGTGTGGGTTTTGGTCACAATGAATCTATTGGCGTCTTTTATCTGCCCGATATTTTTTTTTCTGTTTGTAATGGATAAACGAACAATGTTTTTAAAAGACAAAATTAATGATAATTTTATAAATCAATGGAAAGAGTAAATTGTTTATTTAGAGGAGAAATGGGGTAAGGCTTCTATACTTGCCTTCAAAGACTGAATGACTTAGGTTATGATTAAGGTTTATATACCATACTATTTAGTAGTTCATGTATGGATCTGTTTATCTGAAAGAAAGAAGTTAAAAGACTTATAGAGCTTTGTATGTGTGTATATATATATATATCTGTTCTTTTTTCTTTTGTTGTTGATGGTTTAATTATTGTAATGTATGTAACACATTTGGAAATTTCTATCCACAATAAAAACAACAACAATAATGAATCTATTGACGTCTTTTATCTGAGATTTTTTTTTCTATTTGAAGCTTATGCAATACGCGCTGCTATCATTTAACGCTCATTTCCACACTCTGTTTTTTCAAGTCCTGAACCCGCCCCCCCTGAAGCACCTTCCCGCAGGCTGGCGCTCCTGAGGTGCAGCGCGCGGGGCGGGGCGTTTGCTCTTCAGCGTCACAACAGCGCAGAATCAAAGAACCTGCCCGACCCCAGTCTCCTCCAACACCTCCTTCCTGTTTCTCTTCTCCTCTCCTCCGCCCCGCCCCCGGCCTTCCCGCCAAATATCCCCCTTTGCGGAAGCGGAAGCCGAGCTTCGCTGCCTGGACTGAGAGGAGGAATTTGCTCGGTTGCTAAGCAACAGCCGAACCCAAAGGCAGAGAGAGGTATCTAGTTGCTGCTTGTGGCTTCGGTGGGACGGGTGGGACTGTGGGCGGAGACTGAGCTCTCTAGTGGGGAGGGGTCTTGCGGAATTTTTTTTAGGGGGCGCGGGTAGCGGTGGGGGAAGAAGGTCACCCTGGTCCCGTCTTCCGTGATAGGAAACGGAGGAAAAGAGGGGAGCTGAGAGACAGAGACCGCCCCGCTCCTCCCCGGCTTGGTGAGGGGTTAGGCAGTAGGTTGAAGGTTCTCCTGCGCCGTCCGACCCATGCTCTTTATAACATTGGGAAACGATATAAGGCCATTTCCGCACTAGACTGTTATAACGCTGTTGTTCCACTTTCAACATCCTATGGAATCCTGGGGTTTGCAGTTTAGGGAGCGACCTCTGAGGCCCCTCCCTAAACTGCAAACCCCAGGATTCCATAGGATGTTGAAAGTGGAATAATAGCACTATAAATGTCTAGTGTGGAAATGGCATTGCTCTCTTTCCTAGCCTGACCTGCATAGGTTTGCTGTGAGGATAAAATGTGGAGGAAGAGAGCCATCTGTTCTTCTTTGAGGTCATTGAAGGAAAAGTGGAATCAAAAGGCAGCAAATAAATAAAATAATAAATATTAGCCTGTTGCTGGAAAATCAGCAAATAGCCTGATGGCATCTTAAAAACTAATACTCTACACTTGCTGTAACAAACGTGAACTGTTGCTTCATGAAGTGCTATATGCAATGGTGATGGGGGAGGAGAGACAGTGAAGTGCTGTTATATGTAAATAAACACAAATTAGTCAAGAAACTTAAAAAAATCAAATAGTTAACCAACCTTACATATCTTTGTGGCAGCACAAAGACTAGCACACAGTAATTTTTGTGGATCATTTAATGTGAGGATTTGTTGTAACAATAATATTCTGAGGCTGTTAGGTGAGTTTAAGGCCAAACATGCAAAACTGGATGTGATATAGTCCATTCATGTGAGTGTATTGTCTCAGATTGAACATATAAGTGAGTTGTATGCTTGATACAGCCCAACATGCACATTGTACCCTTAATTAAAATTACTGTTTCAGGCCCAAAGCTTGGTTAGAAGTTGCACAAGGAGACCATAGGGTTGAAAACTTCTGGTTGGCTTGGCGGTTGTGGCATCAAGGTATAGGGAAACTCCTGATGCCCCAATGTGTGCAGGGCTCCAGGCATTTGCTTATGGTCTCTGAGATTGGTGAAAATTGTCCCCTTGGGATTGGGATCTTGGAGGACCTCACAAAGATCTGGATGCTGAGCTCTAGACCCAAGGGGGATTTTTTTTCAGCCCTAGAGGATGAGTTGGGGACTGCAGGAAATCATAACTGTTGATCTGTTGCTGCTGCCTAAAGGCAGCTAAGATCCACAAAGTCAATTTTACAGATGCGCTTCAGTAACAAATTTCAGCTAGAAGAAAAACATCTGATAATTTTAAAGGATCTTCCAGCCAGAATTTTGAAGAAACATCAAGATTTTTTTTTTTACAAGCAAACTGAAACTGTTACAGCCCGACGAACCCTCCCAAGATTGAGATGGTTTAATTGGCAAATATTATTTAACTGGCAACTACATTAATTGGCATTGACATAAAGTGGAACCTGAGGTGACTAGAAGATCAAGTTGGAAAGAGGAAAACTACTGACTGCAAATGTGAGATTGCAAGGCAGGTCAGCCACACCCCCTTCTAGACAAAACCAAAGTCGTCAGGCAGATTTATAGGTGACTAGCATATTTACCAGGCATTGCCTGAGATTTTATTTTCCTCTTAAGAACTCACCCACTGTCTTCCCCAGTATCTGCAACTTCTCTCCATATTTCCCAATATAATCTGTACTCAGAATTATTTACATACACAGTTTGGGTTCCTGAGGGAATACACTGTCCTCCTCCTTGCTGCTAGGCCTTGTCTTCATAACAACCAGCCTATTCCAGTACCTGTAACTTTCCTCCATGTTCCCCAATCCAATCTGTATTCAGAGGTGTTAACATACAAAGGTTGGGTTCTTGCAGGAATAGACTGTCCTCTTCCTTGCTGCTAGGCCTCATCACCATAGCAACTGGTCTATTCCAGTACCTATAACTTTCCCCCATAGTCCCCAATCCAAACTGTGTTCTCTGGTGATGCTGATGTACTGGCTTTTGATTTTTTTTGCTTTCTGTTGAATTTGTGCAGTGGCTTTACATTTTTTTTGGAAGGATTTTTTGTTTTGAATTTCAAGTTTAAGATTCCTCACATATGGAACCCATGCAATCTACTGTGTGAGGCAAGAAGACCTTGTAACTATGTTGTGCATGTCACTTTAATTTTTCTCACATATGCCTCCCAGATGTTTCCTGGTATCCTTATTGATGGTAGGCCTAATCTCCATAGCAACCGGCCTGAGGCCCAAGAGCTGAGAATTCTAAAGGCCCCTCCCTAAACTACCAACCCCAGGATTCTGTAGAATCTTCATGGCCAGCCAATCGTATGAGGTCGTCTCGCCTCATGCAGAGAATCATATGAGGTCTTCGCCTGCCTGACACAGACAAACATACAAATTCACAGACAAACATTGACTTTTATATAGTAGATTTATAGGTGGTATTTGACTCCTCAAAAACTTTCTAAAAGGTATAAAGTTCCTCTACTAACTGTTGGAAATGTAATCATGTAGAAGGAACTTTTTCCATATGTGGTGGACTTGCAGTAAAGCAAGGCAATGTTAAGTTTTAAGGTTGCATGATGGAACAAATTTTTAAGATTAAGATTCAGCTTACACCAGAACTGTTTCTGTTGGGGCTGATAAATGACCAGATAAAAAAAGACTTAAAAAAAAGTTTTGGGGAGTATATGACTGCAGTGGTGAGACTATTCTAGGGTTAGAGATAAAAGGGACTTGGAAGGTTGGTTATTGAAGCTTTTTACAGGGACAGAGAGGGGACAAATGACCATTTTTTATAAAAGATGACTCATTAGAGGATGTTCATAAACATTGGGCATGGGTTATTAAATCTGTAAAAGATATGGGTGGTAGACTTGGGGTTTAGGATTTGATTAACAAAGCCAGGTTTTTTTATAAGGGTAGTAAAAGAATTGTATTCTTATTTTTAATTATGATTTATTTACAAGTAACTAGAAGTAGTATATGAAGAAAAGTAAAAGAAAAAAAAATTTAGGTTATATTTATTTGTAAGAAATCAAAAAGGATAAAACCAAAGTTCTTTTTTTCCCTTTCAAAACCCTTTTCCATATGTCAGGAAGTGGGAAAAGGTAACTATATTTTTTTGTCTTCTCTTTCTTTTTTTTCCTGCTTTTTTCCTTTTTTTTTTTTTTTAGTTTAGTCTTTAGGTTAGTCATTAGTGTGGGGAAGTTTTTTAGTTAAAAATATTTTTTGTGTGTTTCTGTTTGATTTACTGTTTTTAAAAAAAATTTGTATTTAATACAAAATATTCTTAAAAGAGAAACTAAAATATAGGCTTATGTATTGTCACAATGGAACGGGTAGGGGACTTTTTTTCACAGTTTCAGTGTGGTTTGTAGAAAATGTTTGGCTAGTTCCTGCCATGCGAATTTCTCAGGGGAAATTTTTATCTGTAATTCTGTGACTACTGTGTTATCTTTTTTTTCCGGAACACATACAGCTGGGTTCCGTGTGTATTTTGAGACATGGCTTTATTATATCTCTGAGTTGTTGTTCACACTTGTTTCCATGTCTCTGTAACATGCTACGTAATAGCAAGCCCTGAAAAGATTTCACTGCACTTTGTCTTCGCCTTCTTTTGCCTTCTCTCTGCCTTTGTTAGCTAGCCTTTGTTCCCCTTTTTCTCCCGGGGTATTTAAATCTTCCCAGGTCGACCTCGATCGGGTGCCTTTTTTCACCTTAGAGAGCACCTGATCGCTTTAAAATTTTTTGGGATTCTACCCCAATCCGCGCGGGGGAGCCACCATTCAGCATTTCCGGGGCACCTTTTAAAAACCAAAAGGGAAATGGGCCCCAACCCCGCGCTTGTCTTTTCGTAAAAAAGCGACGGTGCGCCCTATTCGTGCGGGCGATCAACAGGGGGAGGGATTAAGGCGTGGCCAGCAGAAGCCACAAGACTGCCCCCAACACGAACGGAGGGCCCATTTTCCAACCCCGGGAAAAGCGGGTGCCAGGAGCAAGCAGAAGGACGAGGAAATGGGGAAAAAGAAGGTAATTTTTTCCCTTTTCTTTTATCAATGATCCGTGCCGCGTTGTGATTTGCAGTTTTCCCGGGGGACGGGGTGCTCCCGAAGGGGCCGAGGAGGGGGGGTGGGCTGCCTCGCCCGGGGAAAACAACACTCCCAAAGCCCTATCCTCCGGGAAAACCCCCTGTTTAAACCCCGGGGGGGGGAGCCCTATGAGTTTTTAAAGACGGGGGTGCCCTCCAAGAGCTGTGGAGGGGCCGTTGTATTTCACAGCTTGAGGGGCGTGTGAACGTGGCGGCGTGGTGGCTGGTGAGTGGAAAACCTCGCCGAGGATGTCAGGGCCCCAAAGCGTCTGATGAGTGAAAAAATGGGGGTTTTTGGAAGGGCATTCGTAGCACTTTGGGGGGAAAAAGGAAAAGGGAAAAAGCAGGGGAGGGAGGCAGGCAGGGAGGGAGGGCCCTTAACCAGCCCACGCACCCACGCAACAGGCGGCCAATGTGATTTCGAGAGGAGCCGGGGCCATTTCTGCACTAGCCAGTTATAGCGCGATGATTACACTCTCAAAATATCCGGGAAAGCTGGGGTTTGCATTTTTGGGGAAAGGGACCCAGGAGTCCCACTCCAACCTCCTGAAGAGGGCAGGATTCCTCGCCCAGATTGCTCACCCAAAACTACAGATTCCAGGATGCAACAGAAATGAACCTAGGCTGTTGGCGCACCAGCTTGTTATAGCGTGTTGATTCCACTTTCAGCAACCTCCGCGATACTAGGAATTCCAAAAGTTTTCCAGATGATGTTGGAAGCGGTATCATAGCGCTATAACAGGACGCTGGGGACGCAACACCGGCCTGAGGGACTTATCCAAACTTTGAATGGCATTTTTTTTCCTGGTAATTGGGGCCTACCTCTAGATGCATTAATTGGGTTTAAAATTGCTCTGTGGACTACTTGGGCCCCAGCAGAGAGAACTGATGTTTGGAAACCATGCATTTGATACGTGTTTAAGCTTGTTGATAATTTAAAGGCCCCCCCTTGTCTCCACAGGTTCGGAAATCCACGGGGAGTGTGCAGCCCCACTGCCAATCGTTCCACAAAAGTGTTGTTCCACAGTGAAAACTCCACAAAAAACATTTGGTTTTCCTTTTCACCACTTCGCCAAACACGCTAAACAGTTTGTCTTGCTGGCAAACCCCCCCGCGTTCCGTGATTGCGACAGTACCATGTCACAACCGCAACGCTTACATGACTGCTTTGCAGGAGAGGGACACAGGGAAAGGGAACACAAAACTTTTTTAAATGAAAAAAATTTTTAAATAAACTGTTCTTGTGTAGAAAAATATATTTTAAAAAACTGTGGAACAAACAACAACAACAAAAAACTTCGTGTGCTGTTAAGGGGGGTTGTGAGTGGGGGGAAAGGGGGGGGGGGTTTTTAAACAAGGATGGATAACTGTTGGACCACTATTCCTGCACACAGGGGTGGTCTTCCTCTGCCACCGGGGAGATCCGTCCCTGGCTGCTCCCCAGCTTGAATTTTTTTGGTCTGCAATGAAAACAAAGGGAAAATTTGGGTTTTTGGGCATGGAACAGCCACAGTAACCTTTTAAAAGTAAACTTTAATCTGTCATTTCACTATGTTTGGGGGAAGTTAGGGGAAGGAAGCTCAGCTTTAAACCCCCCAAACATTGAAGCCAAAGGCCAGTAAAAATCACGGTGTTTGTACCTTCAAGCCCTGCCATGCCTTGCGTGTCCAGCGGTGGAGGGGTGGCCAGGCCCACGGTGTTTTTCTGCCTATGGAAGTGCAACATTAAAATAAGCGTTGGTTCTCATCAGGCTGAGTGCATCCCCTTTTGCTAGGGATACACGCCACCCATTCCCCTGGGGTTTCCCATAACCATATAGGTGCTGTCTGTTTTAATTACTACGTCTGCCCTGGGATTCCAGCTGGGGCCCCCCGGGCCGCCCTCCACAAGCTCCGCATCACCTGGAAAAACGGGGGCCTTGCGTGCGGGGGTGGGTGGCCGTTGTTTTCGGGCAAGGCAACATAGAACTGCCTTTTTGATCCCAAGGAACCGGTGCCTGACCTCCTCCGCAGTCCTGTCATGCCCATGGCGTGTCAGGCAATGGGCCAGGGTGTGGAAGTGCTCATCATCGCCCGGTGTGTTGGGGCGCACCATTTCCCCTCACCCGCCACCCACCTGACCATCGCCAGCATCTCCCTTGTCTCGAACTCCGTCCACTCCCGCCCCCCCGCCTCCATCGGTCCTGCTGTCAATTTTTTCCCCCTCCCCGTCCACCCCCAATAGCAAACCACGTGGCTGCAGTGCCACAGTTTGTCCAAAAGGGGGTTTTTCTGGCGCCCCCCATTTCCCGCGCCCAGGAGAACGCATGGGGCGAAATGCGACGAGGGGAAAGGGGAAAACAAAGGGGAGCCATTTTTCGCTTGAGCGGACGTGTAGGGGGGGGAAAGGAGCTTTGAAAGGGGGAAAACCCCGAAGGAAAACAAGGTAACATGCAAAGGGGGGGAGCCCCGCAGGGGAGTGACTGCAGCGTGGAGGATGAAGGGTTTGCTTTGAGGCGACACCCCTTAAAGGGCAGAGACTTACCCCGGGCGTCACACGGAGATAAAAAATCTCCTGGACTTTTGGGGGGAACGGAGATTCCAGAGGGACCTCCAGGCGACCTATAGAAACATTGAGATTTTCGAGGAAATCGAAAAAGAGAAATGATTAAGAGGGGGCATAGGCGGACTGTGGAGGAGTGCCGGACGAAGCCCAAAAAGACTGCGTGACCCTACCGGAGACTGTGGCAGCGAATAAAAGGATGGGAGCAGCCAGGGTTAAATTCCCTACTTTGAAGAACTCTCCAGGTTTTTTGGGGGGGACGCCATGCTGACCCACCAAGAGTCATAGAGAGCTTGCAGATCGCCAATGGCGAGCAATCACCGACTGATACCGTGGGAGCAAAAGGGTTGGGCGGGGATTCGGGGATTTTTTCCCATCCCCCTTAGGGAGTATTTTGCGCTCATACATATTGTTTGCCTTTTGCAGGGCTGGACCAACTGATGAGCCAGGAACTATTTGATCAGACCTCCCAGGGCTCTTATGACGGCGACACATCAGGTGAGGCTGCTTGGCCCCCCTTTGCATGAAATTTGGATTTACAGCCAACTCCCCCTTTTAAAAAAAAAAAAAAAAGGCAACTGGGGAAAAACGGCCATACCTAGATTCCAGGTGGGTGAGGGCCAGAGAGCAGGCATCAGATGCCAGAGGGGCGCATTACATGCATGGCCCTAACGGTCTACCACGCGTGTTGCGCCTTTATAATGCTTTCCTTTCGCAGCAAAAGTGGCGGCATTTCAACTTCCCTTACACCTTTTCACTCTCTTGGGTCCCTCAAGGCCATCAAACGTTGCTGTGTTCCCTTTTTCATAGCAGGAGTGTGGAAATTCCGACCAGATACAGTTTATGGCACTTCCTTGAAAATGTATTGTCCCTGGGCAATCATTTTGAGCCTCCTGGTGAAGGGCTAACTATTTCGTTTTACCTCCAAGCAGGGATCAAGGACAGCTGCCCCACACCAATGCAGGTGGAAACCCCTGCACCGGGGAAAACCAGCACCACAGCTGCTGGTGAGTCAAATGTCCAGCACCCACGATATTGCTGCTGGATCTTTTATTGCATTGCGATTGTGGAAAAATTTCCCCACCACAGGTTTGGGAATTTAGAGCATGGCTTAACGCAGCAGCCTTGATATGCCCATTGTTCTTTTCGAGCCTTCATGGCAGGGACAACTTCAGCACGCTGTGCCCTTCACAGTTAAAGTCTCTGTGTAACCGTTAGTGCAATGTCCGGAAAATAGCATTTCCAAAAAAGCCTGTTGTTGTACAGCCATTTTACGTTACTTGGAAAACCCCCCTGTTGGAGGCTGAAATCTGACATGATGCAAGGTACAGCAGTGTGATGACTGCTTGGTCTTTTTAATATCTTTCAACAGTTTTGTGAGTACCTTGACTTTACAAATGGCTGTCTACTCACCCCTTGCCCATACTTGGCGTCTCTGAACTCTGAACAATGCACATGGCCACTCCATGTTGTTTGAATTTTCCTTCTTATTCCAAACAGATGACTGCCGCATACTACCCCGGACAGAGAAAGCGAGATGCCCATTGAAAAATGTCCCCCCTGTCACGCCTAAGGATGAGCAGGAACAGAACCGCGGCGAGTTCCCGAGACAAGGTGCTATCATACGCAAGGGAAACCTTACACTTCATGCGCGAACAGGAGGAAATGAACAGGCAGCAGCTCGCCATGGATCGAGAACAGGTGTCTAAGATAACGCGAGGGGAGAGGATGCGCGCCAGGAATAATTTTCCCTTTTAAGGGTTTGCGCCAATGCAATGGCAAATATTTCAACGGTGATTTCGGACATGGCCGGAAGAAGCCAATCACCGGCCGGCTCCTCCCCGTCCCAAGCGCAAACTTTTGGGGGCCGACAGCGAAAACATCCCAGGGAGCAGCACAACAGTGGTTCCCAATCGGGGGCAGGAGGGGGGGAGGGGCAAGGCAGCAAGGGCCAGAAAACCACGTAAAATTTTTAGCCCTTGAGCATCTCGTGGGCCCTGGTGCTGGAAAATATCTGAGTACTTGCTTTTTTTTCCCAAGCAGGGCAATTGTATCCATTGGTTATGCATGGGACATGTTTTTAAAGTGTTTGTTTTTACCCGAGTTTTATGTGCGCGTTTTTAGAAAACTCAAATAAAGTTTTAGCCCAGTTTCTAAGAAATGATTAAATATTTATTTGTTGGTACAGTTTTGGTTGAATGCATATCAAAGAACAGAAAGGTCAAAAAAGTGGGGGGGCTGCTTGAAAAAAACACATTCTCCTTACTGTGTGCGGGGGGTGGGGACTAAAAAAAAAGGGGGGGGATAACACGGTGACAGCTAATCGCAGTTGCCACAATCAATTTTCCAAAAAATTTTAAAATTCCCCCTTCCCTGGATCCTCCTTGCAGAGTCATGAGGACGGGGGATCCCTGGGGTGCGTGAAGAGTCAAGGGGGCTGGTTTTTACACAGGGTGGAGAAGGTGTCCCTTGCTCTCACAAATGTTGTGTAGGACCACGCAAGCAGACACCACGGGGGGATAGTTCTTTTCCGAACTTTTCCAAAAGGGGGCCCAAAACCCCCATCTGGCCTTAAGCCTGCCAAAAACACGCTCAACCACATTCCTGCAGTGGTTGAACACCCTATTGTACGCAACTTCTTAGGGGTGGAAACTTTCCGCCGGAAGGCTTCATTAGCCACTGAAAGTGGGATGGAGCGTCCCCCAGGATGACCGGGCCTATGCTTAACCCCCGATGGTTATGGCGGGTTTCCGGGGACAAACTTTCCAGCCTCCATGGCATGCCAGAGGGATGAGTGCCGGAAAACGAAGGCATCGTGTGTTCTTCCCAAATGTAGCCAAGCACAATGTCCACAAACTTCCCCGAATGATCCACCGTTCCCTGGAGGAGAATGGAGAAGGCACTCTTCCTGTTCACAAATTCTTCTCCCCGCCCCTTTGGTGGTCTTACTTTTTTGTGCGTTCCATCCACAGCTCCAACGCACTGAAAGGGAAAACCCCTCTGGCGGAAACCATCCATTATCTGTAAATGTAGAAGGGCAAGAAAAAAAGTAGTCAAAATTTAGTTGCATTGCGAGCCAAAGTTTGGTTGTGGTGCATGCGCATACATCCCCTGGCACCAGCTTGCCTTTCCAGGATTTCAGGGCCGAGACCAAAACTCCATTGCTTGACCCATTCACGCCATGGTTACCTAATAGAAAAAATCCCACGGTTCCCATGGGAGAATGAAATAATGCTGGTTGAGAACAAGAGGCAAGCCTCGCAGAGTGTTCCTGGCGCCCTTCGGCGGGAAAGTTTTTTTGTTGGAGGGGGCAAAGTGCACTGCAGCCCTCCGTTCAGCCCCAGGGACCCTGATGGCCGAGATGACATGAACTGGATTTTAAGGAAAAGGGGCACCCGGTGGTCATCCTGACCAACCCAGGATGAAACCCTTCCTACTCTGCCGCACACAAATAATCAGCAGAAAAGCACTCTGCGTGGTTCTGTTTTGGGACAGTGCTGCTCCAGGGGCCCTGCTGGGGGAGATCCCAAAGAAATGGATTATAAGCAAAGGGGGTACACAGTGGGCATCCAAAAAAACCCCGCTTAACCCCTTCCAACTCTGACGCACACACTGACGATCTGAAAAGTGCCGTGCAGCCTTCTGCCAAGAGACAGTGCCACCTTGGTGGCCCTGCTGGCTGGCATGCCATACCCAAAAGGGGTTTTCCCGGGCCATTCAACCCCCTTTCCGCTGGAACGCCCCAAACCCTGCAGCTCCAAATACAGCCCGCACTGTCTCCACGGGTTGTTGTTGTCAGATTGGATTTTTTAAGGGGCACTTTCTGCTGGAAGGTTTAACTAGAGGAATCCGGATACTGGGAACCCACTGGCTATCCATGCCAACCCTGCTGTACTCTCTTCGGGGTGGAAATTTGCTTTGCAACTCTGCAGTCTTGGGGGCCAGTTCCTGGCAAGACGCAACTTCTTTTCCCAGGGAAATCAAACCCCCCCACTCCCATTTCAGCCCACTGGGAATGGGAAAGGGACCTACCCTCCGGTAGTCTCCTAGGCACACAGTGGACACCAAAAACACATGTTTTATCGCAAAGGGACACTTCGATCACGGGAAACAGACACCGTGGACACACCCAAGCCTAAAGTGTTTGCTGTCTTGCGGTATATCAGAGGGGAGGAAGGCCCCCACACAGTTATGGCCACCCTCTCCTCCACTGAAATCGCTTGCCTCATCTCTGTGGTTTCTTCTTTCAAGGAGGGACGCAGGCGCCCCCATTTCAAAGAGGGTGGCTTTGGTCATCCTAAGGAAAGCCCCCTGGTTGTCGTCCCATTTCTCCAGACCTCCTCGGACCACCACATCCGCTGCATCCGCTCCCTAACCCACCACCTTTTGGGGCGCGGGACTTCGCACAAGAGAGGTGCCAGGAGTGGGAAATACCCTCCAAATGTCTCACAGCATCGCGACCCGGGTTTCCCGGCCAGCCTGCGCCTCCTCGCTCCATCTTCGGGCCAGCAACTTTCAAGTGCCACCAACAAGGCTGAAAGGGCAGGGCATTAACGGGGGAGGACCCCAGCAAAGATCGTCACCAGCTCGTTCTCCATACACCAAAAAAGCAGAAAGCAAGCGGACAGAAAAAAGGAGGAAAAAGTTTTTCCCCGGGGGGTTTTTTAAAAACGTGGGGGAGGGCGAGGGGGGGGGGTTTGTGGGATGATGTGAGGGGAAAGCGCGTGCGTACTGACGCCCTTATGACGCCCCAAATGTTTCTTTTAAAAATAGGGCACAGCCAATCAAACGCTAGGCTGGGCGGGGGGAAAAGGGCACCTTCGGGGGTGGCTATGGAAATTGTGTGAATGCTCTGATGCTTCCTAAGCCTCATCCCTGGGGAGCCGTGAGAAAGCTAGAAAAGTTCGGTACGTGTTAGTGAAAGGATAAAGGGGAAAAACCCGCCTGGGATCGCGGCGGGAAGATTTCGGCACCCCGTGGGGAAAAGGGCCATAGTCTGAGAGATGTTACCTTAAACAGCTTTATTTATTATCCAGCAATAAAAAACAGTTAAGTTGCTAACTTGCTTTTGTGGAGTTTATTTTCCTTAACTCTCCCAAAAGCAGGCAGGAATGCCTGAAGTGGGTTTTTTCCCCAGCCTTTTTTTTTCCTATTTTGCAACATGTATGTTCTACTTTTTAAAAAATAAAACACACACACATATGCAGTTAAAAATTTTTGGATGTATATAAGTTATTTACACATGTGTTACTTCAGATGATTTTGCTTATTAGTGAGAGGAGATTGATCGAATTTTAAACACTGAAACTGCTCCCGAAAGATCTCAGTTTTCCTTCATTTTTTTTTTCTTTTTATATTTCTTTAGTCACTGTCCCCAAACTTTCAGGGTTATGTGTGTTACCATAAAAATTAGAAATGTGCTGTTTTTAAAAACAAATTAAAAACCCAAATGTTTTTATTTTTTTTTTTGTTTTACCAGGGGGTAAAAATAGCGTTTCCCCGGATTTTATTTTTTTATAGGTAATAATTAGAAAGATTTGAGATCCTTTGTATCTAATTCCCTTTTAAATTTTTCTTGTCCAGTACCTGTAACTTTTCCCCAAATTTCCCCCAAACCAATCTATGCAGAGTTATTAAAATACAGAGGTTGGGTTCCTAAGGGCATACACTGCCCTCCTCTTTGCTGTAGGCCTCATCTCCATAGCAGCTGGCCTATTCAAGACAGACACAGTTGACTGAGGCCCAAGAGCATTCTGGGTGAGAATTTTAAAGACCTCTCCTTAAAAAATCTTAATAGAATCTTAATAGAATCTTCTTACGCATCCAATCATATGAGGTCTTTGCCTGACACAGCCAATCATATGAGGTCTTCACCTGACACAGACAAACAAACTTTGCCTTTTATATATTAGACTAGCATATTTACCTGACGTTGGCCAGGATTTTATTTTTTCATAAGTAACACTTGTTAGAAATACCTTAGGAATTACCTTATCTTACCTTAAGAGTTAGATGCGGTTGAAATACACAGATTTGAGATCCTATGTCTCTAGTCCCCCAAATTGTGTTGTTCAGTACCTGTAACTTTTGCCTGTATTCCCCAATCCACTCTGTATTCAGAGTTGTTAACATACAGAGGTTGGGTTCGTGAGGGGACTTGCTGCTAGGCCTCATCTCCATAGCAACTGGCCTATTCAGAGCTCTCTGACTGAGAATTCTAAAGTCCCCTCCCTGAACTGCCAACCCCAAGATTCCATAGAATCTTCACAGCCAGCCAATCATATGGGGTCTTCTCACCTCACACAGCCAATCATATGAGGTCTGTACCTGCCTGATGCAGACAGACAGACAAGATCACTCACAACCTTGACTTTTATATATTAGATATCAAATAGGGATGGGATGAATCTAGAATTTTCCAAATTCTAATCTGGATCACTGGAAGGTTCTGGGAATCCATGAATCTCACAAATCTCAAATCTTTCAAATCCTTTTTGAAAAAAGGTTTTAAAAAGCAAGGAAAGAAAGCACTTCTACTGAAAAGTGTTTTTGAAGCAGAATTTAACATCTTTGTTTAATGAAAAACAAACTAAATAATAGTTTTCAGTTGAGGAAAACATACCCATACTTCTTATTAAGAAGATACAAATGCGGGGGGAGGAGCTACCTGCGATGGCAAAAGGAGGCTAATTATTCTTCTCTCCGAGCAGATAACTATAAACAACCCCAGATGCCCTTTCCAAAACAAAGATAGACTGTGAGTAATTAACTAAATAATGTGGGAAAGAATGTAAGATAAAATAGGAGATTAGTTTTGATTCTTCTCCAACTAGAACAAAAATAAAGGACTCTGTTTAAACTGCAAATGATTGCTGAAACGGACTGAAAGCAAAACAGTTTATTTTTCCTCCAGTTTTTGGAGATATATGTCATCTAAACAAAAAAAGAAGGCTTATAAACAACCTATGTGGAGACGACTTACGGCAACAGATAAAACATATAATCGTCTAATTAGAGACTTTGAAGATATAAACTTAAACTCTAACGGAGACAAAAAAGTCATTAAAATGGCGGCGAAGAAAGCCGCGAACGGAGCTAATGAAGAGATAAAAACTTTTATACACAAGCTTATTACAGAGTCTAATCAAGCTCTTGTTACTACAATAACATCTAATATAAGGGCAGAAATGGGGCAATTGCAGGAAAAAATCTCACAGGAATTAAAAGCATTGGACCTTAAAGTGGATGATATAAAAAAACCCAAGGGAATCAGCAGACCAAACTAGCAGAACATGATGACAGGATTTCTTTGTTAAGAGACAAATTATCCAGCTCCAAGACCAGAATAGAAGGAACAACGTGAGGATTCGCGGATTCGCAGAGCAGCCACAACAAAGTCAAAAATCCTTGAAAGAGGAAGTTTTAAAATGGCTAAAAAGCATTGTTCCTGAGATTTTATGGGAGGAAAATGACATAGAGAGAATTCATCGTGTGTCAGCTGCGAAGAGAGGAATAACTCCCAGAGATATTATTATGAGAATTGCGAATTTCAACAAGAAAGATGATTTGATGAGAGCTATTAGAAAGAATCCAGGAATACTGAAGTATCGAGATAATACAGTGGAAATATATAATGATTTATGTCGCGAAACAATAAATTGGAGAAGGGAAATGAAACCGTGCATTATAGTTCTACAGAGAGCTGGAATAAGATACAGCTGGGGATATCCCATTTTTTTGAAATTCCAATGGGCTGGCAAATATTACAGAATAAATTCTCTTGAACAAGGATTGCAACTCCTGAGAGAACTGAAACTGATCCAGCAAGAGGAAAAGGAAGAGGAAGGTGCGGTTGGAGGAGCGGAAGAAGGAGCAGTGGGAGGAGCAACGGAAGAAGGAGCAGTGGGAGGAGCAACAGGAGGAGGACAGAAGAAGACTTCGGGAGATAAACGAAACGACAGAGGCTGAGGAGGACTGGAAGAAACAATAGAAATAACAGAAGAAGAAGAAAGAGAACTTCATAGAGTAGGAGAAGGGTAGATGATTAGTGATTAGAATATATTTTTGTAGATTGTAAATGTATAGAGTTTGATCTATATATATATAAAGTAAAAGGGTAGAGAGAGGGAAGGGAGGGGGAAGAGAGGGAAAAATATGGGAAAGAAAACAAATCGGGAGAGGATATTGGTCTCTATGCCGGGAGTAGGTATACCTTCACCCCCCAAGACCATGGGAGGTCGTTGCCAAGGCAGAAGCGCTTTGGAGGGAAAGGGGGGGACGAATGTTTGTGTGGGGAGGGGAGGGGAGGGAGGGAAGGGGGAGGGGAGGGGGAGGGGGAAGGGAGGGGGAGGGGAGCACCATCACACTAAAGAGCCAATGGGGAGTGGGATTAGGAAACGGGAAATATGAAAAATGGAGAATAGATTGAGAATATCAACATTGAATGTGAAAGGCTTAGGGACAATAATAAAGAGAAAAAGGATAGAATCGATATTAAAAAAAGATAAGGCTGATATAATTTTTTTACAAGAAACACATGGAAAAAGAGATAAAAAAAATGAGCTTAGACTGAACTGGGTAGCCACTTATGAGGAAGCATTTGGTATATCCAAATCAAGAGGAGTTGCAATAATAATTTCCAAAAGATGTAATTTCATTGTAACAAGTGTGGAGTTAGATGAAAAAGGTAGATATGTAATTATACAAGGTGAAATAGATGGAGAAACATATGTTATAGTGAATATCTATGCACCTAATGAGAAGCAAAAAGAGTTTTATGAAGAAATATTTAATAAGATCAAAAATATGAAAGGAGATTACACAATAATGGCAGGTGATTTTAATATGGTGATGGATAGATGGAAAGATAAATCGGATCCATTAATTAGAGACAGATATAATAATATAACAATTTTGAATAAATTAGTGAGTAGAAATGAATTGATAGATGTTTGGAGGTTAATAAAGGGTGAGGAAAAGAAATATACGTATTATTCATCAGTTCATAAAAATTATTCAAGAATAGATTATATCTTTGTCTCAAAGAATATGATACCTAGATTAATAAATACAGAAATAGAAACAATAAAAGTGACAGACCATGCTTTGATGAATTTGGATATAACCATGAAAAGGAATTATAGAGAAGCAAAAAGATGGAGATTGGATATTAAGTTACTTAATTATAAGGAGATAGTAAATAAAATAGAGAAGGAATGGCAAGAAATTTGGGATATAAACAATAAGGAAGTAACACAAGATGTATTATGGATACAATGAGGCAGTGGTAAGAGGATTATGTATTAAAGAATCAAGCAAATTAAAGAGACAATTAGGAGAAAAAAATTGAAATTAGAAAAAGAAATAAAAGAACTAGAGAATGATTATATAATAGATAGAACTAAACAGAAATTAATAATATTACAAGCCAAAAGAGATGAATTAGAAAAGATAGAAATGGATGAAGTTCAGAAAAACTTAATATATTTGAAAAGGGAATACTTTGAATATAGCAATAAAAATTCTAAAAATGCTGGCTAAATCAGTACAATCAAAAAAAAATTAGAAATATGATTGGCGTAGTAAAAGATAAATTTGGTAAAAGAAAAAAGGCTGATGAAAGAGAAATTAAAAATATTTGAGGAATTTTATCGAGAATTGTATTTAGCAGAAGATAAATCTGTAGAGAATATAGAGGACTATATTAATAAAAATTGGAAAGTAAGATTAACAGAACAAGATAAAGGATTGATGGAAGAAATGATATCAGAAGAAGAATAGAAGAAGTAATAAATAACTTAAAAGGAGGAAAATCACCAGGATTGGATGGATTAGGTCCAGAATACTATAAAACATTTAAAAAAGGTTTAATCCCTAAACTAAAAGGGTTATATAATAGTATATTAAGGGGTGGAAAAATTCCATCATCATGGAAGCAGTCATTAATAATATTAATTTTAAAACCAAATAAGGATCCTATGGATCCAGGTTCTTATAGACCAATATCTTTAATAAACCAAGATGCAAAAATCTTGACAGCAATAATGGCGAAGAGGTTAAATAAATTTATTTATAAATATATACATAAAGATCAATGTGGTTTTATTCAAGGAAAGACAGATGGCAAATTTAATAGGGAAAACGATAAATAAAATAAATATAATGGATAGAGAAAAACAAAAAGCTGGAATTTTAGCGTTAGATATATTTAAAGCCTTTGATTGTGTGGAATGGCTGGCGTTAAAAACAATTTTAAATAAAATAGGATTAGGAGAAAGATTCAAAGGGTTAATAAATCAATTATATTCATATAATACATCTGTAGTGATGGTAAATGATGGATTTACAATATCAGATTTAAATAACAAGAGGAACGAGACAAGGATGTCCATTATCTCCAGTTTTATTTGCAATAGTTATAGAAATATTAGCGAATGTGATAAGAAATGATGAGAATTTGGAGGAATTGGAGCTAAGGAGAAAAATAAAATAAGCTTATTTGCAGATGATACATTGTTGACAATTAAAGATCCGGTTGAAAAGATAGATAGAATAGATAAACATTTAAAAGAGTTTGGGGAGAGAACAGGATTGAAAATAAATTGGGCCAAATCAGAAATAATGTTATTTAATTATACTAAAGAAGAAGTACAAAAATTTATAAGTAGTAAAAGAGGATTACTTAAAATAAAAGAATCAATTAAATATTTAGGAGTAGATATTACAAAAAATTTACAAGGACTACAAGAAAAAAATTTCAAGAAATTAAGATTAGAAATTAAACGGAAATTAGAGGATTATAAAAATATAAAGTTATCGTGGTTTGGTAGAATAGCAGTGGTAAAAATGAAAATTTTACCTAAAATTAATTTTTTGTTTAGAATGTTACCAATAAAAGTATCAGAGGAAGAGTTAAAGGAGTGGCAAAAGATATTAAATAATTTTTGTAATGGAAATAAGAAATCGAGGATTAACAAGAAATATTGGTATAAAAGTCAAAAAGAAGGTGGCCTGGGACTTCCAAATTTAAAATGGTATTATTATGCAAATCAATTGAGAATATATCATAGATGGAGTTTCAGGGAAACGGCGATTTAGATTGGTTAGAGACAGAAGATAAGAATATTGAGATGAAATTAGAGAATATATTTTTTAGGAATTTTTCAAAGAAAGAAATGGAAAAAAAAATAGAAAATCCTTTTATAAAAAATATAATAGAAATATGGAAGAAAAATAAAAGAAAATTGATACCGAATATATCAATATTAACTCCGATAGTAATGATGGAAAAATTTCCAATAAATTTAAGAGAAATAATAGAAAGAAATAAAAAAACAAAAAATATATAGATTAAAAGATTGGATGAAAATAATGATAAATAAAGAAAGAATGAAAGAGAGATTGCAGGAAACTAAGATATCTTGGTTAAATTATATACAACTAGAGCAATGGACAAAGAATATGAAAAGATATGTTAAGGATTTTAAAGAATATACTAAATTTGAACAAATTATTATTCAAAGAGAAAATATGCAAGAAAATGAAATACTAAAAGGTACAACAAGTGAAATATATAAAATATTAGCAAAAGAACAAGAAGAGGATTATCTAAGAAAAATATGGGAGGAATAGATATAGCAAACTATAATATATACAAGAATGGAGAAAAATTTGGAACAACGCCATTTAAAAAAATTATCAATAAGAATAATAGAGAATTATTATAAAATAGTTTGGAAATGGTACTTGACTCCAGTGAAATTAAATCAAATAGATGAGAAATATTGAAGATTGTGTTGGAGAGGATGTCAAGAAATTGGTACATATATGCATATGTGGTGGAATTGCAACAAGATAAAGGAATTTTGGCAAAAGGTTTTTAAAGAGATAAAAGAGATTATAGGATTAGAAATACCAGTATGTCCAAATATAGCGTTGTTGTCCATATATAATAAGGTAGAGTGTACTCAGGCAAAGAAAGAATTAATAACAAATTTGTTAACTGCAGCGAGATTAATAATAGCAAAAAAATGGAAGACAAATGAAAAATTTCAAATAGAGAAATGCTGGAGCTAAAGAAGTGTGGACAGTTGCAATTAATGATAAACTAACATGTAGAATTAGGTTTATGAAAGGTTTGGTAAAAACAAATGATTTTGAAGAAATTGGAAAATATTTTTAGAAAAAGTTCTGAAAAGAGATGGTAATGCTACCCTGTTAAAAGAAGAATGGCAATTTTGGAAAGTGGATTAAATAAAAAGTTGGCTCTGGGGGGTGGGTTTTTTTGTTTATTATTACTTTTATCTTTTATTTTGTATTTTTATATTGTTTATTATCTGTGTGTGTTAAACTTGTGATTTATAGATGTACTTTTGATATGTGATGTTCAATGTTTAAAAGGGGAGAAAAAAAAGTTAAAAAGTAATTGGTTTTAGAGAGAGGTTATTATTAGAGATATTAAGTAATAAGTTTATAATTAATAATAGTAAGAGATTAAATGGGAGTGAAAAATATTGAATTAAGAGTGAAAGTATAATAATAAAAATGAATATAATGAAAATAAGAATTGAAGATACGTAACAAAAATGTATAAGTTGTATGAATGGAAGAAGCCAACAAGTTTATGATTTTAGGGGAAGGGAAAAACAATAATATAAGTTTGCATTGTTTAAAAGAAGGGAAAAAAATTTTTTGTTTTGTTTTGTTTGTTTGTTTTTTTAATTCACTAAAAAAAAAAAAAAGAAGATACAAATGCAATTGACATGTTCATCTACTGCAGCGGTTCTCAACCTGTGGGTCACGACCCCTTTGGAGGGTCGAAATGCCCTTTCACAGGGGTCGCATAAGACCATCGGAAAACACATATTTCCAATGTTGAGGAACCGAGACACCTAGTCTAGAGCTTGCTGTTGGGCTATACAGTAATTCTCACTAGCTTTAGGCACCAGAATGTTGGAAAATAGACTTTTAACAACATTCTGGGGACCAGGTCCTTTCTGTCCTCGCTTCAAGCCCTTCTCAGGGTGAGCTTCTGACGCTCCTGAACCATCTCGCCCCCATTTTAACGAAGGGAAGAAAGTCATGGCGGCGAGAGCTGGGAGCCCATTGCCTCTCACGCTCTGTGATCGCGCATGCGGACTAGCCGACGGGAGAGGCGAGAGTGGGCGCCGTTAAAAGCCTACTGAGAGAAAGGCCACCGAGCGAGCAACGGAAGAAATGGCGGCACCCTTGGAGGGCCTTCCAACCCCCTAGAAGTTCTGCAGTGCCCTCAACCTCTTGTACGTGAAGTCCAAGAAGGACCCAAGAGACTGAGCCGTATCACTCCAAGTATAGCGTCCGGGGAGCTGCTCAAAGGCATTAAGCAGCTGCTGAGTTACGAGAAGACAGGTGACGCCGACGGCACCCCAAGCATGCATGAAGATGGAGGCAATGGCCACGGCGGTGGCAGCGGCAAGGGGCGGAGTCCCTGCCGTGGGCCCTGTGTGCGGCTGGCCGTGGCCGAGTACGAGCTGGGGGTGAACCACACCTATACCTCCATCAGGTCCAGCATGCGGGCTAAGGATGGACAAGTAGCAGTGCTGGGCACACCGTCACGGGAGCGACAGCTGGGCGCGGTGCAGCGATGGGGAGGCCAGGCAGAACCGTGGCTCCCTTCCCTATGGAGGGGAAGGGGCCGCCGCGGCCCATCGGGCCCCTCTGTCTGCACCTGCGTGCCTGTTCAGGGAGCGCCCCAGAGCCAATGCTGCCATGGCCGCGGGCTGTGCCCGGGAATGACCGCTTGAGGGGCTGGGGGGCGAGGCGGGTCATGCCGCCGTATCGCCACCACCGCCATTCCAGGAGGGAGGCGGCGGAGAGGGCCGGGCCTCAGCGGCCGGCGGAGGCCAGGGAAGAGAGGAGGGCCGGCAAGGTGTGGGCAAGGGGGAGAGGGCGGGCCAGTGCAGTCGCCGGCTCTGCCGAACCCAAACCCCCGACCCCTCCTCGGCTCCCTCCTCCCGCCCCATCTCCGGCCAGCTGGCTGTGGCCCTCTGCCGTGCTTGCTGTCCCGGGGACTTGCTCGGAAAATGGGTATGGGACTGGATATTAACAGAAGAAGAGAAGGCAGCCCTTTTATGCTTTTTTTTAAATGAAAGTTTTAAGAGAATACTAAAGGGGATCCATTGAAAATGTGGATCTGAGATTTTTTTTTTCTTGTATACTGGCATTGCTTGCAATGTGTTAGCCCTGTAAATGCTGTGGCATAGGATAGGTTGAGCTTTCCAAGTGTGGATCTTTAGAAATTTTAGCACACTCCCTTTATTTCCCCCCAGCTTTTTTCTTTGCTTCTTTCACAAGTCTTCGTCTTTCCAAACTTTCTTTTACTATTTGTCTCTCTCTGTGCCAGCTGTTACTTTCCTCTCCCACTCTCAATCTCTCCTTCTTTCTGTCTTCCCCACATGAACCTTCCGATCGCCTTTGCTTGCTCTTTCAATACACTTCAGTTCAGTCCAGTTTTTCATTCTCTCAGTTCAAAAGCACAGTCCCATAATAAACCTTTGTCTCTCTTCCAAATTCTACTCTCCTTTCGTCCTTCACTGTTCAGCTCCAACTTTTCGCTTCCACTCTACCTTATTTTCAGTCGTCTTTCAATTTTCTTCGTCACAATATCCAGTCTTTTCTTTTACCTATCCCAGTCCACTCTAACTTTCTGATGTTTCTCTTTCCTCCTTTCCTTACTCTCTCCGTCTTTCCATAGCAGCTCCCGCTTTTGTTTTTCGGTCTCTTCCCGTTTCTCTTTTTTCCCAGCGTCTCCCAACTGTTTTGCTTTTCCACGGACAGAACGGACACAATTTCAGGTTAATTCTTTACTCTTAATGTTCCTCAGTCTGTTTTCACTGTATTCCAACTGTATGTCTCTTTTATCCTTTCTCCCTTGGCTTTTTCTCTGTTGGCCGCTTTTTCTGGCTTGTCAGTTCGTATATTCGTTATTTCATATGTGCACAATCCCAATATTCCAGTATTCACTTATCAGTGCTGATCTTTAGAAATTAAATAAACGGTGTAATACACTTGCATCGTGTATTAATGGGCAGACTGATATATTGGCTTTGAACCAGAATTCTTGTTCTATTTGAAGAGATTCCTTTTGTTTGTGGGAAAAAAACTGATGAAAGAAGGAATAAGGGGTTGCAATTTACATTGATTTTTCCTTCCTTTTGCACTACTTTACAGCCTGCTTTATAGAGTGCTGTAGAGCAGATGACACAGCTGTGATGGGAAGAAGAAATCAGTAAAAGTGATCTCTTTACCATCCCCCTTCAATGAGCAGTCCTTTTGACTGGAATTCCACTTGCGGGATCTGGATCCAACCCATTTGGTTTGGCATTGTGGAACCTTTGTTGAATTTCTGCAAGACATGTGAAAAATATGCATACAGGACACATGAAAATAGCATCTTGTCACTATTTCTTTTGTTTATTATTGAAGCAGTATGTCTTTTATTTGCCTTTTTGTAAAAGTAAACTTTGTAAGAGATTTCCAGCCATGTTTGTAATAGTACTGAAAACACAGGACAGAATAAGAATTCTAGAAAGGAAAGAAGTGAGATAAAATACTATATTAAAACTACAGTAATGGAAATCGTAACAGTAAAACACTGTGACACTGTTTTATATGTAGCAGAATTAAAACAGTTATATTTTCTGTACACTTCCTTATCTGAGGCAAGAAGTTGGCCTCTGAATCTTTAGGAACTACCATATGTTTTTAAGCCTGAGAAAGGTAGCATGGCCTATGATAATTGTACTTCTCAGAAGACAAGAGAAGAAGCCCACGAGAAATGTTGCCATTGAATTGTTTTGTATTTTTCCTAAAGGATGCTAGTGAGAAAGAAGCAATCTCAACCTTCGCACTGACATTGGCTTTTTATGCATACTGTCGCAAAATGTAGCAATGTAGTTTACTGTTGTTATATTAAGACTGTTACCCATGCTACACCATGCTTCAAGGCAAAATTTCGTTTATTTGTAATTAGAAATAAATATTTCACAATATATAATTACATATTGTTTTTGTGATTAATCACTATGCTTTAATTATGTTCAATTTGTAACAAAATACATCCTACATATCAGATATTTACATTACGATTCATAACAGTAGCAAAATTACAGTTATGAAGTAGCAATGAAAATAATTTTATGGTTGAGGGTCACCACAACATGAGGAACTGTATTAAAGGGTTGAGAACCACTGATCTATTGCATGAAGTCTCAAGTCAAAAGAATTGAGATTATCACCTTACAGAGAGAGGCAGCCTGAGTGGGCACAGGCAGCGTGAGAGGGCACAGGAACACGGGTGAGCACAGGCAGCAGCCCCGGGCACAGGCAGCCTCCCATGTGTGGCTTTATGCCACAATTTTCGTGCACCCAGGGGCCCGTCAGCCAATCAGGCCTTTGGCGAGTCCTGGAGGTGCCAATTTTTCAAAACCCCACCACCTTCTCCCACCTGCCCTGGGCAGGATCAGGCTGGTGGCGGGCAGGAGAATAGCAGGGAGCACGAGATCTCGCTCCCTGCCACCTTCTACCACCATGCTGGGCAGGATTCGAAAGATTTGGTTCACCTATTTTGGTGGGGGGGGGCTTGGATCCCTGAATCTCGTATGCTTGCCCAGGATTCAAGGATTCAATTGGCCCATCCCTAATAAGCAAACTACATGCTACACCATGGGCAATATTATGTCAGGTAAGTTGCTAATTACACGGTGTTCCTCAGCCATGACTTTAAATATACCAGTTGGTTACCATTTGCTGTGGGAAACTGCATAGCTTGTGAATGGAGTTGGGGATTGTTTTACTGAATACAGTGATGTAATGATATATGGGGTTTTCCTTGTCTGAATTCCAGATACTTTTAAGGAAGCTTAAGTAATTTCTGTATCATAAAAGCTGGCACTTCTAATACTGTTGTAGCTTAATTCATTTTGCCTTAATTTTGTGCCGCAGGGGTGAATGAATGTGGCTGTCCAGGTGTATTGTTTTTCACTATTGTCTCCATGCCATGGGCTACCACTGCCCCCACCCCTGAAAAAATATCAGCCCCTTTTTTTCTTTGTTCCCAAATTTTGCCATGTTTTGGACCTTCTAGATTTTGGGCTTAGGAGAGGCTTTTTTTTTTCCAAGTTAGAAAAAAAGCCTCTCCATGCCAAATTGTCCCTACACCACATAGACCACTTTGGAGATATTTGGGGCACAAACCTTTTCTTCAAAAACAACTCTGAGGGCCTCACTTTCAGCACCCCTGAGTTATACAATTACTAAATGTCTTTTAACTCAGTAAGACTTCTGAATAGGCATGTATAAAAATTGTAGTATAGGTTTTTTAAAATCAGCAATTGAAGTTTGATTGTTTTAGTTACATGAATTGAACAAAATTACCCATACCTTAAAACTTTTTTTTTTCATTTTCCAACAGATCAGCTGCATCAGCACCATCATGCCCAGCCCTAGAAGTAGCCCAAAGAGCAGCCATGAGAGACGTCCACATGGCAACAGGCTAGAGTTCCTATCACTGACAAGTCCAAGGAGCCCAGGACCTCCAGAAAGTCCGTCTCGTCGTAGAGACTGTACAGCCAACACAGGGCCTCCACAGGTTCTTCCTGAAGAAGACAGCATGAAACTGAACCCATCTTTTGTGGATATTACTCTGCGGTCTTTGTTGGCCATTGATCTTTGGGCCACTAAAAAGCTTGGTGTGTGTGCTGGAGAGAGTTCTTCTTGGGGCAGTGCCCGTCCTCTCATGATAGTCATAGAAGTTTCAGGACATGGTATTCCTTGGATAGCTGGTACGCTGTATGGGCTTTGTAGAAGTGGTAGCTCAGCAGGCCGTGAAGTGCTGCTCAACTTATTCTTTGGTAAGACTTCGTTTTCTGTTACTCAGTGGGGCTCCTTGTTCCTCATGCAACTTTTTCCTTCTGTCCTTTGATTCTGCGATGCTCATTGCAGCATATCAAGGAGAATTGGGTAAACTAATATTTTACCCTCCTCTCTATCCTTCTTTAATATGCCACTTATGGACAAGGATCTCCCATCACAAAGATTTCTGCAAACTTTTAGAAGATATCCTTGTCTGCTTTGGAAATGTGTGATTATCTCCCCTAAGTTGTTTGGACTGTAATGAATGTAGTTGATCCATGGTACCCATAACTAATGTTTAGTGCATCATATTTAATACTGAGTTGTGTTTTTCTGTGTCTAGAAAGGCACTGAAAGACTAGAATATGTTTGAGATACATTTTCATTAATATGTGGAAGCTCTATGAGCTCTATAAATATTATTTCTACACTAAGGAGTAGAATGCTGATTAATGGACTGATCTTAATGCTAAAAGATGGGTTGTTAAAAAGAAAAGTGAAAGCCTGTCGTTAATACCGTTTTTTAATTTTTTTTTAACACAGTTTTTAATAACATAAAATTACATACATAACACATAAACACAATAACACACACAAAAAAATTCCTATCGTACCCACTCACTACCACACAAACTATTAGGTAAGCCAAACTATCACATGCACACACTCACGTATATGCATTTCACACATACACAGTTGACTTCCCACTCCTCAGAAATTGGCTATTAGTTAACTTTAACTATACTTCCTCAAAAGTCATATATCTGAAAATTCAAATTATGGCCAGTAAAGTTCTTTTATGTAGTAATAAGAATATGCCACTACTGGCTCTCTTCCATTGAAAAATACCATAACAGCATAATGAAAAAGAAAAATACAGTTCTACTATAATCAATCTAACTTTACTCATTAATCAAACTGTCTTACTGCTTGTCCTCCCTCAATTGACTCTAAGTACATATTAACCCTCTCCTGTCGTTTTTTGTATTCTATCAAAGGAAGATCTCTCAACAACATCATCAGTTTGTTCATCTCCAGCATATTCAACAACTTCCACACCCAGTCTTCTGGAAATGGAATCATGGGGTCTTTCCAGTTTCTATGCATACACTGATCTTACTGCCACAATTACACATCACTCTTATGGAGTCCTTGTCTCTCTGATCATTTATCAGTCCCAGCACAAACAGTTATGGAATCAGTTGAATGTTGTTCTTCAAAATATTCTCAATGAAGTGAAGTATCATTGTCCAAAATTTCTTTGCTTTATTGCAAGTACACCACATATGAAAAAAATCCCTTCAATTAGTTTACATTTCCAACAATTATTTGATGAACCTTTGTACATTTTAGAGAGTTTTTCTGGTGTGAAAACCATCTATACATCATCTTATAAAATTTTTGTTTCAAGTCATAAAATAAATGTCAAATCTTTTGTCCACATCATTTTCCCATTGACCCATTTTGTGCTCATTTAATTATACATTCTTTAATTTGTTCCTCTTCCAATTCAGATTTCAACAACTTGTTAGATATTTTGGCAATGAAATGCTCATCTTTGTGCCATTGGTTCTCAAAATCTTTTTTTTCCAAAATCAAAATAATTTTTTGTCGATATTACATCTTTCAGATAACTGTCTATATGCAATTTATATCAGGGTCACCTGTTATCAGTTCTTCTTTAAACTTCAAGTATACTTGATCCCCACCCACCTTAATTAAATCTCCACAAGTTATACCCATTTTTCTTTAACTATTACTTCTCTTGAAAACAAATCTTCATGTGGTGAAATCCACAAAAGCATTTTGGGTCACAATCATTGTCTACACTTCATCCAAATTCTCATATTACAAAATGGTTATTGAAATGTGTATTTGCCTTAATCTTATCATAGCATAAAAAGCATGACATCCAGATCTGAAATCAAAATCTTCTAAATTTAAAAGTCTCTTTTTTTTAAATGTCACTAATTCTTTTAACCATACCATAAGATGCATAAAAATAAAACCTCAAATTTGGCAGTGTCAAACCACCTCTTTGCTGAGCATCTTAAAGAACTTTCATTCTCACTCTGGGTTTCTTCCTTTCCCACAGAAATTTCGAATGTCTTTTCGCCATTGTTGAAATAGTAAATCATTGACTATTGCTGAAATCATCTCGAACAAAAATAATATTTTTGGTAAAAGATTAATTTTAACTACTGATTTTCTACCTACTAAAGACAATTTCAGTTTTGACCTCCTCTGAAAGTCTTGTTTTATGTCATTCATGTTTTTATATAATTATTCTGAAATAATTTCTTATGTATGTCTTGAAAAACACACCTAAATATTTCACATTTTTCACAATTTCAAAGCCTATCTTTTCTGTTAATAACCATTATCGTTCTTTCATCATACCCTTTTGTCATCAGAACTGTCATGTCTTTATTCAACTTGAAACCTACCAAGACCAACCTACCAACATTGATCTCATCAATGTTCTAGTTAAAACATCCATGCCTTCTAGAGGGTCTTGTAAAAAAATCAAAAAAATCACTGCATCGTTAGCAAATGCTCTCAGCTTGTAGAATTGTTGCATAATAGTAATGCCTTTAATTTTTTTCTCTTGTCTAATAGCTCTGTTAAGTATTTCCAACACCAATATGAAAAGTAGAGGAGACAATGGACATCCTTGTCTAGTCCCCTTTTGAATCAGTTTTCTCCCCATTTTAATCAAAACCTGTTCCTTCTATTTTGATAAAATTGCAGTAATCCATGTTAGAAAATTCTAATCAAAATTCATTTTCTTGAGGTCAGTCATAAAAGTGCAGGAAACATTATTAAAGGCCTTCTCTGTATCCAAACGAATTAGTGCTGCCTGCTTTTCATCATGAGACTCCAAATACTGTAGTTATACATCTTGTATTGTCTCTCTTCTGTTGTTTGGGTAAAAAGCCACATTGATCTTTATGTATCAGTGTGGCCAAAATTCTTTTCAACTTTTTAGCTAAAATCCTTGTAAAAATTCTATAGTCGTTATTCAGGAGAAATACTGACCTATAGTTTTTCACATTGGTTACGTCTCTGTCTTCCTTAGGAATCAACATTATATTTGCACCGGTACAACTCTCAGGAATTTTGCCAGAATCAGTAATAGAATTCATTAAATATTGAAGAAATAAACATAATTGGCCTTCCAGGCCTTGTAGTAACAAGTTGGTAAACTGTTGGACCTGGAGTTTTCCTGAGTTTCACATGCTTAAATGCCTCTGCAACTTCAGCAGTTGATATTGTTCTTCTGAAGTCATGCTATCTGGCTTTTGTCATTTATTATCTTCCAAAAGACATCAGACTTTGGTTTGAATGACAATAACAGCTTTTCTGGTCTTTTGTATATTCACTTATTTGATGGGAATTCTGCACAAGCCTAACCTGATTTAGTCATCCTCCCCCGTTTTGAAAATTGAAATTATTTTAGATTTAGGGAACTATTATTACGATATATTTACTCAATAATCATAATAATAGCTCCCCAAATCTAAGGTAATCTAATCTAAGTTTGTACTATTGATGCGAAACAGCAGTGAATTCTGTGACTCCTGAAAAACAAACTGAAATCTTATAGTTTGAGTCTGTTTGCATCTGATGTGAGCATTTGTTTACACATGTTCAGGATGCAGTTTATTTACTAGTCTCTAAGGTTTGTTGTTTACAGTGTTGTTCTTTAAAATATCTGAAAACTCTTTATTTACCTTGTCTCACAGCTCTGGTGCTCGATCTAGTTTTGGTGACAGCAGTAAAAGGACTGGTAAAACGAAGGCGCCCAGCCCACAACAAGATGGACATGTTTGCCACTGTCTCCGTGGACAAATATTCATTTCCGTCAGGCCATGCTACCAGAGCTGCCCTAGTTTGCAGATTTATTCTACATCATCTTGTACTAGCCCTCCCTTTGCGGGTGCTGGTCGTGCTTTGGGTCTTCATAGTAGGAATCTCCCGGGTCATGCTGGGCAGACACAATGTGACAGATGTGATATTTGGGCTATTAATGGGCTACATGCAGTACAGCATGGTAGAGTATTTCTGGCTGTCTCCAGTCACTGCTCCTGTTCTCTTTATGTTGTGGAGTTGATAGTCCTTGATGGAACAGGTATAGTAGTCCCACAACAAACAATTTTAAAAAATCATTAAGCTTCATCTAATCAGCAATAGGAATGGGCAGAGCTAGCAAAATTCACCTTGACAGGATATACAGGCTGCTTTGGCTCATCCTGGAAAAGGCTAACCAGTCCATCCTGCTTTATGGATAGAGCATGAACCAACCCAAACTGCACAAACCATTGTAAAGGAAAACTATGTTACTTTGACAAAACACTAGAATTACAGTACAGCTCTGGAGTCAACTAGCCAGTCATTTGTTAAGTTATTTGTTTGTGATTAACTGCAGTACAGTGAATGGTAAAATCGTAATATGCCTGAGGCACAGTCAGTATGTCACATTTGGTAGATACATTTTTTTATTCCATGATTGCCCAAGAGATATTTCGTCAAGCTGTTTCTGTAAGCTGTATATATTGCAATTGATGCTAATGACCTGCTTATGAAATTGTAGTTATGGAATATTTTGTGGCTATCTTGACTTGTATACAGATTTAACAGGCTTTCATTTTCAGGTTGCCCTCTTCTGCAGGGTTGGAAAACGTTGTTTCCCAGGTCATTCTTTCTTAGCAGTTTCACTTGACTGCCTTCTTCATTCATTTTTGTCATGAAGTTGTCTCCTAGCAAGAATATAATGTATATAAAAGATACAAAGATCATATTAAAGAGTATAAAGATACTGAAAAATAAATATTTTGGCTACTTCAAATGAAGGAAATGGATCACTTAGCCATCAGCTCACCTCTACTGGATCTAATAGAATTCACTGCAGTTGGAAGATGCTTGAATTGTTTCAGTATCCCAGAAAACATTATGTCAGATTTTTAAGTTTCAGCATTTGTTTGACATCTTTATCAAAGGAAAGTGAGTTAAAGTACTCTTTTATCACTGTAAGAATACTTTTAACATTCCTACACCTTGGATTTTAGATGTAGTTAATGGTGAAGTTCTACCCAAATTTGAGATAACTGCGGATTAAATTGAAGCAAATCTGCTCATTAATTTGAAGCAAATGCTTTTCTTTACCTAGTGATGTTACTATTATTTGGAACCCCAGTGCTTGCAATCTGAGCTTGTTCTGTGGTGTCAAAAGGTACTATGTAATTGAAGGAACACTGTGAAAACCTATTTTGCTACCAACATATGCAGTGCAATCTTGTTTCAAAGATGCACTTGTTACCCTGTATGTTGGGGGTCCTGGGAGGGGCGCCCAAATTACCAAATAAAGACACAAGATGGGGGAAATTAGACTCGAGCACTCTCTTAAGCTAAACGAGAGGCAGGGTAACTTAGCTAGGATCTTTTAACCCTATGTCTACAGCGTCAGGTCAGAAGAGTAGCCAGACAAGTTTTAAAGTAACAAAAATAGCAGTTTTATTAAAAGACAAACAACAAACAAGACAACACATGCACACCACTTACTGGAAATAGAAATGGAGGGTTTCGGGGGAGTGGGTAATACGACACCTTTTCACGTAATCCTGGAGAGAAGCAGAGGTTGAGGGGAAGAAACTTAGCGTGGTTTGCTGAGGGGACAGAGTGGCAGCAAAGCTAGATGGAAGTCCGAGGTGGTCCGAGCAAGTGATCCGAGGGGCACTCGGAATCAGGGAGCTTTTATCGGGTGGATTATACCTACAGGCCATGCCATGCTCGGTGAGAACAAAGGGAATTTAGAGCAGGACAAAGGCGTTGGAAAAGGTCAGGTTTTACATGATGAGCTTAGTGCTCGATGACAATAGTATGGCCAGTATGCAAATGGCCCAACATAAAGGACTTGCTCGGCACTCAGCCAGGCGTCTTTGTCTAAAGTCGCGCTGAGCAAGGTGGGTTTGCAAGAAGGAATGGTCCCTGAAGCATCGGAGAGGCATTAAGTTGCCTGCCTGAATGAGGTTTGGAATGTACAACCATTAACGGCCGCCTAGCAGAGAAAGGTCAAATAGAGGCCAAATTATTTGATATCAAGAGATATCTAGTGCTCTCACCAGACATAGCATAACCACAGTAACACACTAGCTATTAGAGGTTAGGATTATGCACACTTATGCCAGTAGAAACACTATTCTGCTAATACAGGTCTGCTGCCACAGCAGTTTGCCAGCATAACTGCTCTGCTGAGATCTGCTGACAGAAGAACTGAAAAGGGGGACAGGTGAGGAAGGAACCAAGTTACACCAGATCAAAATTTCCTTCAGCCCAGGGACTTAATGCTTGTGGTTAGTGCTGGTATAAAGGCAGGCCAAAGCAAGTTTAGTCCTTAGTAAATTTGAACAACCTCTGGCAGAGGAGGTGGATTCAGCCATTTTGTCTAATTGCTATAACAGCACATTTTGCCTTCTAAGTGCAATGTGAACTTGTGATGATGAAACACAAGTCTACATGAATCATCTTTTATGTGCCAACTCAGTGTCCCAAAAATGGTAGCTCTGAGAGTACGCAGGATCCATGTGGTTACATTCTGTCACAAGGTGGAGTAAAATGTTACTGGTTGCCTGTTATACTGAAGTGCCTTTGTGCTGTTCCATTTCCATGAAAGCAATGAAAATAGGTGCTAGGGAAACTGCTCGCTAAGACTGTTTTTATTGTAGGCATAACACTATCTGGACAATCAAACAGATGGTGTGAGACAAGTCATTTCCAGAATGGCTGAAGAATATAACACTTCACATTTGCTTTTCAGGAGCTGTAATCAGAACTATGAGTTTCAAGCTCTATAGTAAAAATGCTTCATGGCTATAGAATATGAATCAGAAAGCGAGAAATGAATTATACTTCTTTGCAGTGTCCTCTTTCTGTGGTGGGCTAAGCATTGTTATTGTTGTATGCCTTCAAGTCGTTTCTGACTTACTGACCCAAGGCGGAACCTATCACAGGGTTTTCTGGGGCTGAGAGTGTCTGGCACACCTAAGGTCACCCAGGGGGTTTCCATGGCCAAGTAGGGAATCAAACCCTGGTCTCCAGAGCCATAGTCCAGTGCTCAGGTAAATATACCATGCTGGCTCTTCTACTCACACAGAACTGAATACTGTCCTGTAAAAAATACTTGTGTCTACAAAGCTTTAAAAAAGTGAAATTACTTCATATGATTCCTACTTCCTCAACTATAGTTCATGTTCTATGTATAGCTCAAACAAGCTCAATGAAGCAGTTTTAGCAACATGATTTTTGCTCACAACATTAAGTAAATGGCTATCCCAACTGATGTTAAAAGCTTGTTCATGCTTTACCTTGAAGTCCTAGACCAGTCTACTCAGAATTAGTTCTAGTAAATCTAGTGGAACTGACTTAGAGCTGGCCCACTGTTGAAGTTGACTGAGGCTTCATATTATCTTACCTTTCCCAGTCTGAGAAGGAAGCTGTCCATACCCAGAGACACTCCTGCTATAGCCAGGCAGCAAAGCAGCTTCCAGTTGATGCCCGGATCACACTCCTGTGCTTTATTCAAATTATTTTCTGCTCCCTTCCTGTTGTTATATGCCTCCATGTTGACTGTCTTATGGTGACCTTGTTGTACTTTGTTTTATTTTGTTTTGTTTTTTCCTTCCTCTAAATATAGCCAACAGCCCCTGGTTTTCCTTGGCAATCTCTCCTTCCTAGTACTAACTCGGCCTGGACCTCCTTTGCTTCTGAGATCAGTCAGGATGTGGTGCTATCATACTGTACAGGTATACCTCAGTTAATAAAGCAGATGTATTCCTGTGCATTACTTTAACAGAAACTTTGGTACCAGAGGCAGAAATAACATTGAAAGAATAAGGGTAGATTTCTTCATCACAAAAAAAACAAGAACAGCCTGGACATTTTTCAGCAGACTTTTTATTCAGAACTAAAGATAAGTGCATGTGAAAAAATGAAACAACCTGGTGAAGTAAGCATTGCATTAGTTGACAGAAACGTGTGGAATCTTTTAGCGACTACTTCAAGTCTTCTTCCAAAACTCATCCAGGGATGATTTTTTCTTTCTTTCACCAGCCTGTACTTCATAATTTTCAGTGTGGTGTCCAAACTTAATAGATCTATGCTTTTTTTAAAAAGACATGTGGGGTAACTGGTGAGGCTTATATACCCTTTTCTCTCCAAAGGTTTCCAAAGGCAGCTGCTGTTTACTTTTCCTGTTGTACGGAGGCACACATGGCTACTGCTGGATTGGCTACAGTAGAATACTGCCTTCTTCCTGCTCAGGCTTTATTGCACTGTTTACTACAGGCATGCTTCTGCAACCTGACACCCAAAATTTATATTTCCCCAGCCCTCCTTCACCAACCACCTAATGCCAGTGCTAAAAAAAAAGTGAGAGGAAGAGACAGAGAAATCCAAAACCTTTAGCTAGACAGAGGACCAGGAGGAAAGTGCAGCTGGGGAAGCTTTTTTTCCTCAGAAGTGTTGCTATCTGAGCTATGCCTGTAGTCCCTTCCTAGCACTGACTCTTTAGCTGGCTGATGGGAAGGAAAAGGCAAGAGGTATGCTTTCAGCAGCAAATAGGAGAAGCAGGAAGTCCTTGGTTGGTTGTTGCATCTCTTTGAGCACACTACAGCTCATTCCCAGGAGCTGGAGCTGGAGCCTCGAACCAGCAGCAGCCCACTGCCTGTCTGCATCTCCTTTGATGATCATATCACAGGACATACAATTGAGAGGATTTGGCATTCAACCTCCCACAACAAACTTTCATAAATTGTTTACATTGGAAGTACAGTAGGCCCTCCATATTTGCAAAGGTTAGGGGCACAAAATCCTCACAAAAGTAAAAAAATCATGAATAAGTCCCCCGTGAGTACACCTTCCTCCCTCATTCTTTCTGTAGTGGGCCCAGGAGAAAGGCAGAAGATTGTAGGGGGAAAAGCCTTACCCCCCCCAAACTCCTTTCTGTTGCCCCCATGCCCTGCCTTGTTTTTGCACCCCCATACAGGCGACAAAGAGGAGAGTGAAGGAGAAGGAAATCTTTCCCCCTGTGCTCTCCTGCATGCCACTCACGCGCCCTTCCTTTTTTCCGTGAGGGTGGCAGTCAGGAGAGTGAAGATCTTTCTCCCTGCACTTTCTTGTCCCCCGCTGCCAGGGTGCCCTTTGTTTTTTTTCATGCTCCTGCACAGGTGACAAACATGAGAGTGCAGGGAAGTGAAGATCTTTCCCCCTCCACTCTCCTGCCTGCCACTTGTGTGCTCACTCTTTCTGCATGCCCACATGGCCAACAGACACAAGACAAAGGAGGGAAGATCTTTCCCCTTCCGTTCTCCTGCCTGTTGCCTGCATGCACTGCCTTCTTTCTGCATACCCACATGGTGACAGGCTGGAGAGTTAAGTCTTGTGGGCCTACAAACCTTTCCCCCTTCCTGCACCTGGCCGAAAGGCCAGGGAATGGGAGGTGGAGAATGCAGGGCAGGCAAGTGGGCACCTTGTGAATAATCAGATTCGCCAAAGTCAAACCCACAAATGTGGGGGGAAGAGTGTAGATGATGTTCATTTATATTTTTCTATGATCACCTCATTTCTAAAATTGTACAGTATTTCAGACCATGTCTTTCAAATTGTGAAAATAAACCCCTAGAAGCATAACTGTGGTAGGTACATACTGGATTTGGGTGGGTAACATACCACGTTCTGCCACAGCAAAGAGTGGTCATTTGATGGTCATTTCTGAAAATTTTTATTAACTTACACTGGTCAGGAGTGTCATAGAAGGATGCCAAATTATTAGAGATTTAGTATGTATTTTTATTGTCAACGATGGGGCCACGCTGATGAAATATTTTTGTCTATGGTGCCAAATACCACATTTTCCTAGTACTGAACTTACTGTCAGGTACGCACATATAGGACTGCAGTCTTGTACATATACTTGAAGGTAGAGCTTCAGAGAAACTGACAGCTTGGAGATGCTTCTAATGAAGAAGGTGTGGACCTCACTTAGGAGCCCTATAACTTTTTTCAGCAGATTTTTCTCCCTAGAGCATGTGCCAAATACTTTGGAAAGCCCAGCAGGCAGGTCTGCTTATGTTTCCTGTGTTGTTAATCACTATAAATGAATTTTGGCATTCAAAAATACAGTGTATTACCTAAAGTTATTTTCTCAGATTAACCAATAAATGTTGTCTAGTAAAATTGCTTGAAACAAATCTTTTATAATTTTGCAATATTTTAAAGAATGAGTTATGACTAGCAAAGACCATTACGGAAAACATCTTTCATAACATTGAGATCTGTATTCGATGTTGTACTGTAACTTTATTCAACTGTAAAATTTCATACATGTTGGGCCTGCCATTGCCACATGATTGAGGATGCTACTGAGTAACAGTTTTCCTGGAGCTCACATCTGTAAAAAGCCATGTCAAGCTGGGCCTCTCTCATAACTAGTTTTGGATTTTTTGTAAAAAAAAAATTGCTTGCTTGTCTCATAACTCCATCTTTTATACCCTGCAAATTGTCCTACCCCATCTTTAGCTGTATCTCATCTTTGATAATTATCTTTATGGATAGGTTCACTTGGAATTCAGTGTCCTTGTCTCATGAAGGCCCTTAATTTTTTTTTATTGCAAATGACTTATTAGCTTTATTAATAACTTATTGGCATGCCATTCTTATAAAGTTCAGCATAGAAGGCTCAATAAAGCTAATGCTAACGTCTTTTCAAGTAGAGTTCTAAACATCGCTGTCAGCTTACTCATTACCTGGTATACAATTGCACTGTAGGTGTACTGTGTGTTTTATATTCTGTGGGTAAGCAGTAGTTATATCTTATGACCAACGTATATAGTTTAGTCAAAGATGCATAAGAGGCAGGCAGATTATTATAGTCTCACTGGCTTTGTGACTTCTTTGGTCTGCCAAGCATGTGCACATCTGTTGTTTCTAAGAATCTGGCCACTTAGACATACTACTAAACATGTGGCAGACAATTTCTTGAATTGTTTTCATTTTGACTACTAACAATAAAGCCTCCTTTTCATTTAGAAAACACAGTTTTTCCTGTATTGTATCAACTATTTTGGAATGCTGTATCTCATTTTAATATTAAAGAGTTGAACATTTATTCCAAAATTTGTCTGTTATAATATGTGCCTTATTCACAAGCAGAGAGAATCTTTCCCACAACCACAAATAAAGAACTAGGAGCTACATTTAGAGCACACTATGTCACTTGAGGCAGCATTTACTTCTGCAACATTACAGTCTAGTTGTGCTGTGTCTTTCATCCCCAACCCTGCCAAGAATTTGGAAGAATATCTCACCTTTTTTATAGCAGAATATTTTTCATGTTTTCTTCCCAGAAAAGATAGAACATGACAGCTAGGTACCAAATTGGGAGGGGTTGCTAATACGCCAGAGGACAGGATCAAAATTCAAAATGACCTTGAAAGATTAGAGAGCTGGGCCATAGCTAACAAAATAAATGTCAACAGAGAGAAATGTAAGGTCCTGCACATAGGCAGAAAAAAATGGAATGCACAAATATAGGATGGGGGGCATGTGGCTGGATTATTATGTGTGAAAGAGATCTAGGAGTTTTGGTAGATCACAAGCTGAACATGAGTCAGCAGCCAAGAAAACCAACACGATTCTTGGTTGCATCAATAGGTGTATGGTGTCTAGATCAAGGCAGGTAATGGTACCACTCTATTCTGCATTGCTTAGAGCTCATTTGGAATACTGTGTCCAGTTCTGGGCACCTCAGTTCAAGAAGGATATTGACAAGCTGGAGCGTGTCCAGAGGAAGGCGACCAAAATGGTGAAGGGTCTGGAAGCCATGCCCTGTGAGGAACGGCTTAGGAAGCTGGGTATGTTTAGTCTACAGAAAAGAAGGTTAAGAGGGGACATGATAGCCATGTTTAAATATTTGAAGGGATGTCATGTTGAGGAGGGAGCGGGCTTGTTTTCTGCTGCTCTAGAGACCAGGACAAGGAGCAATGGATTCAAGCTGTAGGAAAGGAGATTCCACTTGAACCTTAGGAAGAACTTCCAACAGTGGAATATGCTGCCTCGTAGTGTGGTGGAGTCTCCTTCTTTGGAGGTTTTTAAGCAGAGGCTGGATGGGAATGCTTTGTTGGGTGTTCCTGCATAGCAGGGGATTGGACTCGATGGCCTCTGGGGTCTCTTCCAACTCTATGATTCTATGATTCTAGGTAGAACAACCAGAATGTATAAAATGAAGTTGAATAAGGATGTGGAACCATAAAATGGCCATTCTTTCAACACCACCATAATACTTCACAATTTAAAAGCCTCAAACTTGTTTTCTGTCATAATTCCTTAGTCCCTGCTCCCAGCCCTGTCCAGCCTGCAGCCACTGCCACAGACTCCTTGCCCTCCTTCATACAGGTTTCCCATCTGGGACTCGTGGTGGCTGTAACTCAGTGGGGCTATGAAGGATTTAGAGTGCAGCCACCAGAAACAGAGCCATTTTTGAATCCCCAACACTTCATACTGTAGAAAGGGGGAAACAGAGGTAGATGAACCATCAGATCATGATCATCAGATCATGAGTACAAAGGGTGGGAAGAAATCATACAGCCTTTGAAACCAGATTATCCTGTTTTAGCAAGCGCTTACATTGCATGGAGAATCAGCTGACATCGACATAATGAGTGCAAAATAGAATGGAGGAAGAGTCCACCCAAGTAATACATTTATTGCTGTCTCTTATAGAGGCGGAGAAAGTATACCTGCAAAGCTGTGTATGATGATTACAATAATGTTCTGGTAACAATTCAGAAAAGCTAATTCAGAACTGGTAACAATGCATAGCAAACCAGCTAAGTCCACATTGTACCCATTTGTGTTCCTATCTCAAAATATCAAGTGCACCAGCTCTGTGGGTAGAACACTATAAAAATCTGGTTTGTACATACTGGCTCAGAAGCAAATGGGATAGCAGGTTCAGAGAACATTCAAATGTCTATTAAAAGCCCACAGAGCATCTCCCAAACCACTCCTTTTAGCAAGGATTTCTACTTTGCAAATGCTTATGAGTTACTACGCCAAAAATGGTTTTGCAGAGAAAATAAATTGACAATAAGGCAGACAGAGAAAGCTGAAAGGTATTCAAGCCCTGTGATTGCTCCCACCTGGGTTGTACTGTCCAACAATTTTGTGACCCATCTTCAGCAGTAGAATTGATAAATTCTGTCAGCATATATATGAATACATAAGGTTGTAAACTAGCCTGTTTTTCAGGGAGAGAGAGTTTGCATTAAAGAGCTTGCTATCAAACTGATTGGTGCTTGTGTTGCAATCCACATATCTTTTCTAAATCTCTGAGTCCCTTGATCTTTGGACATCCACAGCTTGCATGCAAAAACTAATGATTAACGAGAGTATTTGTTTATGCATAGTTTCCAAGCTGTATGATTTCTCAGCACCGTTATGTCTCAACAGTATGATCTTTATACCAATCTTGCTTTTAGGTTGTTGTTTTGGCTATGTCTTCAAAATCCTTGTTTGAAAACCACAAATCAAAGAGTCTCAAATATTTGGATTAACTAATTCCTTTAGACTTTTGTTACATCAGGCAAACAGCTGAGAGGGACTGTTGCTAAGTGTTGACCTTTGAAGATATGGTCTCACTCATGAAAGCATATTCAAGTGTGGAAGAAATAAAGTAATACATTCATTCCTTGTGCTGTCACCTAAAGTCTCAGATTTGTTGCAATCTGCAGATATAAAATTATTTGTTAGTGTTCTTTGTACATATACCAGTTATAGCTGCTTATAGGTCTTGAGCAAAAGTTATTAAATTTATTATTACTTGACAGTTTGTTATTAGCCTGTATGTATGATATCATGTGCTAGGTAAAATGTTCACCTGTCTGCTTTCCTCCTTCCCATCTTATATAACATCTTTGACAGAAGCAGCAAAAAGCAGTATCTGAAACATTTTGGTTATAAATGTGCAACAGTGTAAAGGGCAAAACTACTTGGTAATCAGTAACTATCCTTAGTGTCCTGACAGATTGGCTAAAGGAAGAAATGGAGGATTTATTGATTCATGTATGTCTTGTTCACCCTCTGAACAAATCTTACTAAGAAAACCCCACGACAGGTTTGCTTTAGGGTCTCCATAAGTTGGAAATGACATGAAGGCAAACAACAAAAATGGATTGTTTTAAAATTCTTATACAAACTTTGTGAGATACATGACTTTAATTCCACAAAGAAAATAGGATGAAAAAGCATGGTTTGGTCCTGTGGAATCAATCAAGAAGCATAGTTCAACAATGTCTTTGACTGTGTGTAGAAAGAAAAAAGGGTAGGAGTTGTGATGGGAAAACACAGGAGGATTAGAAATGGAAGACAACAGTATCTGAATTCTTTGTATAATTCTGTAACTGGAGCAGCTTTACCACCCATTAAAACCCTCATCAGAAACAACTTCCAGTGTCAGAGATGATTTGGAAACCCACTGTCTGCTCCCCAGGTGGTGATTATGTTATACAAGGCAAATGTGGTGCTGATTTCTTGACTTCCCGCTGTGCCCAAACCATTAAAACAGAAAAGACAGCTAGGTCAGCCAACACAAGACTCTGACTGTTGTTGTTGTATGCCTTCATATTGTTTCCAACTTATGGCAACCCTAAGATAAACCTGTCACAGGGTTTTCTTGGCAAGATTTGTTCAGAAGGGGGCTGTCTTCGCCTTTCTCTGCAGCTGAGAGAGTGTGACTTGTCCAAGGTCACCCAGTGGGTTTATGTGGCTGAGTGGGGATACAAACCCTGGTCTCCAGAGTCATAGTCCAAAAATGAAACCACTACAGCATTACTGACTGATAAAACTACATCTGTTTTTTTTAGCTGTTGGCTTCTTATGTGGAAAATGGGCTCTTCCTTTTTCAGAGGTGCTGTAGTTAGATTAGAAAGTGAGAAGCACAGGCAGGAAGGAGAGGGAAAGTTTCTCTTCTCTCCTTCCTGAGAGTCTCAGTCTGCCTAACCAGCAAAGCAGCAGTCAAGTGAGTGGGAAGTGCTTATGTACTGATACCCAATCAAATCTCAGTGTTCTCTGCTTCTCCTGCCCCCATGTTCACTCATGACTTTTCGTCTTTTATTTGCTTGTTCTGAAGATGCATTGTGTATCTTAGCTACTGCTCTGCGGGAACTAGAAGTTCAGAGTTAGATAAAGGCAAAGACTCAAGAGTAAGTGGAGCAAAAACAAAAAATGATTTGTGTCTATTTTTGTGTGATTTTGATTGTTCCCAAGCAGAGCGCTGGAATATGTGTTTGCTTTAGAAACATTATTTGTAAGTGTTTTCCAGTTACGTCTTGTATCAGCCTCTCTCTTTCTCTGTCTCTGTCTCTCTCTGGGGTTTCTGCCATCATTGTTTTGTGGAAAGGGAGGAGAGGGGAGGAAAGGGGGAGAGTGAAACCCCTGGAATTAGTTTCTTCAGGATCATCAAGAAGTTTAGGTGTTGGAAGTCTTGTTGTTTTGAAGCAAGGGTGGGTGACGGTTAGGAAGTTAGGATCCTTGTTCCCCCAGAAGACCCTGGGAAGGTATGCCCCACCCCCAGATGCCCCAAGCACCCTCAATTTGTCCATGTTTCTAGCCCTTACTGGGTCATTTTGGACCAAGGGGGCATTTTTTTCCAATAGGAATTGAGTGCGGCTTTCAAGTGGATCCTTCTGTCTTGTGCAGCTTGTGCTTGATGATCTTTGTATGTTGTTCTGGTCAACAGTTTATCTGCTTGCTACCGTTTGATACTAGCTGCAGCTTCCAAGTAGTCTTCAAGGACAACTCCTTGTAGAGTGTGTTAAAAATAAGAGCAAGCCTTGCAGAAAATACTGGAAAGCTTGTAACTTATAAAAACTTAATTTGTGGAAATGTCTGTAACAGAGTGAGCAAAAATACAGGCAAAGAATGTGGATAGGCTTTTGAGATAATCATCAGTTTCTCTTGTAAGATGTCAGAGTGATGCCTTAGGGGCTGTCCAGCAATGCCTGGAGGGCTGCATTTTGCCCTTTGACTGTATTCAGGGTCTGACTTTCAGTTAATGCCTTAACTCAATGCATGTCCTTAATATAAAGCTTATGTAAGTCATGGTTGTGAAATTCTTAGGCAAATCATAGTATTGCTCCCTATGATTTGGCAGAATGAGGCAGCTGTCACATATGGCAGATGTGAGAGTATGGGGAGTGGCAGTGAAATTTTGGAGAATAGATCAGTACATCCTGTACAGTCTGCCCTTCATCTCCTGAATTAGTCTGTTGCTTTAGGTGCAGTGGATAATGCTTTCCCATTGTTACACACCCAACATAGCCAGAGACCATGTCCTGAGAATGCTAATCATTTTATATCAAAAATAGTGAGCCATAGAGATACTGGAAGGATGTTAGGTAAGAAATCTCTGTTTTCTGTTATACATTTTGGAGGTATCTGGCAATTTGGCTCAACGGGCAACTTGAAAGGAGAAAGCAGCCATCAGGAAAACAATAAACAATGTAAATGACCTGGAATCTGACACCTAAAGGCTTGCATCTCTGGAGAGAGATACTATCTTACAAACAAAAAGGATGTGTTGGTTGTATTTTGTTTGAATTTCTTTGAACTAAAAAGAAAAAGATCCATCTTCATATAAAGATGGAAGCATCTGTTTTTCCTGGGCATGGTACACGATATATATCGAGACACAGTTCCTCATTCCTTGGGAGTTCTTTTTGGGGAGAAGTTCTTTTTGGGAGCCTTTCTGAGTTTTTTCTCTGAAGTTTAAAAGATGCATTTTAAGTGAGGAATTTTCTCAGAGCTGCAAAAGAATGGAGCTGGTAAACAGCTCAGATTTATAATACAAAGAAGCTGCTGTGAACTCCCCTCAGCTGCGACAGGCGTGTCTGAGATGGTTTCTCCCAGCTGAAGGATTCTGGATTGGTATCGTATGTCATCAAATCCTTTTAGGTTGCTCACTCTTTCCTAATTTTCATCTCTTTCTAACTTTATAGTCTTGTATGCTTGCAGTGTGTGTGAAGTCGAGTGATTGTAAGAACTTTAACTTTTTATGCTTGTTGTAGTGGGTATAATTAAGTAATTGTAGGGACTTTTACATTTATGTTAATAAAATACTTAGGTTTGAACAATTGGTGTGATTTTGATAGACCTGACCTGGTATACAATTGGGTTGCAAGATCCTGCTAAGTTACCCTGCCTCTTGCTAGCTTAAGAGAGTGCTCAAGTTAATTTCCCCATCTTTGAGTAATTGCCCTGACCTCTTTGCAGGTCTAAAGCAGTGCAGAGCTAATTTTTCCCCACAAGAGACAATTTTGACATATTTTGGGAATCCTCTTCAGAGGAAGCCCTTGTATCACAAACAAATTGGTGGAGTTCTCAGAAAACAGGGTAACACCATGGTAACTAACTAAGTAAGATTCAACTGTCAGTCAGGCTGATTTTGGAGAAAGTGTATGGCACCCCATCCTTTGCCTGAAGTTGATCCTGTCCATATAGGAGAATGACTGAGAACCATTGAGAGGGAGGTCCTTCCCTCTTGGATTCTTCCCCTGCCTAGTACTCCGTGGGCCAAATGATTTTGGGGGAAGTGGCCACATACCTGTTGTCATCAGCTGCTTTCCCCCCTTGCTGAAATACAAGGTAAGGGGAAGAAGTAATGAAGTGTTCTGGAGCAGTATTTCCAATTGAGGAAGAGGGTACCCTGGGAGTCTCCTTGGCCAGATCTGAATCCTCTGAAGGCCAGATTAAGGCTATGATCTAGAGCTCTTTTGCCCCAGTATGCCACATCCTGACTGGCAGCAGCACTACTTGTATAATTGTTACAGCTTTCTCTCAACCCACCCTCCTGTCCTGACCACAGGGAATATGTCCGTACATTGTGCTTCATGTGTCTCTCCTGGCTGCCCAAAGGCCCTTCCCAGAGGGACAGGCAACAACAACAACAAAAAGGCACCAATATTGCTTTAGGTATCTTTCTTAGAGTACCTTTTGGTACCTTTCTTAGAGAAGTATTACTTCTCTGTAAAATATTATTTCCAATTTGGATTTGAAGAGATATCTGGTAGAAATACATGTAAGGACCTGCTGCTGTAATTGTCACACAGATGCTTTTGTGTGTGTGTGTTTTAGAGAGAATTGTGGGCTATAAAACTGAGGTAAAAGGCAGCTAGAGATTAAATGAGTGGTTGTTCATCCTCTTCAGTGCTATCCACACCATTTACTTGTCATGGGTGAAAAGGGGAGGGTTTAGATTATATATTATAATCTAATCGGGTTTAGATTATATATTAATATTTCTGTACAGTCACTTTTGTCAAAAGTCACAAGGGCAGTACATAATCAATAGAAAAGGAAAAATAAGACACAATTTTGTTGAAGGAATGTGGTGCCAACTAAGATGAGTGATGAGGGGCTGGTTGTAATCCCTCCTTGTGAAAGTGTTCAGGGCAAGGATGGCCTGCTGCAGTGCCTCGCTTCCACAACCTACCTACACATGTTTGCCTCACAACCTGAGCTGTATGTGATAGCTAATGACTCACGCTTACCCATGAGAAGATGGAGTTGTGAAACAGCTACCTGTATTAAGCAGCAGCTCTGTTGTGTATAACCTCTCTTCATAACAGCTGCTGTGGCCTTGAAGCGGGATGTACTGAACACCCTCGTTCTCTCATCATAATAATGTGCACATTGGCCCTTCTGCCATAGCAAAGAATTAGCTCTGCTTTGCCCCCTTCTCTCCCTCATAAACCTTCATGCTCCACTGTCATGTTCCTAGAACAAAACCCTTACAAGCTGTAGAGAAAAATATCTCCCCCTCTCCAAAGTATCCCAACACTGTAGGACCTTTCCACCCTACACTGTTATAATGCTACCATTCCACTTGGAATCCTGGGGTTTGCAGTTTAGGGAGAGGCCTCTTTGGCCTCAGTCATCTACAAACCCCGGAATTCCACAGGGTGTTGAAAGTGAAATAATTATAGGGTAATGCAGAAATGCCCATTGTAAATATGTGTGTGTCTGTGAAATTCAGAGATATAATAATTGAGTGTTAAAAACATGTCCCAGATCATTAGTGTTACTCCTGCTATGGCACTGTTGGTGAGGACCCCAGATATCATTTTGATATCAAACAATTTGGCCTTTGCTTGACCTTTTCCAACCACCCCACTCTACTTGATTGCGGGGTTCTCCGGACAAGCACAGACAGGGTGCAGTCGTTAATGGTTTTACATTCTAGACCCTATTGAGGCCAGCAACTCAAGCCTTGCTTGTAGCTTCAGGGAACTTCCAACTGCAAACTGTACAATAGCTGCATGGCTCTCAGCCGGACTACCAGTAGTCCTTTTAGACAGGACATTTACATATTGGCTAAACTATTGTCATCGAGTGTTAAGCTCATCATGCAAACTTGACCTTTCCCAAATCCTTTGTCCAGCTTCAAACTTCCTTTGTTCTCACCAAGCCTGACATAGCCGGTAGGCACAAACTCCCCTATAAAAGGTCCCCACTTTTGGGATTTCCTTGGTTCACCCTGGACATCCATCCCACCTTGCTGTCGGTCAGTCTAAGGAGTTCCCCTCAGCAGCCACGCTGAGTTTCCTCTTCTTCAGCTCTTGCTTCTCTCCAGGACAACGGGACCAGGTGTTGTATCACCCATTCTCCCCAATCTTTTCCATTTCCATTCCTAAGTTAGCTAGTGTGCATGCGTTGCTTTATTTGCTGTTTATCTTTCAATAAAATTGTTATTTTTGTTACTTTTAAACTTGCTTGCCTGCTCTCTGACCTGAAGCCATATACATAGGGTTAAAAGATCCTTGCTAATGTTACGCTGCCTCTCAGTTTAGCCAAGAGAGTGCTCGAGTTAAATTCCCCCAACTTGTGTTTTTATTTGGCAATTTGGGCGCCCCTCCCAGGACCCCCAACATACAGGATAACAATTAGCACTAATTAAAAAATTAATTTCACTTAGAACCCAGATGTTAATCCAGCCACATCCCTGACTGTGGCAGTTCTGTCAAGTTATGGCCTTAATTACAGTCACATTCACTGGGCTAAAGCTACTTGTTTTCCTCTGTCAGAAGTAAACCAGCCTCTGTTCCAAAGGGGGAGTTCTAGGCAAATTTAGAAACATTCTTCTGATGAAACTCATATGGGGCAGGGGCCCACTGTCAAGCCACCTATGAGCAGAGATTGGAATGTTGCTTATTGAAAGTAATTAATTTCCATTATAGTGTTTGAAATGTGACCCATGATTGTTACCCATTACAGACTTTAGAATATAACCTGTTCAACTGCTTGTTACTTTTTATTCCTTTCTATTAAATTTTTTGAGAGAGAGAGAGAGAAGACAGACAGAGAAATAGGATTGATAACAGAATGGCATGTATACATGATTTCAATTTGCCTGTTGACTTATGGAGATCCCAATAATTTCATAGGGCTTTCTTAGGCAAAAAGTACTCAGAGGTGGTTTTGCCAGTTCCTTCCTCTGAAATACATCCTACAGTACCAGGTACTCATTGGTAGTCTCCCATCAAAGTATTAATCAAGGCTGACCCTGCTTAGCTTCCAAGATCAGATAGGATCTGCTGTCTTTAGGGTACTAAGCCTTTACAATTCTCTTAGGGGTAGTAGACTTGTCTAATCCAGTTATTCTCAAAGTGTGTGGTACTACCCTATGGGGGATTGAAAGATCCAGGGGGCAATGAGGAAAAAGTGGGCAGTATGGGGGTGGCAGGGTAGGGGGTGGCAGAATAGCATCAGAACCAAGTAAAAAAAAATTGTTTTTTAAATGCCTTCCTTTCTGCTTCTGCCACCCATCCAAAGCTTAAGGGATTCCTGCATATGAAAGTCAACTGGGGATCATGAAGAAGGTTTGCTTCACCTGGCAGCCACTTTTTGGATTCCTCCTAGTGTGCTAGTATGGAGTTGTTGTCTGCCATGTGCAGAAGTCCCTTTGGCTTCAGGAGGGTGTTGGTGGTGGGTTCAGGAAGAAGGCTTGCCTCACCTGGCAGCTGCTTTTCCACTGCCACCACCGCTGCCCTGAAGCTGGAGGAACATGTGCACATGGTACTCGATACCTCGTACTGCCACATGAGGAGACAGTGGGTGGCTCACCTGCCTTCAGAGAAACAGGAGGATATATGAAATGGAATCAAGAACTAAATCACACCTGAAAAATGACCATCAACCCTCTGCTTCAAGACCTCCAAAGGAGAATCCACCACCTTCCAAGTCAATTGATTCCTATCTCAAACAGCTCTTCCAGTAAAGCTCTTTCTAATGTTTAGGTGGAATCTCTTTTCATGCAAATTGAATCCATTGCTTTGGGTTATAAACTCTAAAACAGCAGAAAACTAGCTTGTTCCATCTACTACATGACATCTCTTCTCTTTTGTTTTTGATTCTCACATCTAAACATACTCAGCTTTTCTAAAATGGTCTTCCAAAGCAGACATTGGGAAAATCAACAGCACTGGCACAAATCAGAAGTGTTCTCCTCTTTATATACATGCCACTGGTCTAGGATGAGGTTGGTATTGTGTGGCCCTCCAAATGTGGTTGGCCTACAACACCCAAAAAATTTGACCATTGGCTATGCTCCTGAGGGCTGCTGGGAACTGTGGTTGAATACTGTTTGGTGTGTTGCCTGGTTCCCACCCCTGCAACATGAAGCCACATATCCAAAAACATTGATGTGTGTGTTAAAGTCACCCAACTGAAATAAACAAACAACCAGATGTTTTGGTGGGTGCAACTCCATCATCATCATTGTCATTATCTTCCTCCTCCTCTTTATTTATATCCCATTTTTTTTCCGGGTAAGGACTCAAAGCAGCTTATGGTAATGTAAAAGAACATACTTAAAAATCGTAGAATGCAAAAATTAAAACACAAATTAAACAGTCAGATATGAATTAAAAACAAAGTTAAATACATAATTAAAATACAAACATTCATAAATTCTAAGAATAGTCAGCACCTTTCATCAGCCAGGCCATAATTATATATTAAATGCCTGTTGAGATAAAAATGTCCTTGCTTGTCTACAGAAAGAAGGCAGGGAGGGTGCCAATCTGATTTCTCTGGGGAGGGAGTACCAGAGCATGGGAGCAGCCACTGAGAAGGCCCTCTCCCGCGTTCCCACCCAGATGTACCTGTGAAGGTGATGGGACAGAGAGAAGGGCCTCTCTAGCAGATCTCAAAACCCAGGCTGACTTGTGAGGCAGCCCGGGTTGGATCGTAATGGATTGTGCAAAGGATTTCTTGCACATTTGTTACCCTGATTTCTGGGGGTCCCACGAGCTTGTCCGAGGACCTCGCAGCACATGGAGAGGAATGGGTAAAGAAGGCCAAATTATTGATATCAAAGTGATATCTAATATTCCTCAAGTCCGGCTTAGAAACTGCGGTAACAGACTCTTCCTTAATCTGCTGTAGTCAAATTAGATCCATGTCTGGCCGCACCCCATGCAAATGATGCTCAGTAAAGTAGGTTGGGGAATGAGTTATGATTGTGGGAATAGTGCCTGAAATGTGACTAAGTAGTTATCAGGTTATCACTTGAATAAACTGTAATATAAAGTTAATTAACTGTAGGGGAGACGGAGGACCATTCTGATGACAATCAGAGGATAGTTGAATTAAGTTTCTATAGATTTTGGGGGACTGGGTCAGGTTACTTAGTTAAGTACTTTGGTAAGTATAAGCTGATACAGGATCCTGGCCATTATTTGTGTAAATTTTACAGATCTAAGTATTTTAAGTACCAGTACATTTCCCATTCAGTAAAACATTTTAGTTTTTCTAAATATACTCATATTTATGTGCAGTTCCAAATACATGTTTTGTTTTGTTTCTGCCCACACTTTTTTCAATTACATATTTTTTATGCATTTATTCCCTTACCAGTGTTGCAAATCTCAGGAAAATCTGGTTTCAGTGTTTGATAATGGGGCTTCCCATTATCTAGACTTGGCTGAAGGGAGATACTTCCCTCTTCAGGTAAACCAAGGGTTAATGAGATCTTGGGATTAGATTACATTTTTACCCGTGGGTCAGCCTCACAGATCATGGGGGAAGAATTGCCCAATCAAGGGAAAAGAGGTGAGCATCCTGGAGATGTTTCCAGATGCTTCTCAGGGAGAAGTTATAAAGATCCTTGAGAGGCCATGTGGCTGAGAGAGAACAAAGGAACCTCCTGGAGATGGGATCTGTACCAGTAGTAGGGGTGCAGGCCTAGGCCTCACCTCCTGGTCTCATTCTTCTCTTAGACCATCTAAGCCTGTGAACCCAAATGTGAGTAACTAGAACATTAGGTAGTTAGTCACGTTAGGGCTGTTTATTATTTTGGAGGTTGGCTGATCTAAAGAATATATCTGTTTTTATAATTACTTGTAACTTAAGCGTACCTGGGAGGGGGGAGCCTTTCATGTGTAGTATTGTCTTGTTTATTTGCATGCCTTGAATAAATGCTGTTTCTGTAAAACCTCTGTTTCCTCTCCATTTCCACGCCATTCCTCGGCTCACGCTAGATGGAACTTCCCTCACTCAGAAGGAGAGGGAAGGGAAGGTCCTGAAGCCTAGGGAGTGTCAATCCACTGAGCAGGGTCCCACTGTACTGTTCAGTTAATTCAGAATTCAGTGGGTGGTGGCAGCAAGAATTAGTGAACGCTGGGGAATTTCCTGTTCCTCTCCAAGGGTAGAAGTCAGGCTTGGGGGGGCTGGAAATAAACTCAGTATGACACAGTGTCTCATGTTTCAGTTTGGCTGTGGGTTTAGGACGTGCAGATTTACTAAACAACCTTTGTATCCATTCTTAATTTTCATTGTGATTGAGTGAAAAATGGAGGCACTAAACTGAATGAAAGGAATATTTGCTTAATCTTGAAAGTCTGACATTAGTATGTTTCATCTTGGAAAACAGACTATGGCGAAGAAGAGAGTGGCAATTATTGGAGCTGGGTCCAGTGGACTTTGTAGCATCAAATGTTGTTTGGATGAAGGCCTGAAGCCTGTTTGCTTTGACAGCAGTGATGATATTGGAGGACTCTGGAGGTTCAAAGTAAGTCTTTTGCAAAATTTTTAAATTTTCTTTATGAGGGATTTATTTAATGGAAATTTGTAATCACTGCTATGGTCTGTAGAGAGGAAAGAAGCAGAAGGGGTTGAAGACATTATAGAGGCAAATAGTAGCAGACAATAAGGAGGCAAATAGGAGCAGATGTAAACAAAGGAGGAAGGAAAGAGGCCCTCTATGGCCATTTCTGCACTAGACTGTTATAGTGCTATTATTCCACTTTCAACATCCTATGGAATCCTGGGGTTTACAGTTTAGGGAGGGGTCTAAATTTAGTTTATCTAGGTCTTAGTTTATCTAGGTCCTTTTGAATTCTATTCTTATCTTCCTATGTGTTAGCCACTCTTCCCAATTTTCTGTCATCTGAAAACTTGATTTCTCCACCCTGTCGTCTAAGCACTAATAAAAAATATTGAAGAGTAATGGCCCTAGGACAGAACCCTGAGGCACTCCACTGAGATCTCCTTCCAGTGTGAAGCATACCTATTAGAGACAACTCTTTGAGCATGGTTTTCCAACCAGTTATAAATCCATCTGACAGGTTTGCCATCTATTCCACATTTAACCTGTTTGCTAATTAAAATATTATAGGGGACATTATCAAATACTTTGTTGAAATTCAAATAACTATGGATACTTCTAACTCCATCTCTGCAGTTATTTCTTTCCCATTCCTCCCTTCTCTAGGCAGTTGCATTTCTTTTCAGTTTTTCTTGTATTTCTTGAAATTTTCTTCCAGGGCAGCTCTGTTATTCCCATGAAGTTCAGTAGTAACCCAATTGCTCCAGGGCTTCCACAGCATCACCTCTGGGCTAGGCAGGGACTTGTGCTCTCTGACAGTTCCCACTGCTGCACTGCTAGCAGGGGTCATACCAGGAACTAGTTGTCAGAGATTCAGCCAGCCAGCAAGAAAACATCTCTGCAATCTGTAATGTAATTGTGGAATCCATCAGTATAATTGTGCTGGCATATATTTACAATACATTAAAAGTATTTAGTATCTGAATCTTGATTTTTAAAGTCTGAATGAGAATATGTGGACACTCGCTGGGAAAAGGGATCATGCACAATTTCCAGCCAGTCTAATTGTGAGAAAGTGTCTCTTTAATAAGGTTTACCAGTGGTAAACTTGATAGGTCATGACAGGATGTGATGTGGAAAGCAACATCACTTTTTGGGAGTAAGGAATCTGTATGTATCATGTGTCATTCTATAATTTAGCTTGCAGAATATGCAGGGAAAATTTCAAGATAAATAGTTTTATGGGATTTCAGAAAGCATCCTAGGAATATAGAGCTTCACAATTGACTGCCTCTGTATCTCTGCAATGCTTTTTCAACTCTGTACATTTGTGTACTTCAAATCTCCAGTGTTTTCTCCCACACAGGAATATGACCCTGTAAACAAACAAAACAATAACCAAACAAAAACTGTACCATTCTGTTCCTTGTAGGAAATCCCCGAGGAAGGCCGGGCTAGCATTTACCAGTCTGTAATCATCAACACCTCCAAGGAGATGATGTGCTTCAGTGACTTCCCTATCCCTGATGACTATCCAAACTACATGCACAACTCTAAGATTCTTGACTATTTCCGGTTGTATGCTAAGCACTTTGACCTTCTGAAGTACATCCGGTTCAAAGTAAGAGTGTGTGAGAGTGTATGTGTCTGTGTGCATGCATATGTAGGGATGCTTACAAAATGTAAAAAATAAATTATGCGCAAAAAAGATCTGGACAACCTAAAATCATAATCATACATGTTCACTATTACACTAGAGGACTTCTGGCTTTTCTGCCTCCAGTTATGATTTGTTAGGACATCATACAGTTACTGTATGATGATATTTTGGCTAAGAACCAGGGATGTTATTTTCTTCCTTTTTAGTACCTAAGTTTTGTTCTAAAAGAACGTAATAAACTGGGCACCTGCTGTCTTTGAACCTCCCTCAAACTAGCCTATATGTGGTTGCTTGTAGCTCTGTTACAGAACTTCTATAATAGTGTAACCTGAATATGTGGTACTATCAGGTATGCACTAGTGTCACACTATGAAAGATGTTCCTACCACATTATAGAATGCAACTGGCATAATGGTCATTAGGCAGACTTAGGCAGCAGACTTCGGATGTTAAGAAAGAGCAGCAAATTGCTAACAACTTATTTTGTTGTTATATTTTTAGTGCCCAAATAGTAATTCATGTCTTGTTCACGAAGGTGACATTTGTTGTTCTGCATTAGGTGGCAAACTGAAGCAGACCAGATTCTAGGGCCCTTTCTGCAGGACACTGTTGTCCCAGCATGGGAACGGAAGAGGAGCAGAATGCAAGGAGGCTTCTGCAAAACATCATCACGGTCCCGCTCCTCTCCCGTTGCCAGGCGGCATGATCATGGCTTAAACCATTGACCGGTTTCCCCGTCAAGACACGCAATCATGCTACCATCCTGCACTTACCTGGCCTGCAGAAGACCCATAAGTGCAATAGAGGTGCTTCCTGCCCCAGCACAGCCTGGGAAAGTGCCCAGCTGCCCTGGAATAGGAAGAGGCGTGTCTATTGCACTTCCTTTGTCAGGGAGCTGGTCCAGTGCGGAGGGCAGTGCTCCCGTCACGCTCCCCTCCCAGCAGAGCTGCTGCCAAGATCACAACCAGAGCACGACAGGACAAGCCAGGGTGCGAAAAGGACCTATGTAAAGGAGGATACTTTTGAATCCAACTTGGCTGCTGCCTGAACAGTAAGGAACAGAATCCAAGAGTGTTTGGGGCTAGTTGTTGTTCTCCATCTTCTGGCCATGGCAAAATTTGCCTTTGTTACATTACTCTGAAAAGCATCCTCTGGAAAGTGTATAAGAACTTCATCTTGTCCAGAGATTGATGGTCACCTGCTAGAAGCAGGTGGTGGGCAACTGTGCCAGGGATCAGTTTTTGTGGTGGACCAGGTGCACTTGTGCCTTTTACCCCATGGAGCTCTTTTCTCAAGAGAAATAACAGTTAAGGGAAAATGGATAATATATGGTGATTGAATTAAGGTGTAGGGTGACCAAGTGCAGTTGAAGACAAATTAGGACTGAATGTAAGGAGTTTGAATATAAGTTTGTGTGCTTCTAGACAACTTTCAGAAAGATTTAAAATAGCTTTTGTGGTGAGCCACACAGCTGAAATGCAATCTGAAGGTCTACATCCAATTTTTAGATTCTGATTTTGCATTTTACACCAGTTGGGGCGAATTGGGAGAGGGATTGGAATTGTACAGCATGGTAGAGGGGGAAACAGCAGGAGCTTGGGGCTTTTTGCTCTATGGAGGCCATTTTGAAGGCCAGTATGCCTTTTTTTAAAATTAGGATATCCCAGTTTTGGGGCAGGAGATTGTCCTGTCTCTTCTCTGGGCTTCCAGAAATCCTTTTTCCATCAGATTTTTGTTTTGCTGAGCTGAAATTATTTAATTCTGCAGAGCACAATGTTACACTTGACAGAATGACTCCTCTAGCACCTTAAAGATCATCAAATTTTTTATACCATAAACTTTCTATGAGTGTTGACTTTCTTCTTATCAGCTTTATTACTGACAGATTGCTGCTGGTTTTTAATTTTTATGGTCAATCAGATTGAGGATTTTCTAAATGAAAAAGAATATAAACATCTATTTATTTATATTTATATTATACATAAAACTAAACCAAATATTCCCTCTAGGAGGGTTGTAGAATTAACTATTCATACTTTGATTTGTTTAAATATGTTTTAATGAATTGTACTTCTGGGTGTGCATGTGCAGATGTACACACACAGATGTTCAGTTTGGGAGTCTTTCTCTCTCTCCCAAAGAATCAAAAAGACGACATCTAATCTCTCTCTCTCTCTCCTATTTAGCATGCAATAATACTCACTTTCCCCTTGAAAAAAAAATTATTCACATTTATCCCTGGAACTAAATTGAGGATTTTCTTAAGTAAATTGTTTTCCAGAACAATTTGTTCAAAGAGGAATACTCTGTGTCTTGATTGTAACCAACTTTCCTCGGGAGCAGTTCAACTACTGTTATAAGACCCAAATACAATTATTCATCCCAAATTATGTGTGTGTGTGCGTGCGTGCCTGCATGTGTGCATACTTTCAGCTCACCAGTCAATTTATGGTAGCCCCATTAATTTCACAGAGTTTTCTCAGGCAAGGAATACTCACTTCCTTTCCCTGAAATGGAGCCTGATGCTCATTGGCAGTCATTCATCCAAGTTCTAACTGAAGCTGACCCTGGTTAGCTTCCACGATCATGAAGATCTATCTGGTGCCTTTAGGGTATTTAGGTACACAAGAAATCAACCACTGAATAGTAAATCAGTTCAAGCAATTTGTTTATTTACTGTGATAGACTAAATAAAAACATGTAAAAAAGTTATCATAAAATAATACTAGCCCACAATTGCAGTTACGGCTAGAATTCATTCATTTGTACATACATTAACTACAAATGCATAAAGTATATTGCATTTGTATCAAAAGTCCAAACATAAAATTTAAGATTGGTAAGATTTCAAACATAATACTTGTGGTTTAAATATTTCTAGAGTATCTAAAATTCCAAAATTGTATATGCCCCTGTATTATTTGTCGATGGGTAATAATGGCAGAGGTACAAAACCTAGCCACCTTCTCTGTAATTTGTATATCTGAATCTGCCAGCAGGAGAGAAGGGTAAACTCTTTCTGATTTCCCTGGAAATTTTTGTAGAATTGGAGCTTTTAATATGGAACAAACCCTCAGATAAAATGGACAATAGAATAAAACATGATCAAGGGATTCTGTTGTTACATTTGAGCATGGACAAGTGCATTTGTCATAAGGAATTTTTTTGTATTTGACTTCCAAAACAGCTGCTGGAAGCGCATGAAAATTTGCTGCAGTAAATGCAGATCTAAATTTGGGAACTGTTAATTTAGTGAAGTAAGTAGGGCAATCAAATGATACCTTCATACTGCCCAGAACCAGAATGCTTCTAATTGAATTCTAATGTTTTTGTAGTTTGATATTCCAAATACACTGCCTCAAGGCTGATTTGGCCCTTATATATCTCATTTATAATAAAACATTCTGGGAAAAAACACATAATAGTTTTTTGCTTATGATCTGTTTCCAAGAAGAATGATAAATATCTGCTATTGTCAATGGGGCCAACCCCCAAGGAATAAACATGAGTTTCAGCCAATAATTGCACATAAGGGTCCAGACCTGAGCCTCAATAGAAATTAGGCCTGCCTCAAGTTGTATGACTGCATTAGAAACACGGCATGGGACTGCAAAGATACTTCTCAAGAATTTAGTCTGAATTACCTCAGACATATGATAGTCATTATAAATACACAGTTGGGCACCATATAATAAAACAGAAACAACTTTGGCTACAAACACTTGAATTACAGCAGGGATATACTGCCCTCCCTTGGTATAGTAAAATCTTTGCAGAGCTGTTATGCTCCTTTGTGCAGTACTTATTACCTGTCTGCAATTTCCATGAGCCTGAAGAATGAAGCACTACTCCTAAATATTTAAAACTAGAAACCTGCTCAATAGACCACACTATTATTTGCCATTTATGTCTAATTTTTGTCTTAGAAAAAATTAAAACCTTTGATTTATTGTAGTTTATAGTTAAGGCTTTTTTTATGGCAATATATGGCCAGCTCCCTTAACAATCTTCTTAGACCAATCACAAAAGGAAATCAACTCTCCTGTGGATGCCATTGATTAAGTGAGTCTACTCTATCTTGGACTAGCAAGTGGATTTAGGCCAAGGTAGGTTGATGTAGGACTACAGTACTTTGAGGTCTAGTGTATTTTGCCCGTGTCTAAGATCAGAGAAATAAGACCTTGTTCTTCTGATCAGTGCTTTTCCTCTCTTGCTGCTTTTTTGCTCCTAGACTGCTGTGTGCAGTGTCACAAGGCGTCCAGACTTCTCTAGTACTGGCCAGTGGGATGTTGTCACAGAAACTGATGGGAAGCAGGAATCATCTGTCTTTGACGCAGTCCTGGTTTGCACAGGCCACCATACCAATGCACATCTACCACTGGACTCCTTCCCAGGTATACTTTTGACTTGCCCTTGTTCTTTTTTCTTCCTATAAAGTCCAATAGAATGGAACAAAAGAGAAAACTAGGAGCAGCAGGGTGAAGTGGCCAGCTCTGTCAACATATTTGGGGTATCACAAGAGGATAGCATATTGTTAGTTTGTTGTTTTATTTTTACAGGTAAGATGATGAGAGGTGCATGTGGGATTTTCAGTCACATGTACCAAAATAATTTTGCTGGTTTTGGCTACTCTGTATTTTGATTTGGAAAGGGAACCATTTGCCAATGTGGTTCAGGCAGCAAAATATATTGGACCAGCCCTGCAGAACAGTACTGAAATCCATCTTGAAGTTTCCATTTTTTGCAGTTGTCAAGCTTTTCCACATCTCAGGCTTTTGCTGTTTCAACCAGCAGGAGGCTGCTTCATGCACTGCCAGTTCCACGGGAACTCTCAGCAAAGGAAAGCAAACTGTGGAATCCATTAACCAGTCCCTGAGTGCTTTCCTTATGCCCATTCTTTTAAAGATACAGTCTTAATTAGCACTCAGTTGCTTGCTAACCATTTTTGTAACCTGCTTCATGTTCAAAGTGGTTTACCACTGCTACCACTCAGTCACATTCCTCACTACCCTTTGCATAGACAGAAAATAAGTATTGTCCTTCCAGCCAATGAGCTTTTTGGCTGAGTACAACATGATTCATGAAATTCCACTGGTAATCTGACACCATTAAGAACCTGAGGGAATCGGAGCCACATCTCTCTGGCAGTTTCATTTTTCTATACACTCTGATCACTCTTCTAGCTGGTCAAACTAACTAATATATATTTTGTTACATAGAAATGCACTTATGTGTTTTGAGCACTCCATGTCTAGTGCTAGGATCCTTCTCTCTGTAGCCTGTCTAATGGTGAACAGAAGAGGAGGGACATCAAACAGAAAAATAGAAGGACTTTCACCTACTTGATCAAGGCCACTAGCAGGTCTCAAATATTTTTTTAACCAGCCTACCAACTTACATATCAGGGGGCCTAATGAATGGCCTCACACCACACCTTTTTAAAGTGCGTACCTAGGTGAAGAGAGGAATTTTAGTATGTGTCAATAGTTGTGAAGTACCTGGCAGTTCTTTCAAGCTAATAAATGCCTGCAATCTCTGTGTGTGTGATGTAAGGTTAATTGGTGAGAAAAAGCATAGAAATGAATCAAATTTTATAAGCTTGGGGGAAAAATATTTCTTTAACTTATTCATGCAGGGGAACACCACTATCCTTTTCCCTCTATTTCTCTTTACTGCCAAAGCAAAGGGGAGTCCTGGAAACTCTTTTGCCAGAGTGTTAAATATTAATTTTATCTAGAATTGTTTCCATCTTGGTGGCCAAACTGAATTCAGAATCAAGCAGAATGGGCAGGCTAGCGATGCTGGTTTTCATGTATGAGTACTGTTCTTGTTCTAACTCAGTCACTCCTCCTTGCTGTGAGCACACCTAAACAAACCATGAAATCAAGAGTTTTGGCTTACAACAGCCTGCACCAAGAGCTTTGCTCCGTGGTTTGTGCATTATGTCATGGAAATGCAGGCATCTCTAACACAACATGCACAGCAATCCTCATACACCTCATACATGAACAGTCTTCTAAATCACTGTTTGCCATGTTCTTCAAATTCACCCATTAAGCCTGACTCCCAGATGTGCTCCCAAAAATCTATTAATGCATTTCAGAAAATGTGTATATGCCAGATATGGTTGACATACAGAATTTCTCTATACTGGAAGCCATGAAAGTTTGATGTCTTCCACTTTAAGATGCAGATCATTTCACTTCTCAAGTACTAAATAGATATTTAATGCCTTCCGATGCTCAGGCCCCACAGCTGAGTGATTTTGAAAATGGAGATACACTTTGGTTTTCACCTTTGATTTGAAAAGATACCAGGTATGAAGGACTTGTGGATTTCTTTTCTCATTAAAACTTTTCTCACTAAAACATCCGACAAATGATCTTCCTGATCCTTATGATATGGGGTCTTTCAGTGCTGACAGAACTACCTGTAGAAACTAATGAGTCCCCATGTGCATAGAAACAAGAAAAGCAATGGTACCAGAACACTAGACTACTTCTGTCTGGGTTCTGCAGGACCAACTATAACTGAATATTGCAAGCTCAATTGCACTTTAAATGTCAAAACTTATGTTTAGCAACATTACATCAAATTGTATTTTAAATTTAAAACATAGGCACTGTTCTGAAAGTTCCATGCATTCATGGAGATGCCAGTGCAGGACTTCATTGCAGGACTCTTCTACCTGAGCTGCTCAGTATTATGGAAGCATAAGGTTAAAATCTTAAGGCCTTTGAAAAAAAATTAAAGCAAACACAGTGTACAAATTACACTATAAAAAAACACCCCCTTTGTTCCCTCCTAACTCCACAACTGAAATACCACAAACTTATTCAAGATGAAAGGGGCCTACTCTTTAGCCCTGACAACTTCATCTTTCCTCCACCTCCAGCTTTTACTAAAATAGCAAGCATAGCCCCTTCCTTAGAATTTCCCCATCCACTGGGCCAGATGAAAAACTCATAAGAGTTACACTAGCTTAGAGACAGCTGAAGTGAAATAGAATATTAAAAAGCAAAGAGAAAATGGAGCATTTTTCAAATAGAAATGATTTTTTTTTGCCAAAAAGGAACACTCCATTAGCACAAAGAATAATAATGTGGGTTGGGAACAGGGAAAAAGTATACACTTTTTGCTAAGCTCAGTCTAGTTTGTGTTCCACTACTGAATGCATAAGCAGAAAGCTCCAAGTGGTCAGTCCAGTCTGCCATACGCATGCCTATGACATTAGCTCAAACAATTTCTGTGTTTATTTACAGGGATCACAAAATTCAAAGGCGGCTACTTTCACAGCCGTGATTACAAGAGCCCTGATGAATTTACAGGAAAAAGAGTCATCGTGATTGGCATCGGGAACTCCGGTGGAGATCTTGCTGTAGAGATAAGCCGCAAAGCAAAACAGGTTTGGCTCAATGTTATAACACCCTTTTTTGGCTTGATAGTCCCAGAATGTGTCAGAACCCTTGGAAGAGAATGTTAGTGGGGAATATCTTGAAAGGGCTGGTGTTGGGAAAACTCTTGAATTTCAGACCAAAAGGAAAACTGGTCAAGCAGTCAATAACAGTTTTTTTTTTTAAAAAAAGTAAGATCACTTTGAAAGCATGCTCACCATATTTTGCACAGACCATTCAGTTTTCAAGAGAATGCCAGACACTGATTCTGTGAATGTTCATCATTGTGCTTTTGAACCTGGAAAAAACCTGAGTGTAGCGCTGCCTGTGATAGCTGCTCCTCTTCTTCTGCATCCCCCTCCCACCAATTACACTCTTCCATAGGATCCCCCAGACCTGTAGAACACACTGCTGGGGTGAGAATACAGAGGAAAGGGAGATTCAGAAGAAATCTCCCCTTCCATTCATGGAAGTTTCTGCTGGGTCTGGACCTTTATTCACCAGATAGGGCACAACTAAAGTGGCCCAATACCATTTTATCAACCATTTTTAACAGAGGGCATAATTGTGGTTTTCTAGTTCCTTGCAAGGACCATTTGAGTTGCATTAACAAGTTTTTAATCAATGGTCTTAAAGTTTAAATCCCTTGCACTAAATGTGGAACAAAAAGGAGATGATGTCAGTTCTGTATTCCAGATTCAGTGACCCTTTTCGCACGGGCTTCCTCTCGCGAAATAGCCCCGTGTGCCTCGCGGGAGTGGGAGCGTCGCTCTGCACAATGCACTCCGACTTCCGCGATGCTCATGGGGCTGAAACTGCGCTCGCGCGTATTTTTTATTTTCGGCTTGCAGCCGAAAATAAACGGCGCTCATGCAAGGCTCCTGGCGGCGTCTCGCACTTACCAGAGTGTGGAGCGCCGTCACAGGTGGGCCTCTCGCGCTTCCTGCCCGCTTCCGCCCCCAGCACCGCCTACAGCTCCCAGGGAGCGCTGCGGAAGCTGGGAGCGTGGCTGAAGAGTGCCCGTCACGGAAGAAGACGCCAGGTGCAGTAAGGAGGCGGGGGGAAGGGGCGGCGTTTTGGGAGAGGGTTGTTGCGCGAGCCGCTCTTCTCCCTTGCGCAAGCGCTGGCGCTGAGAAAAGGGCCTCAGTGTTCTGCCTTGGCTAGGTATACACCTCTGGTGTGAGCTGCAAAGACAGTTTCACTCCAAAAAATTAAGAATCAAACCCTGTGACAGCTTTTAACTTTATACTTGTCTACCTCTCTATTTAAGATAGTGAAATTCCAAACAGACTGAAGAAAAACTCCAGGAGACCCACTCTGAGTCGCTCAGAGGGTTTTTCTCCAAATAGTGGGGAAATGCACTGGGTCAAGATTTTGTTCCAATCCAAATTCATTTAGAAAATGATCAATTTCTGCTCCAACTAATTCGGAGGCAGTCTACTTCAGCTTGGGTGGTTCTGAGCCTGAATGGGGATTTGAGAATCCAAAGGGTTATGCCTCCCATTGACACACAGATATCAAAGCCAAGGTACAGAAAATATAGGTGCATCTCTTTAAGTGCAGCATAATTTTAATTTTTTTAAAAAAATAATGAGGCTGTCTCTAACTCCTGGCAGAACTGGAAGAGGACAAGCATAATGCCTCTTCTGAGAGAAGCAAGGCTGCCAAGTTTCAGAGGAATACGTATAGAGCTTTTTCTGCAAGAGCAGCTTTTCTGTTTGAAGGGGTATCCAAAAAAAAAAAAAAGACACCCTTATCCTTATAGGTTCCTTCTAAAAATTATAGGCAGAATAAACATGGTTTAAAGTAACAAACCTTTGATACTTTTGATACTCAGAAAGCTAGATGCAATAACTTATGGGGAAGAGGGAGCCTGCACATTCTACATTTCTTTTCTGTACAGCTTGAAAGAAAATTACAGTCATTAATAAACAAAACACAAAACCTCTAACATGATTCTGTAATATATTGAAAGTTTATGTGGCTTCTACCTCAGTGGAGTGCCTTCTTGTAGGACTCCCTGCGATCCTTTTCATACCATTAAGATACAAAATATATCCTAGCAATAGACTCAGTATTACAGTAGCCTTCAAAGTATGTTGCAGTTGCGGGTACTGCCTCTGACAAACCAACCTGATACTACAGGACAACAGTCAGCTGTGATGGTGCAACCCGTACAGAGGAGAGGAGATAAGGAGACAAGTCCATAAGATCTGAGATGTAGGGAGCTTACATTGTTAATGATTTTAGAAAAACTTATGCTGATTTTAATAATCCTAGTTCCACACCTATCCTTTTGAGTATTTGCAGGTTGCCTGTAGACAGCCCATGGTGTGTGCCTTTTTTCAGAGAAATTGGCCTCCAAAAAGACATGGGCAGGGGGCTGAATGGTATGGATGATTCTGATGGGTCTAGCAAAAGAAAATCTCCTCTTGCCTGGGGTAGTAGTAGACCAGGACTCTGCAAGAGGTGCCTCATCATAATCTCACCTGTTCTTGAATATAGGTTAAGGCAGGGAATATAGTACTCAGTCCACAGTGGGTTATTTGGCAGTAGTGAGAGAAAATTAACCCCCCACATGATGCCTCCTCAAGCCAGCTGGTACCTCTCTGTCATCAGTGAGGGCTTCCAGTACATGGATAACTAAGGTTGGTAGTAGTATATATGATTAAGAAAAGTTCTGAATTTTTTTAAAAAGTATTTTTATATCAAAATATTATAGCCTGTTCTCTAGGCACTTTCAGACAAGGTGTGGTCTTTCTAATGCAAATAAAATATAGCAATAAAAATACAGAAACGAAAACATGTTTATCAATAGTTTCATAATGGCTCAAAGAATTTCTTCATGATGCAGAAATTGTACCCACCTTTCCAAATATTGACCAAACTGAACTCTGCTGAACTCTGTAAACATTTGCATCTATCCAGCAGGATATATCAGATTCAAGTTCTGCAGTTTTGGGATAGTTGCAAGTAATGGAACAAGAAATTTTGGGGAGAACAAATTTCAAGTAGCTTTATTAACTTAAATGATCCTTTCTGCCTTATGCCCAAGGTCTTCCTCAGCACTCGCCGAGGAGCGTGGATAATCAATCGCGTTGGTGATAATGGCCTTCCAGCAGATGTAGTGCTTACTTCTCGATATAATACCTTCATGAAACAATTGCTTGGCACCGCCATGGTAAATCAGTGGGTGGAGAATAGACTGAATAGCAGATTCAGCCATTCTTATTATGGATTGAAACCTAAACACAGGTATTTCATCAATTGGGTAGATTTGATTTGTTTCCATTCCTTTGTCTCAGGAGCCCAAAGCTCAGAGTGGCTACCATAGCAATATGCTATGCTGTTTTACTATTTTTTATTCAGTACATTTATATCTGACATTTATTCTAGTACAGAGCTCAAAGTGGCAAACATACACTTTCCAAGTAGTTTCCTATCCAAATTCTGAGCAGACTGAAACCTGCTCAGCTGCCATAGATGGTGGAATCATGTGCCCTCAGACCCTCCCCTTTCTGTCTGGGACAGAAAGACAAAGAGATTCTTTTGTTTATATCTTATATCTTCAAGCTATTATACACTACATGCAGTTTTGTATGTATTATAATGGTGTATGATCGATACTATAATAATATATATACATACCATCTACACAGTGTATATGGAGCCCTGATGGTCACCCCAACTCCCTCACCACTCCTGCTTTGGGAGGAGGGCTGTTTGGAACAGATGGGGTTAATTTAAGGACTTCTGCTCTTCCTTTCCATATTATTTTTCACCACCTCCTGTGGTCCCCATTAGGAACCATTTACATATTTGCTTGCATATAAGACGCGCCCCATTTTCAAACAGAATTTCTTGGGAAAAAATGTGAGTCTCATACACCAGCAAATAGGGTATATGCTTTTGTATGTTATATGTAGCTGAAGGCTTATCTGACAGTCTAGGCTGGGCCTTGGACCTTTTTATAACATTCCTAACTCAACAATGATGTCATGGAGAATTTTAAAACACAGGCTTTTGTTCATAACCATCCCCATAGCACAAGTGGGAATCATGCCACCCTCCAGATATTGTTGAGCTGTAACCTCCAACTTTCTTCACCACTGAGGATGTTAGCAAAGCTCATAGGAGCAATTTGCCGTTCAGCATCATCTGGAAGGTCACATGATCCCCATCTGTGCTCTGTGGCAGCACTGCAAAGAGAGTCTAATACTGTGTGCAGCTCTGTAGGTGAAGAACAAAAATCTAGTAATTTTCATGGAATCAGACAATCTTGGAGCTGGAAGAGATCACAAGGGCCATTGAGTCCAACCCCCTGCCATGCAGGAATACACAGTCAAAGCATTCTCAACAAATAGCCATCCATCTCTGTTTAAAAACTTCCAAAGAAGGAGATCACCACACTCCCAGGCAGTGCATTCCATTGTCAAACTGCTCTTACTATCAGGAAGTTCTTCCTAATGCTTAAGTGGAATCTTTTTCTGTAGTTTAAATCCATTGCTCCATGTCCTGGTCTCTGGCACATAAGAAAACAGGCCTGTTTCATCTTCCATATGACATCCTTTCAAATATTTAAATATACCTGTCATGCTGTCTCTTAACCTTCCTTTCTCCAGGCTAAACTTAACTGCTCCTCATAGGACGTGGTTTACAGGCCTTCTACCATTTTGGTCACCTTCCTCTGGACACATTGAAGCTTGTCAATATCCCCTCCTGAACTATGGTGCCCAGAACTTCCTTTGATCTGGACACTCTACTCTTATTGATGCAGCCTAGAATTGCATTTGCTTTTTTAGCTGCCTCATCACACTGCTGATTCATGTTTAACTTGTGGCCTGCTAAGACTCCTAGATCCCTTTCACATGTACTGTGGTCTAGCAAGGTGTCAACCATCCTATATCTGTGCATTTCATTTTTTCTGCCCAAGTATAGTACCTTACATTTCTTCCTGCTGTAATTCATTTTGCTAGTTTTTGGCCCAGTCCTCTAATCTGTTAAGGTCATTTTGCATTCTGATCTTGTCCTCTGGGACATTAGCTAGCCCTCAACATTGGGTGATATCTGCAAATTTGATAAGAATGCCCTCATTCAAGTCATTGATAAGGATGTTGAATAGTACTCGCCCAGGACAGAACCCTATGACACCCCACTAGTCACTTCTTTTCAAAATGAAGAGGAGCCATTGGTGAGTACCCTTTGTGTTCGGTGCACCAATTACAAATCCATCTAATAGTAATATTGTCTAGCCCAGATTTTACTACCTTGTTTGCAAAAATATCATGAGGGACCCTGTCAAAGGCATTACTGAAGTCAAGATATGCTATATCCACAGCATTCTCTTCATCTACCAAGCTAGTTGCTCTGTCAAAAAAGAAAAAGAAAAAAGAGATAAGATTAGTGTGGCATGACTTGTTGTTGAGAAACCCATGTTGACTTTTAGTGATCATGGCATTCCTTTCTAAGTGCTTACAGACTATTTAATGATCTGCTCTAAGAATCTTTCCTAGTATTGATGTCAGGTAAATGTTTGTGTCCTCTTTTTTCCCCTTTTGAAGATGGTGACAATATTTGCCCTCCGCTAGTCTGCTGGGATTATTATTGTTCTCCAGAAATTCTCAAAATATTATTGCCAGGAGTTCTGAGATTACTTCTGCCAGTTCTTTTAATATCCTTGGATGTAGTTCATCTGGCCTTGGAGACTTAAATTCATTTAGAGTAGTCACATGTTGCTGTACTACTTCTTTACCTATACTGTGCTACATTTATCCCACCACATCATCTGCTTCATTTCCCCCAGGTAAAGCACTATCTTTCTTTTGGGAGAAGATTGAGGCAATGAAAGTGTTGAGTAGTTCTTCCTTTTCTATGTCCCTTGTTTGCACTGCATCATCTTCTCCACACAAAGGCCCTACCATCTCCTTGTTTTTCCTTTTGCTACAGACATAACCAAAAAAAGCCCTTTTTATTGTTTTTAACCTCTCTAGCAAGCCTGAGTTCATTCTATGCTTTAACTTTTCTGACTTCCCTGCTATACTTGCTGCTTATCCATTTGAATTCCACTTTGGTGATTTCTCCCTTTTCCCATTTCTTGTATGTGTCCCTTGTATATCTCAGCTCCACTGAAAGGTCTTTAGACATCCATCTTGGATACTTTACATACCTACCATTTTCCCTCTTCATTGTAATTGTTTGAGATTATGCCTTTGATATCTCATTGTTAAGAAACTTCAATCCATCATGAACCCCCTTCTCTTTTAGTATTCCTAGCCATGGGATCACACACAATATTTTCCTAAATTTACTGAAATCAGCTTTCTTAAAGTCTAGAATGTGTGTCTGACTAAGCTTGGTTCCCTCTTTTTTCTGTATAGTAAACTCCAGGAGAACACAGTCACTTCCACCTAAGGATCCTGCCACTTCCACCCCATTAAACAGCTCATCATTGTTGATGAGGATCAGCTCTAAAATAGCTGTTCCCCTTGTTGCCTCCTCCACCTTTTGGACAATGAAATTGTCTGCAAGGCAAAGGAGGAATTTGTTGGACCTTTCTTTCATTCTTGGAAGAATTTGACTTCCAACAAATATCAAGAGAGTTGAAATCTCCCATTACTACTACATTGCTCCATTTTGAATGTTTTATCATCTGTTCCTGGAAGGCAACGTCTAGGAAGGCTTGGGGATCTGTAGCAGACTCCCACAATGACAACACTTTTGTTTCTCTTCCCCTTAATTTTTACCCAGATGCTTCCAGGCCTTAGGTCATGGATCTTTTCACAGGTGCTACAAGTTCAAGTTCATCCTGTTTATTTCCCATGCTCTGTATTAGTGTAGAGGCATCTGAGACCATTGGTCAGTCCCCTTAGCTGCACATTTAAGTTTCTTTCCCTCCCACTGTTGGATTCTTATACCATATGCCTGATTCTCCCCATAACATTTGGGCTATAATCTCCAGAAATTGATGAACTCCTGCCCTCAAGAATACTATCTCCCCCACTCAAAAAACAAAACAAAAAACCTTCAGTTTAAAGCCCTCCTGAATAGGTTTGTGAGACTCTTAGCAAAATCATTTCTGCCAACTGTTATGAGGTGCAATCCATCACCTGCCAAAAATCCATCTTCATGAAATCTCAGGCCACCAAACCATTCCTGGTGCCACCATCTGCAGAGCCAGTTGTTCACCTCCACTGTTTTTCTCTCCTTTCCTGGGCCGTGTCTTTCAGCTGGGAGAAGAGACGAAATGACAACCTGCGCATCAAATTTCTTCAGCTTCCTACCCAGAGCCTCACAATCTCTTATGATCTTTGAAGGCTGTTCCTTGCAGTGTCATTGGTTCCTACTGAGTAATTGTCAGTGGGCTTGACCAGTTTTGTCAGCTGCAGTGTTATATCACGAATCTATGCTCCAGGAAGATAACACTCCTCTCAAAACATCCTGCTGGGACCACAAACCTCTGCTTCTGTCCCCTTCAGCAGGGAACTTCCTTTCACCACCATATAACCTCCTTTAGGAACTAGCAGGGGAAGTTTCCCAACATATTTTTGAATTCCATCAGGAATAGCTCTTAACAATACAGTATTACTGGGAAACTCCATTTCCCGTTCAACTCTTTTGGGGTTTCAGTTAAACTCAGAAGAAACAATGAAGTCCAGGGAAGGGTAGCAGTCCCTGTTAATCAAAAAGTTCTGGCACTTTGCGAAACCCCAGTGATTCCGCTAAATCACTGTAGCTCAATAGGAATACAGATATACCTCAGTTAATAAAGTGGATGTGTTCCTGGGCTTTACTTATTTTACAAAAAGCTTTGATACCAGAAGTAGAAGCAACATGGAAAGAATATGGATAGGTTCCTATGCCACCATGAAGAAGAAGAAAGTTCAACATGTTTCACTGAACGTTTTACTCAAAACTAACTTCATGAACACATGAAATGAAATAACCAGGTCAAGTAAGCCTTGCATAAGAAAAACATTCTTAATCTAGTTCTAGAGACCACTTGAAAACATCTTCCAAAACACATCCCAGGATGACTTTTTTTCAACAGCCTCCACTTTTCTTATGATTTCCATTTGGTTGGCAAAACTTACATATCTATGCTTTTTCAACATGCCAGGGTAGCTGGTGAAGCAGGCTAATCTATTTCCCCTGTTCTTTCTGCTTACACATGCTGTGTAAGCAATTTTGAAGACAGCTGCCTGTTATGTGTAAATACATACAGCTGCAGTATGATCATCTAAATTAGAATCCCATTCTCTCCCCAAGCTTTATTGCATTGTTTACTGCAGATATGATGCTGCAACCCAACATTGAAAATCTATCATACTACCCCTCCTTCATCATCCTCCCAATTCTAATGCTGCAAAAATCTTCCAGCTAGACAGAAGACAAGGAAAGGGGGGCAAGCTTGGGCTAGTCTCCTGTAAAAAGACTTTGTGAAAAGGAGTTTCATTGTCAAAGACTTTGTTAAATGGTGTATGTCTGTATTTTCCTTTATTTTCAATGAAGGCTGGTAAGATTTGTACTTAGTACTACTTTCATTAATGTTTTTCCAAATACGAATATTTTAAGGTGTTGCTGTTGTGTACCTTCAAGTGAATTCTGACTTACAGCAACTGTATCAAAGGGTTTTCTTGGTAAGATTTATTCAAAGATATTTCCCATTGTCTTTCTCTGAACCCAAGAGAGTGTGACTTGCCCAAGGCCACCCAGTGAGTTTCCATAGCTGAGTGCGGATTTGATGCCTGGTTTCCTAGAGTACTAGCACAGCATGCAAACCACTATACCACACTGGCTCTACTTTAGTGACTTAACTTGATAAAAAGCAAAAATTCACATGCCTAAAGTAGAAGTCTGAAAAGGGCAGAAAGTGAAACTGGAAAATGGACGCCATTATTTTATTAATTCTTCAGACTTTGTTTTAATACACTAAATGCTAACAAAGTTGACAATTATTGGAAGACTTCATTTCCTGACAGTTTTTATGTATCTGTATAGTATTTGTCTAGTATTTATAGAGTAACTTCACCAGATTGAATGTGTACCCTGTTTCTATATTATCAATTGCAACAATCCATATGATAGTTTTAACACTTCTTTGATGTTATAAGCCTTCAAATAGTGTCTGACTTACAGTGACCCTAAGACAAACCTATCATGGGGTTTTCTTCATAAGGTTTTGTTAAAATGTGGAAAATACCGCCTCCCATCAGTGCCGAGTGCGAAAGGTGCACCCAAGCCTCACACTCAAGGCCTGCCCAGCATGATATCTCTTTGTGTTCAGGTCTGAACTGCCTGGGAGATCTCTGAACCAAGCCAGGTCCAGGACAAACGGGTCTGCCTCAGTTCTCCCTCTCTGAGAGCCAGTCCCTTCCTCGGTCTTGTCCCCCCTTGGCTTCTTCCTTTCAGGACTCTCACCCTTTACTGCTAATGTGGGTCAGTCTAGATGACCTCTGTGTGTGAAGGAAGAGCAGTTAATTTTCTCTGCAATTGAAATCTCTCTCTGTGTATGAAAGGAATACAATGGTGCTCTGTGAGACAGAATGTTAGGAATGTGCCTCGCTATGCTTTGCAACATTAGTAAGATTACACATGAGAATGGTGGGAACCATTTGTACGTGTCAGTTTCTTTTCTTGACCATGTGATGTATTTGTACTGGAGATGTATAAATTCCTGTGAACATGAAGAGGCGGGGCCCAGACTTTTGAGAAAGGATCTCACTGGGACATTGTGCACAATAAATCTTTTTTCTAAAACCGTGGGTCTCTATTTCAGTTCTGCAACACTGCCTCCCCTAAATCTACCCTTCTCCCAGATGTAAGGATCAGCAGTGATTTATATTTTCCAAGACTGCGGTACTGCTGGTACTAAGGTCAAGAGGATATTATTGGTAGTGTGTATATTCTAGTATTCAAAATAAGATTCTGGGAGACTGTTGTATGGAACACAGAACTTCAAACATTTATTGTAAGACTGTTGCTTTAAATGTGTCTTGTATCTAAAAGTTTATAAACAACACACCATTCTTCTCTCTCTCTCTCTTTCAATTCATTTACTATCTCTCCTACACCCAGCTTCTCAGTTCTTTCTCCCACAGAGCTCTTCAAATCTCCAACCTCTCCCAAACACACCACAAATCACACTCCCCTTCTTCCAACACACACCAGCCAGCTAAAATCTGTTATTTTCCTCTTTCCGCCAGCCCCTCCCCTGGGCTATCCAAGGTTCCATTTCACCAGCCCATCAGCTTAAATGCTCTCAGTTGCCAAGGAGGCTCTGTTGCCAGAACCCCTTCCCATCAGGTTTGTTACAGGTTTGTTCAAAGGGGGAGTGCCAGTGCCTTTCTCTGAGAGGGCGAGACTTGCCCAAGGTCACCCAGTGGGTTTCCATGGCTGTGCAGGGAGCGGAAGCCTGATCATCAGCTCCATAGTCCAAAGCTCAAACTACTACACCACCCTGGCTCTCAATATATGGTAGCTTCTAAGCACCGCTATGAGGGGAGAACTCCCCTAGTCCTTGTTGCAGGACCAGAGAGAGAACACTTGCACTGATTTAGATTGACCAGTGCCTCTTTTTCCTCCTGCAAAACACAGTTGTGGGAAACACATTGCAGAAATGGGGAATATTGGCCTTCTATGTTGCACTGCAGTTCCCACAATCCTTTGCTGCTGGCTATGCTAGCTAGGGCTGATGGGAGTTACAGTCTAATGACCACATGTTTCCAGGTTGTTGTTGTGCACCTTCAAGTCACTTCTGATTTATGGTAAGCCCAAAGCAAATCTATCATAGGGTTTTCTTGTCAAGATTTGTTCATGGGGGGTTTGCCTTTGCCTTCCTCTGAGGCTGAGAGAGTGTGACTTGCTTAGGGTCACCCAGTGGGTTTCTATAGCTAAGCATGGATTCCAAACCTGGTCTCCAGAATCATAGTCCAATGCTCAAACCACTACACCATGCTGGCGCTCCTCTGTTTTAACACTACAAATGTGTATCTGTACAGGTGATACTAATATCTCTCCTGCAGGTGACATGTTAATGATATTACAAAAGCAAAACTTCAGTATTTAGGAAGGTAGATCTGACTCCCCCCCTGCTTTTTTCATTCTTCTGTGGTGTGATTGGAATGTGGTTCTGCAGATCTCAGAACACTAGTTGGTGAGTGCAGACAACATTGTATGTGATGAGTGTCACAAGAATATGTATGCAGAAGATGGAGCCAGCTTATTTTCTGCAATTCTAGAAACTAGGACACAAACCAATGGATTCAAATTACAAGGGAAAGAGATTCCACCAAAACATTACAAGATCTTCTGCATGTTAAGAGCTGTTCAGTAGTGGAATAGACTGCCTCAGCGGGTGATGAACTCTGTGTCTGTGGAGATCTTTAAATGGAGGCTGAATGGCTGTTTTTTGGGGTTGGCCTAAATATCGAACTCTATGATTGCATGATTCTCTAAACCCATCCCTTGCACCACTTTGTAAACTTAAAATGCTTATTCATAGTAGTTGAACATGTGAGATCTGTCCTTACCACTGAAATAGTGATGGAAAATGGTAGTATTGATTGTGTAGCATGGAGGATGAAATAAGTCCTTCTGTAAAATTAAAAATGTCTTAACAGATTAAGGACTAAACTACCCATGATGATCTTCTGTAGATTACTGGAGTATTTACTTGACTCAGTAATGTTCTTTCAGTTGTATCCTCTTGCACAGATAGAACCACATGCAGCTGTATTTTTCCTACAGACAATTTGGTGGCCACCCTTATATATTTCCTATAGTGTGCTATGGTGAATATAACTCTCCTCTAGCCAGCCGTAGAGTCTTGCTGTTAGCAAAATAGCTATCAGAAGCAGCTTGTAAAATGAATAACTAAGACCAAGAAACAAATTCTCCTGCTAGTTCAACTGGATCATTATTTTATATTTTTACATTTTCCAGGTTTATGAGTCAGCATCCAACTGTCAATGATGACCTCCCAAATTGCATCATTTCAGGAAGAGTGCTTGTAAAACCAAATGTCATTGAATTTACTGAAACTGCTGCCATTTTTGAAGATGGTTCTAAGGAAGAGGATATAGATTTTGTTGTCTTTGCTACTGGATATAGCTTTTCTTTTCCCTTCCTTGGGAAATGTGTGAGAGTAATTGAGAATGAGATCACCCTATACAAATATGTCTTCCCTCCTCATTTGGAGAAACATACACTGGCTTTCATTGGTCTTGTCCAGCCGCTGGGTGCCATCATGCCCATTGCTGAACTGCAAGCTCGTTGGTCTACACGTGTGTTTAAGGGTAAGATCTTTTATATTACTGCTTGTTGCTTTTAGTGATCTATTAATAATATGTTTCCAACAAGAAACATCATAAGCCATGATTACAGATGACTGTTTCTAGACGTGGCAGGTATTTACTTCCATACACTAGACATTTTTTTATTCAGGTCATCAGTTGTGCTTGATGGAGATGGAATAGTATCTTGAACCTACCTATTCATTTTAATTTCCCTTTTTCTTCAAAAATCCTAGAACTAATGGATCCCATGAAATAGCTAAATTTCAGATATACACAGGTTACATCTCAGTCTAGCTGAGATGAGAGAGGTTTTGCTGAATGAGACCTCATGATAGCCTAAAAACTTTTCTAGAATGCCTTTGCTCTTCGTTTTTCATCTGGCTTGATCTCAGTCCTCCAAAATATTGTCTGTTCACCTTGTCCTTTGTTTTTTTTAGGAGATGTTACATTACCACCAATAAGTGAGATGATGTCTGATATTACAATGAAGAAAGCATGCATGGCTAAAAGGTATGAGGCAAACCTAACTTAAATTGTTAAAACGTATGCCTGCATTCTACTATTACTACATTTTCCTATTGTGATTATTGTATTACAGATTGATGCATTTCTGGGTACAAATTAAAGTGCTAGTTTTGACCTTTAAAATCCTTAATAGGCTGGCATAGGTTATTTTGAGAACTGTCCATGCATCTAAATAAACTTGTTCAGGGTTTTAAAGTATTAGAGCCTTTATGCATTAGCTTCTGTTTAAGATTTGTCAGATTGGCATACACTGCTTTTCTTTGCTGCTTAGTTCTACTTTATAAAAAAGAAGCTTTGATGAACTACAGACCAGTCAGCCTGACATCAGTGAAGGGAAAAACATACAGGAAAAAAATTAGAATGAATTATAAAGCAGTCTGTTTGCAAGTACCATCTTTGCCAGCCTAACACACCTGTGTATAAAGACACACCCCATTTATACACTGGCAAATACTATTTGCTGGCATATAAGACACACTCTACATTCACACAATATTTTTCAGCAAAAAAAGTGAATGCCAGCAAATACAGTATCTAGATGACAATGTAGTGATTAGTAAAAGCCACCATGAATTTATCAAGAACATATCCTGCCAAATTAATCTTATGCCTTTTTTTAGTATACAGGCTGACTTAAGCTAGCAGGGTTTTTGCCTCTTCCCTACATACTACTGGGGTGACAATTCAAGAAAGAAAGTCATGATTAGTTGGGTGATCAATATACACTTGTTCTGAGTGTCCCCCAAAAACAAAGGGGGGAAGCAAAAATAGCCAGTCAAGGAAAAACTCCTTATAGATAAGCAGAGATAGCTATGCACAGCTATGGAAGCATGCTTAGCAGCAGAGAACACCATTAGCAGCACAAGCACTAAGCCAGTAACACTCACCAATTCCAAGTTGCAATCTTCCAGTATGGAGGCTCTTTAATTCTTTGTTACAACATATATACAATATTTACACAGTCCAGATGGCAATCTAGCATAGCAAACTTGTTCTCCCCAACAGACACACACACTCCAAACAATGTGTACAGTGTTGGCTAAGATTGTGCTTCCTTTATACAGACACCTAGCCAATCCTGGCCAACCCTTGTACTGTCTGCACCTGGTGCTCATCAGCCTGACTCAGCAGGAACTCAGGTTTTGTCACATTCCTTTCCCCAGATGCACTTAACAGTTAAAGCAATTAAAGCAACATGACCTTCACACCAACTTCAGAAAGTATTTTTTAGCGGTTTGGTCAAACCATCTCTGACACTGAATACTTGCACAACATCCAATTATGTTTTATGACCAACAAATAGCAGACAATGGAAGAAGAAGAAGAGGAAGATAAGCAGATGTATAAAATATTACAATAGGAGTCATTGTACAAGTTGGGATAAAAACTGGGTCTGGGCTGAGGAAATGTTGAAGATCACTGATGTAAACTTTGTTTTAGACCCAAACTATATGAACTATTAAATACAAATGAAACATAGCACATTGTATTTTTTTTTTTGCTATGAAAATAAACTTTGATAAGATTAATGTGACTGGGATTAAAAAGTAAGGAAATGTTCTTCCAAACTCCCACTGGCCTCACATATGTATTTTCTTTCTTTACCCAAATCACAAGTAAAACTTAACATTGCTTTTCCCCCACTAGGTATGTGAAAAGCCAGCGCCACACCATCCAAGTTGACTATATTGAATACATGGATGAAGTGGCTTCTCTGATTGGAGTGAAGCCCAATGTTTGGTCTCTACTTTTCACAAACCCCAGGGTGGCCTGGGAAGTTATCTTTGGACCATGTACACCATATCAGTACCGCCTACAAGGACCGGGGAAAAGTGGGATGAAGCCAAGAAAGCAATCCTGACCCAGCAAGAACGGGTTTTGAAGCCCTTGAAAACTAGGCCCACTGATATGTCAAATAATGCCTTGGTGCCCCTTTGGTTAAAGTTGGTTGGCCTTGTTGCTCTCATTGCTGCATTTTTTGTTCATTTTTAAGTGCTAAAAATCTGCACTGCCAAATAACAAGTGACAGTAGATAAAATGTATCTTCTGCTTCATTTTGTTTCATCTTTTAATGAAAGGATGACATATATATGAAAATGGTAATAACACAACTCAAAATTTGATCAGAACAGTGTATTTTTTATATATACCTTTACTTCTGTTATCATTTTTGCAGGCTTTTTCATATTTCTTTCTAGCTTTTTATGTTATCAGTCATTAGCTATGATCCTGTTGGCTGGCATGATTATGCTGACATAAGTGTTGGCACAATAGGAGGAGGAAAATGGCTGTGGGCACCATGGTAGCAGAGAAGTTAGCATAGGAAGATGTCTCTGTTGGGTGAAAGCTGACACGCTGTTCTTGAGCTGTTTGCGAGGCAGTAGAGCTTTACCTGATAATGGAGGCTGTTTCTCTTTTATGCCGCCTGCCCCATTGTGCTACTCCCAAAAGTGCCTTACACGTTACACCAGAGGAAGTGATCAAAAGGCTTCCAGCCATTGTTACTTTCACTGTATAAAGAATCTGTGCTTATCTCATAAACGTCTGATTTCTGTCATGAGTTTGTCAGTTCAGATGGTGATTGCTAAAAACTGGAAGAGTACGGTAGGATTTTCAGTAGATGAATGGAAAAACAAACTATAAAATCTGGAATTAATGGAAGAACTAATCAACCAAATCAAAAGTGTTGGAAATAAGAGAGCAACTTGGCTTCCATTTATTTCTTGTATCAATGCAAACAGAAAAACTTTTTTCCCTCCAAAAACTCATTTATGTTTATGGAATGATATATTGATGCTGCTGCTTGACCTTCTTTTGTATAATTTTGTTTAATTTACAGTTTAATTCAACTGTGTGGTTAATTTTGATTTTCAGATGACTTAGATGGCTCTGTTCATGTTTCACCCACTTTCCGTTTATGTTAAATCCAATAAAATTATTGGGAGGAAAAAGAAACTGTGAAATATTTTGCATATTGAAACCTAATAACTATATTCATAAAATAATAGTGTAGGCCTTTCTTTTTCACAACTAATTCTGCGCCTGAACTCATATTTCATGTCCTTTGGGGAAATGTATACAGTGAGATACAACATATATGTGACTTGGATCTTCTCTGGAAATTCATCTTTGTCCTGGAATAGTGCAGTTGTATGTAGACAGATGACACAGCTGCTCCGTCATAGGTTATGTTGTGAAAGTGACTCTAAAAGAAGAACCAAAGTATTCCAAAGCAGTGGGAAAAGTGTGGCCCACAGACTATTTGTGGCCCCCAGGAAGGTCACTGCAATCTTCCAAATCCTCTTCTCCCTTCTGTAACCCCCCTTTTTTTTTATGGAAAAGGCCCCTCACATCATTTCATGGGTGTAGACAGCAGTTTTGCCGCAGTTTCTAGTACTTGTGATGTAGCAGAACTGAGATAGAGACCCACGGTTTCTAGGAAAATTGTTTATTGTGCACAATGTCCCAGTGAGATCCTTCTCAAAAGTCTGGGCCCGCCTCTTTACATACAAAGCAATTTATACATCTCCAGTACAAATACATCACATGTTCAAGAAAGGAAACTGACACGTACAATGGTTTCCACCAGTGAGTGTCTACAAAATGTTGCAAATCTTCTGTAACGCTGCCAAGAGCTAGCACGTCAAACCAAACTGATAACATTCCATTACACAAAGTTCCTTTGTCTCTCCTTTAAACACAGAGGGACTTCAATTGCAGGGAAATTAACTGCTTTTCCCTCACACCCAGAGGTCATCTAGGCTGACCTGAAACTGCAAGTCTACCATAGTGACATGCTTCATTCTCAGGCACAGCCTTTTCCCAATAGCAAAATTACTTCAGATCAATTCTTATTTTGGAAAAATAAAAAAAAATCCCCTTCTGGTTCTAAAATACACCAAGGAAGGCTAAAAAGTTATTGAATGCCTCCTGTGCCCTTTAAAGAGCATTTTTTAGTTTTAAAAAATACAGGGGTGAGAATTATGCTCCACTGTCTTGGACCTCTGGAGGTTGCCCAGCCCAGAGTAGTGGTTGTGAATGGATGGAAGCAATGGGCAACACCCAAGAGCAATGACCATTTGATAGCACTGTAAGAGGTACATAGCGTTTAAATAAAGATTGCTTGTTGTACACCCAGATTCCCTTTTTGTTGGAAGTAAAGAGCATCAATGTCTGTGCCAAGTATCCTAAACCAGTGTGGGCAGATCCTGGTGTTTTTTTCCCATGTGTCTTCTTTAAATCTATAAGTTGCTTTATTTAGACCTTTATTTCCTACCTGTGATGTACAGGATAGCGTCATGCTCAAGGAATCTGGCTTAGAGGCTTCAAAAACTTTATTGAACATGGAAGAAAATAGCTGCATACCTTGGCAATTGCCAAGACTAAAGAACTATTGGATTTTACAGTACTGTTAATGTGTTACATTTCAAAGTTAGCACATGCTGCTATTTGCTATTTGCTGATAACTTAAAACAATATTTTTCCCAGGCTCACCATCCCCTCCTCCAGTATTTTCTCAACCTGCTGACAGCATGACCTTGTAGTTGCATCTGTTCACTCTTATTATAGATTGTTAATCAAACATTCCTAGGTTCCCATCACTTCATCCATAGGGTAGTTTTTGGGAATAAAAACCCTTGATTTTGAGCAGTCTCTCACCTTGCTGAATGCCACACCATCACTTTGATTCCTACATGATAACTGTCCTTAAATGCCTACTTAAGCCACATTGCTGCTTTTTTCCTCACTTCTCCCTGGACCAGTAATTACCCCCTGAATCCTAAAAGTCCTCTATCCACAACTTCCCTTCCTTTTCCTTTGGTTAGTCCTTGTGTGAGTCCATGAGTGTTTGGATCTTTTGCATGTGTGTGTGAATTTCTCAATAAATCATATTTTTAGTTTACATTTTGAATTTCTAGCTGGTTCTTTCCTACATGACCCTGTAAGCATTGGTGGAAAGATTTCGTCATCTCTCTCTTGCAGGCCTCCTAATTTTGAGCTAATCAATTCACCTCTGTCACATGCAGGTGCTGCCATCATGGGTGGACCCCTCAGTCACCCATGTTTTGGGATAACACAGCCTTCAGCTGCAGAAAATCTATATTGTGTTTGGAGTCCTGCTGAGACCACAACCCCCAAACTGGGTGGCATTAACAATGAGCCCTCATCCTATTAAACTGGCATCTGTGGTTACTGTTATTTTTGTTTGAATTAGATATAGTGCACCCTCCATATATGCAGGGATTCCATTCCAGGAACCCTTGTGTATTAAAAAAGAAAGAAAGAAAAGCAAATGTTCCATCCCATTATCATCAGCAGATGCAACATGCATGCACCCAGCACATCCATTCACAATGGGAAACAAGGGCCCTTTTCGCATGGGCTTTCTCTCGGAAATAGCCCCGTGAGCCTTGCGGGAGTGGGAGCGTCGCTCCGAACGACACACTCCCACTTCTGCGGCGCTCACGGGGCTGAAGCGGCGCGAGCGTGGATTTTTTTATTTTCACCTTGAAGTGAAAATAAACGGCACTCGCGCAAGGCTCCCAGCAGCGTCCCGCACTTACCGGAGTGCGGAGCGCCGTCGCAGGCGGGCCTGTCGTGCTTCCTCCCCGCTTCCGCCCCCCGCAGTGCCTACAGCTCCCAGGGGGCGCTGCAGAAGCTGGGGGCATGGCTGAAGAGCGCCCGTCACGCAAGAAGACTCCACGAGCAGTAAGGAGGCGGGGGAAGTGGTAGGGATTTCGGGAGAGGGTTCTTGCGTGAGCCGCCCTCCGCCGGCACTGCAAAAAGGTTCAAGGCTTTGAGCAACCTCACATTTGTGTGTGTGGAGCAGAGGGTATACTGCACATCACTCCTCTGTCCAAATTCTCACTGCATAACTACCATTTCAGGTCTTTCTTTAGAGAGTGTGGTATACTTACTTTCAGATTTTTTTTTTTTTTAATAATTTTAACTGATAAGGCACCAGAAATCGGTATGGAATCTCACCTATGGAACTAATTGAATGATAGAAAGCAACTATGCCATTGAATGGTACAGGGCAACAGGCCTCAGCTTCTTCACCTAGTAACAAAACATCTGCTGATTCCATCATCAGTAACTTCCACAATTCTTTATTTTCAACCTCCTGTCCTGTGACAAAAACAGGGAATCTAATTTCTTATCAATCAATGCACCCACAAGTGACAGACAAGTATTTGGATCTAAAGTTTAAAACCAATTCAGTATTTGTAATACTTGTAAGGTCTCTGACAGATGATATTTGGCCAACTCTCTCGCTTTAGCCTTCAATAAAATACCATCCAAATAAGGATATAATTGATTTCCTTTTTTTCTCTAAGGAGTCAATATCTTCATAGAGACTCTAGGAGCTGAGGTTAGCTCAAATGGCAGTGCTCTAAATTGAAAGAGTTTGCCTTTAAACTGGAAATGGAGATACTTGACTCTTTCAAACCACTAATACTACTCGATCTCTTTTCTGTAACCTCTCTTTAATAGTTTTGAAGGGGTTTCTATCTTAAACTTTTCTTACTTGACATAACCATTTAAAATTTTTAAATCCCAAACTGGGCAATATGAGCCATTACTTTTAGGAACAGTGAAAAATAATGAAGAAGCACGTTTAAATTATTGAACCTGAGAAGCCTCCTCTATAGCTACAATTTGCAGAAGATGACTTACTTCTCTGCTATCTCTTGCTTTTCTTTATCCTTAGACTGGTAAAGAGAAGTATCTATAACTTGGTCTTCTTGAAAATTTTATTTTATAACCCAAAATACCTACCTCAATCACCCAGCTATCCAATGTCATCTGAGGCCATAGCACTGCAAAATCCAGTAATCTTCCCCTCAACTCACTCTCCAACAGCTTAGCATTGTTGGCCTGCCACCCCCTGCAGAGTGGCCTGTTCCCCTTTTGGTCTCTCTTATAAACTGCAGCTTGTCCTATTCCACTGCCATCTGCTTTCATTGAAATCTGACTGCTGCTGAAATGATCTCGTACCTTGAAAGCAAGAAAAACTTCCTCCAAATGGTCTCTTGTCAATCCTCTTCTTTTGAACAGTCTTTGTAACTTATTTCTTATTTTTACTCTTTATGAAGACATTCTCCAAGGTCTTCTCTCCAAACAATAGTCTTCCTCTAAATGGCATATATGCCAAGTTATTCTTGGACTTCTGGTCAGTCTTCCAGTGGTGCAGTCAGAGCAACCTTCTAGGGCTGTAAGCCCCTTCATTGGTGCTGTAATATTCTTTGCTGTATAAGCTACAGAATCATGTCCCATATTCGCTAAATATCTCAATATCTTTCAAACCTTTCCTAGTGCCTTACTCATATCTTGCTTACTGTTTTCTCGACCCTCCAATATATCATGTAGTCACAGAGCTGCAGCTCTGGCAGACATAGACACTACTGTCACACTTCAAATTACAGTTCCATTTGTTTGTTCAGAAATTATATCCCCATATCTGAGCCAGTTATTAGTACTCTTCCATCTTCCGTAGAATGCTTCTTGCAGGGAAACCCAGCCTGGAATCCGATTAATAAATAGTCTCTTATAATTATTCCACACAGTCAAGAGAGATTTTCTGACATAATGATGGGAGAAATCTTTATCTATCTTGGCTTTATCATAACATAAATATGTGTGCCATCCCATTCTAGCATCTGCGCCTTCTAAAGCCACCAATCGGTTGTTACTTAAGTTGATCCAATCTGCAATCCAGGACATGGCAGCTGCTTCATAATATGTATGGAAGTTTGGGACACGTACTCCTCCTCTGGAAGTTACATCCATCATAGTTTTCCAATTAATTCGGGGTTTCTTCCCTTCCCAAATAAATTTTGTTAAATCCTTCTGCCATTGTATAAATGGTTTTTTTATTGCTTATAATAGGTAAGCTTTGAAATAAGAATATCATCTTAGGTAGCACACTCATTTTAATAGCGGCCAATCTTCCCAACAAGGAAAGTTTATATCTCATCCAATCTACTAAATCTTTCTTGATTTCTTTCCACTTTCTTCCATAATTGTTTTCATACAGTTCATTATTGTGTTTGGAAATCCAAATTCCTAAGTATCGAATCTTCTTGGTCGATTTGAAGCCAGTTATCTCCATTAGATTTTCTTCTTCTTTTTTAGATATATTCTTTGTCAGGATTGCAGTTTTTTCTTTATTAGCCTTGAATCCAGATAATTCACCAAATTTCACTCATCAACGCATTGATCCGATTAATACTGTATATGGGCTCATCTAGAAAGAGTACAAGGTCGTCCGCGAAAGCTTTTAATTTGAATTGGTATTTTTTTAGTTGCAAACCTTTCACTCCTTGATCGTTGCGTATCATGTTGTTTAATATTTCCATTGAAATTATAAAAAGAAGTGGAGAGAGGGGACATCCTTGCCTCATGCCTTTCGTTACCGTGATTGAATTTGTTTTTTCTCCATTAATGATTAATTGCGTTGACTGTTGTTGATAAATCGCCTCTATCCAGGTTATGAATTTCATTCCCACTTCCATTTTCCGTAATACCGCTTTTAAGAACGGCCATTTCAGCGTGTCAAATGCCTTTTCGGCGTCTACAAATATCATTGCAAGCTTCTTGTCGCTGTGCTTCTCGTAGTATTCTATTATGTCAATTACTGTTCTTATGTTTTCTCTTAAAGATCTTTTAGGAAGGAATCCGTTCTGGTCCTCATGTATTATCTCTGGTAATATACGTTTTAATCTGTCGGCCAATATCGCTGCAAAAATCTTGTAATCGGTATTTAATAGAGATATTGACCGATAGTTTTTAACATGTGTATGGTCCTTGCCCTCCTTTGGTATCAACGTTATGTTTGCCCCTTTCCAGGATTGCAGTATTCCTGTATGTAAGGCTTCATTAATAGTTTTCTGAAGTGGAATAGTTTTCTGAAGTTCGTGTTCAAATGTCTTGTAAAAAATCACTGGGAAACCGTCAGGACCTCAGGACTTGTGGTTTTTCAGCCATTTTATTGTTTCTACAATCTCGACCATGCATACTGACTGATTAAGAATATCTTGTTTTTCTTCAGAAATCTTACTTATAGTACATTTTTCCAAGTATTTGTTGATTTTATCAATTTCTTCCTGTGAGACTGGTTTTGCATTGAACAGTTTTTATAATATTCAAAAAAAGTTTGCTTGATACCTTCTTGATGAATAATTCTTGTTTCTCCTTTTTTTAATCTCCAGAATCATTCTCTTTTTTATTTCCTTCCGCAGTTGTGCTAACCATTTTGATGGTTTGTTGGCGTTTTCAAAAAAGGTTTGTCTTGCCTGTATAACTTGTTGTTCTATTTTTTGAAGATTTTGTTCATTCAATAGTGATTGGAGATGTTTAAATTCCTTGACCAGTTTCACATTTGAAGGATTTCTCCTTAATTGTTTATCATCTTATTTTCCATGCTCCTGTGTTAGTGTAGAGACATCTAAGATATGAGTTATTTTTGCCAGCTCTTTCCTTGTTTTTTTTCTTTCTGCCCCCATTGGCCTTTTGTACTATTGGCCCAATTCCCTGTGTATCATTTTAAGCCTACTGTCTCCAGTACTTGCTGTTCCTCTACCCCCGGAATACCCAGATAACTCAGATTAAAACCCTCCTAATCAGATTTGTGAGACTTCTACGAAATACATTCTTCAAATCTGTTGTGAGGTGCATCCAGTTTCTTTCCAGAGATCCTCCTTCATGAAAGCACAGACCACCTTCAAGAAACAAATTCTTTCTTGATAGCATTACCTGTAGAGTCTGTGGTTCACTTCTAACATTCTTCTCCCTCTTCCTGGCCCACATTCTTCAACAGGAAGTAGTGATGGAATAATGATCTAAAGTCCTTTAGCTTCATCCTTAGAGCCTCATAGTCTCTTGCAATATGTTGAAGGCTTTACCTTGCTGTTTTTGTTTGCTCCAAAGTAGATCAGAAGGAATGGTTAATGGTTGGTGGGCTTGATGAGTCTTGTCAGGCTCTGCATTACATCATGAATTTTTTGCTCCTGAGAGATAGCCGATCTCATGAGACATCGTACCAGGCCCACACACCCCTGCTTCTGTTCCACTCAACTGGAAATCACCTACTACCATCACATATCTTTTTTTGAATCCCTGCCATTGGAGAAAAAATGGTGGGAGCTGGCAGGAAGGCCATGCCCATCAAAACACAGGTCAGCAAGATAGTACTTGAAGCCTAAAATATGCATAAGAAGAGATATTAATACACAGCACAAAAACAGCACTTCCATATTAGTGTCTCTGCTAACAGATTGGAATTTGGAAATATAATTCAGTTAAGCTGTTTCTCTTTCTAGTGCTCCTTCGTAATTTCCTCAAGGACTGTGACCTGTCAACCCCTTACTGTACTTCCAGGAAGTCTGAAATGTTCTGCAACTAGCCCTCTCACAAGCTCTGAAAGGCAGGAGCTTTATTGGCCGACATGCATCCTCCAAATCTTAAACAACTGTTTGCAACAGGACACACAACTTGCTGTTACCCTAATTTTCTGGGGGTCCTGGGGGTCCCAGTCACTGAATTAGTTATTTTGAGTTCAGGGAGGTCCCTGTCACTGAATTAGTTATTGAGTTCAGGGAGGTCCCTGTCACCAGATATGTTTTGAGTTCAGGGAGGTCTTGGTCATCAGATATGTTACCAGAGTTTCTGGGGCTCCCGGTCACTATCCGAGTTCCATGAGATCCCTCAAAGGACACCTAGTCTGACCCCAATTTTAAGAGGGTTTCCAAGTTACACCAAGCATATGCCCAGCACACTAGAGAGGTAGGGTAACCTAGTGAGACCTTGTACTCAGTTTTACGGGGTCAGGCCGAGTCAAAACCCAGACAAAATGGATTTATAATTATTTTCTTTATTTAAAACCTAAGTCACTGCACACTTACGCACTCACTCACACAGATCTAAGAAAATAAAGAGAGGAAAATAGATAGGGGATTTAAAGAAGGATATTGGGGGAATACTACACCTGATCCTGTAGTTGGGGAAGCCAAAATAGAGCCAGAGAGTCAGGAGTGGCGAATCTCAGCATGTGGAGGCTGAGGGGAAGGCTTTGGCAAGCAGAGCAGCAGCAGGACGGGGAGGAAGCCAAGAGCAATCCAAAGAAGTGATCAAAATCAGAGGTTTTTATAGGGGAAGATGTACCTGGAGGTACTCCCTTTCCCAGGGAGAACAATAGATTCTCAAGTGGAGACAAAGCCTCTGAAAGGTCAGTGCTTGACTTGATGTGTTTTCGTCTCGGTTGTCAATAGCGCAGACAGTATGCAAATGGGGAGCGCTTGACAGCTGTGTAGTTAGAAGCGCTAATCCTGTCAAACTGACTGTTCGGGGCTGAGAATCTTTTGTGTGCTTGGTGTATATCTGATTGAATTTTGATGTGTACTCGCCTGGAGGTCTCCTGAAGCTGCATGACAGAAAGTTACTGGCCTGACCAGGATTTTTCTTGTATTTTTCAGCTGTTCGGCCATGCCCGTGTGCGTGCTCATCCGGGGGACTCTCAAGCATGTGGAGGGATATATTTTTAATAGCCAATTTATATTAAATTGTAGACCCCAGGTTCAGGCATATCCATCACAGTAACATTGCATGGTAATAAAGAGACAAGATGTTGCCCATCCCTTTGAAAATTTAAGGCAAGGGACATAATTTCCATCTTTCTAGATTCTACTAACATTCCCTCCCTCATCTGTGGTCATTTCTGCACTAGACTATTCTAGTGCTATTATTCCACTTTCAGCAGCCTATGGAATGCTGGGGATATCCATAGGATGTTGAAAATGGACTAATAGCACTAGAACAGTCTAGTGTGAAAATGGCCTTGTGACGAACCTGATAGGAGGGGGTCTTGACAACAGAGCCTCCTTGGCAATTGAGAGTGTTTAAGCTGATTGGCTGGTGAAATGGAACCTTGGATAGCCCAGAGGAGGGGCTGGTGGAAAAATGAAAAATAACAGATTTTAACTATCTGGTATGTGTTTGAAGAGGAGAGTATAGTTTGGGGCGTGTTTGAGGGAGGTTGGAGATTTGAATAGCTGTGTGGAGGAGAGAACTGAGAAGCTGGGTGTAGGAGAGATAGTGAATGAATTGAAAGAGAGAGAGAGAGAAGAATGGTGTATTGTTTATAAATATTTAGATACAAGACACATTTAAAGCAACTGTATTACAATAAATGTTTGAAGTTCTGCGTTCCTTAAAACAGTGTCACAGAGTCTTATTTTGAATCCTGGAAGATACATGCTACCAATAATATCCTCTTGGCCTTAGTGCCAGCAGTACCACAGTCTTGGAAAATATAAGTCACTGCTGATCCTTACGTCTGGGAGAAGGGCAGATTTAGGGAAGGCAGTAAAGGGGGAGAGTCCTCAAAGGAAGAAGCCGAAGGGGACAAGAGTGAGGAAGGGACTGGCTCTCAGAGAGGGAGAACTGAGGCAGACCCGTTTGTCCTGGCCCTGGCTTGGTTCAGAGATCTCCCGGGCTGTTCAGTCCTGAACACAAAGAGGTGTCAGGCTGGGCAGGCCTTGAGTGTGAGACTTGGGTGCGCCTTTCGCACTCGGCACTGACCAGTGGTGGTTTTTCCACCACCCCCCTGCAGGTATCAGGCTTGTATAAATACACCTTATATCCTGAGGCCCTGCTGTCACTCTATACTGCATCTGAAGAAGTGTCTCCACTAAAGCTTTGCTAAAATAAAAACCAGTTAGCCTTAAAGGGGCTACTAAGTTTCTTTTTCTTTTTTCCTCCCCCTCCTGTTCTCTGTGTGTCCCCAAGGGGGCTCGGAGGCTCAGCTCCATTTATGGATTATTTCACTTCGGTTCCCAGGTTCTCCCCTCACTCTCGTCCTCGGGGCGAAGGTTCCAACATGGGCAGCGGAACTGAGAGGGTTAGGTCGCATTCTGGCCTCTTCCTCTTCTCTTTCAGCGTGCGCCTCTGGCCATTTCCGGCCGGCCCCTCCCTCAACTGCAAACCCCAGGGTTCCATAGGATGCTGAAAGTGGAATCATAGCGCTATAAGAGAGGGGCGCGGAAATCGCCTCTGTCTCTTGTTCCCTCAGGGCCGCCGGGCAGAAAAAGGCCGAGCGGCGCCCTGCGCATGTGCACCGCCTTCCGTTAGTCCTTCGTTGCCATCTTGCGCAGCGAAGCGGCGGCGGCTGGCGAGCAGGCGGTAAGCGGCCGTGCGGGTGAGTGGGGCAGGCGGTGTGGTTCCCTTCGTGGGAGGGAACCGGGGACGCGGAGGCGGCCAGGCTGCCGCTCCTCAGGCGGCGGCTCCTTCTCGGAGAGGTCCCGGAGGCGGGCTCCGGGGGCGGCCGCTCCGGCGAGGGGAGCCGTGGGCTGCCGTTCCTGGCGCGGGCGCCGCTTGGCCTCGCCCCGGAGTGGACGCCGCCTGCCTAGGTCGGCCTTTAGCCCTGGCGGCACGGGCAGGTAGCTCAAGCCTGAGCCCGCGGCCCGCGGTGCTCGGCGGAGCGAGGGCTCCCGGGGCTACCCGTCTGAAGGCCTCGGGCAGGTGCTCTGCCTCTGCCTCCGTAGCGGATTTCCTGTGGGAAGGAGGAAGACCAAAGAATCGCCGGAGGGTCGCGGGGGAAAGATGGCGTTAACCTCGGCCCCGTCTGAAGTGCTGTGAATGAGAGGCGGGAGAGGAGCGTGGTGGATGCCTCGCTGAGATGCAGCCTGTGTCCAGGGCGTGTAATTTCCACGGAAATCATTGGGGCAAGTCGGCGTGACGGCGGTGCCCTTTATGCCAGTCAGAATTAGTTTAGGGTGCATTCAAACAGGGCTCTTCGTGAGCAGTCTCGCGGCCTTTATGGGGTGTCCACAGACACCATCATCTTTAGTTTGTAGCCCTCTTCTTGTGTATTCCCACCGCTGCTTCTGACTTTTTTCTTACTAGGAAAAAAAGTTACAAAATTGGACAGGATGGGGCACAAATGCCTTCAGATTCTTAGTGCCTTTATTTGGAACTATCTTTAGCCTGGATCGAAAACTGTTAGCTGGTACCCAGTGCTCTTTGGAAGGCAGGTGGGGTACAAATGAAAAAGGAAGCTGTGGTAATGAGAAATAGTTCTGATGAGCCCCAGTGTGCAAATTAAATCCAGTTAAATCCAGTTTATTTAGACATAAATGTGGGACAAAGGTATGCTTTTGTGTGTAGGTACTAGAGAATGTAAGGCATGCAAGACTAGAAACTGTGCTTACCAGTCGTTGATTTCTGAATTTGTTTTCGTTACCAGAATTGGGCCTTCAAACATTGGAAGTGGCAATGATACGGCACATGTACAGGGTGACCCTCTACATCACTGGACAATCACATTTGCCTTTTCCACAGAGGGAAAGGTGTACAACAGTACTTCATAAAAACAGTTATAATGTGTGGCATTTCACATTTTGGATATGAAGCACTGGGAAGGAAATACCTTTATGCTTTGGAAGAATAAAGGAGTACAGGAATTGGGCAGATTTCTGTGCATTTGCACATTTCAATTTTAACAGTCATGACTGTATGAGGAAACCTTTGAGTTCTGTCTGTGGAAAAGTATGTAATGTTAAATATTTTGGCACTGATTAGATTTGCTCTATTTTTAGGGTATTAATATTGTTTTCTTAGTTCGTGTGTTTTACATTTTTACTTCTATTTGTAAACTACTTTAGCTATTTCTGTGAAGAACAGTTTTAAAAAATCAGTAAACAAATTAACTTTTCCCATGGTGATAAAAATAACAGCTTCTGAACAAATTCCATACACTCACATTAGGTTAGCAATTCCCACTGGTTTTCAGTCACATTTGCCAAATTAAATAGAGACAGCGTAATCTAGTGGTTTGAATGCTGGACCATGACCCTGGAGACCAGGGTTGATTCTCCCACTCAGCCATGAAAACCCATTGGGTGACCTTGGGCACATAACACACTCTCAGCCCCAGAAAACCCTGTGATAGTATTGCCTTGACGGCACACAACAACAACAACAACAACAACAACAAGCAGTGCAAGGGCTGTTTGCTGCATGAGGCAAAGAGTTAAAGATTAGATTAAGGTTTCTTTCACATGAGGCCATTCAATCAGCTTGCCTCATTCAAAAAAATTTACAGGCTTGTTGCTGGTTCAAGCTGATGTAATTTTTCTGCTTGTAGATCTTTCTTACATCAATTAAGAAGGAAAAGACAGAATAAGTATGTAATACCTTTTGATATGCACCAGAAGGAACAGCCTTATCTAGGATGTTAGAGCACAAACAAGCATAATGAAAATGTAATAATCTGGTGTTGGTTGAAGCTAAATAGTTAATTATCAGTTTGAGCTGCTGCTTGTGTGGTGTCGTTTCCATCCCGTTTTACAGTTATCCATTTTGCAAAGATCTGTCTGAGGAATTTCACTCAGTTCCTGCAGTTTTGTGTAGAACTGGGATGATTCCTTGCTTTAGTCCTCTTGAGCAATGTTGTCAAAGACTCAGGAACATCTGCTGCCTTCACTCTCTGAGCTTCTATGGTGTATGTTTCCTTCTCCATGTGGGTGTCAAAGCTGTCTGGAATCCTACAGGGTGATAGAGAGCAGTTTTAATTTCAGTGACCTTAAAAAAATTTTTTAGAACGATGAATGACTTTATAAGCATAATTTCACCATGTATTGATGAATAATATGAAACTGTACTTAGAAATGGAAGTAATATCTGCCAGCTTTTTGGCATTATGGAGGTGGCTGTTGAAACCTCTTGGTTTGATTTTACCACTAGGTTTTGCATTTCTGAGAATCCTGACCATTGGTCTTGCTGAAAGGTCTTCTGGGAACTGAACTCCAGTAATGTCTGGAGACCCAAGTTTGGAGAACATTCATCTGAAGAAAGAAATAGTACTACTAACTAGCTCACTTGGAACTGACGGTCCAAGTTGCAGATTAGAGAATTTTATGCTCAGTCAGCTCTTTTGTGCTCTTTCTGCAGTGCTGTCATGGGGAACACCACCAGTGAGAGAGTGTCTGGGGAACGCCACAGCTCCAAGTCTCATCGTTCTGATGGAGCTAGCAGCAGCCAACATGCCAAGGATCATTCACACAAGATCATGGTTGGAAGCACTGATGATCCCAATGTTTTCAGCACACATGATTCCAAGGTAGAGGCATGCTCTTTCATGGCTCGTTTGACACTTTGAGATATACTCTGCTTGTTTGCTTCTTTTGTGTTTTCCTAGGCAGCAGTACAATTAGCCTACCTGAAATATCTTTCTGGTGTACATGAGTATAATTGTCAGTTAATTGAGATAAACTTTTGACTATGACTGTTATTGGAGGCCTGGCATTCTGCTGCACAGTAGGATGTTCTCTGTGTCTCTGTTAAACCATTGTAGACCTCAATGTGTTTACAATATTTGATGAAGCTATGGAGTTCTACTAGAAGGACCAATAACTCTAAAGCAAAGTTGATTTTGTGTGGTCATTTTTGAAGCTTGTCTGTCTAAAACAGCAAAGAAGAACACTAACTTTTAACATTGTGGCTGCATTGTCTTGGACATAATTTGTTGCTTTGATAATTCATGATTAGACAATTCAACTCAAAGTTTATTTTCCTCATTTCTGGTCCTTTTCCCTCCTGCCTATATTGTTAGCTCCTGTTTTAGGGTAGGCAACTGTGAAACAAACCAATGGCAAGATACAGTTGTTGGCTCAGATATAACAATAAGCTGTGGTTCAAATGAATCAGAGTTTATAAGCCAGGCTTATAAGTTGGACAGTGGTGCTGTAAGGCTTTGTCCCTTAGCAGTCTTGCTGGGGAGAGGGTATGTAGCATGGTAGGAGCTGGTCTGGGACATTGCAAACCAGCAAAAATCATCCTTTGGGTATGAAGGATTCAGAGGATTGCTCCTAAAGTCCTTATCATGTGATCTTGGCACCTAGGGAACTCTGGAAAGGATCCTTGGAAGTGTGGGAATTTTAGAGAGGACTGGGAGAAGATCAAAACCCCTACGTGTCTTGCCAGTGCCTTGTAGTTTTACCAGTGCAAAACCAACTTTCTTTATTCTTGGACTGACAGGAGGATCAATCCACTACGCCTGGGTTTTGATCCTCATGCCAGCCTGACGCAGGAGCCATCCTCCAGCTTGAATTCCAAAACCATTAAACGGACTCCTGTCCCTCTCCCGGCAGTTTTTTGTTTCTCCTGGCGTGCAGTAAGACGCGTTTAAGTCCCTCTCCAGCGATATAGGAACAAATATAGATATCGGATTAGATTTAAGGTGCCTTAGAGAGAAGAGACTTAAAGGAGGAGAAATGGCAACTGATAAAGCCTCTGCAGCAAAAACGGCCCTGACAGACGAAGTGTACCGTAGCACCAATGATTTGGGCTCGGACACTAATAAATAGAGTACCATCCAGATGACTGTTGTATGACTGCTCTTGGACATGGAAATCGGAGCAAACGCGCAGAAAACAACTACGCAGCGACCTGCTGAGGAGCAGCACGCTGCCAAGCTCCGTAACATTTTCCTGTCCTCCACTGTGTGTGAGGCAGATGATTTAAAACTCGCTGTCAGCAAAGGGCCTTCAACTGGAGCAAAGGCACAGAAAACAACTACGCAGCAACCTGCTGAGGAGCAGCGTGCTGCCGAGCTCCGTAATATTTTTTCCTGTCCTCCAGTGTAAGTGAGGCAGATGATTAAAAACACGCTGTCAGCAAAGAGCCTTCAACCATTACCTCAACCTCTAAAAAAAAAAAAATAGTATCCGAAAAAACAATGGAGAAAAAAGGTGAGGAAATAGGATGAGCAAGGGGGTTAGAAGCTCCCAAAAACCAGCAGTGAGAGATAAACTTACAGGTAAGAGTTTCGGATGCCATCTAGGAAAGGCAGACTCTAAGATGACATCTTGTGAGGTAACTGCCCACTCAAAGGCTGACGATGCCATCTTGAGTGTGACGCCACACGTGCTCACTGAGGTAACTGGCCACTCAAAGGCTGATGACGCCATCTTGAGTGTGGCGCCGCATGTGCTCACTGAGGTAACTGGCTACTCAAAGGCTGACAACGCCATTTTGAGTGTGGTGCCGCATGTGCTCACTGAGGTATAAGGCCACTCAAAGGTTGATGACACCATTTTGAGTGGGGCGCCATGCGTGTGCACTAGCTCAGCCTCAAAAGGTGACGTGTCTACAGGCATTCATAAAACTGCCACAGCAGCCTCAGCAGAAAATGGCGCAGCTGAACCAGCCACCCAGAAGCTGGATGTTTTCCTCTTGTCCGGCGGAACCTAGCCAATTCCTGCAAGGATGGCTGGCGAGAGCTTTGCAGCACAGGCCCAAACCGCAGCAGGGACCACTGGAGGTTTGGAGGGGTGGTTGGGAGAGCAGAGGCAACAGTTATGGAGATTAAAAAAAACCAAAAAAACAAAAACAGATTTGCAACAAATGGTGAAGGAGGCAGTGGTAGCACAGTTTTCAATCAGTGCTGATCGCACACCAAACAATAATGTCACAAGTGGCAGCATGGCCATACAAGCAGGTTGCAATTCTGATAACCAGAATAACATACAAACGCAACTACAACAGCAATTGAACATTAGTAGGCCAGTAAATGTGAATTCTAATGGCTAATAGAGAGCGTCACATGAGGATTTACAGACGCAAGGAGAAAAGTATTTTCTTTACAGAAACTATGGCAGCAAAAAAGAACTTTCTCCTCTCAGTATAAGGAAAATAGCAAAACTGTTTCAGAGGAGGAATTTCTTAGTAATGATTATGGAAGATGGTGATGCACAGTTCTCAGACATAGAGGAAAACAATGGATCAGAGACAAATAGGATGTTTTGAAGCAGATTTCTTTAAGGGAACTTTGAGAACAGTGCTTCTAACATTGGGATTAAATAGTGACAAGGAAAACTTGTAAAAAGGGAATAAGGAATGTAAACTAGCAGCACTCTAGGAATAATAAGGCGAGAAACATGTAGTTTCCCATGCCTAAAATGCACAAGGAGGTTATTACGGTCCAATGGCTAGTTATATTCTTTTCCGAAAGAGCATGAGGAATTTCTAAAAGTCTCTCCTGTGGATGCTCTAATAGCAGAATTGGTTTCGGGGCGGTTCTCCCTAGGGAGGGGGACACCCAGCTGAAGGAAATGGATGAGCGTAGGTCAGATTCTGTACTGAGATAAGCTCATGAAGCAGTGTCGGCTAATGTTAAAGCATCTACTGCCTCTTCAATATTCGCTAGGGTAGCGGTAATGTGGTCTCAGGACATTCTGGGGACCCAGGATTTAATATGCAGGAGCTCTGGAAAGCAGTGGAGCAGATTCAGAAGGTGCTTAAATAGGTAGCAGAAGTGAATTTAGATTCCGTAACCTTGGCAGTGCAGAACATAAGCATGCTGACGGTAGAAAGCCAGCCATTATGGCTGCGTTGTTGGGAAGCGGACCAGAAGTCCCGTAAAAACGTGGCTTATGTCCCTTTCCAGGGAGATTTCCTGTTTGGAACTAAGGCCTTGGAGGAAAAGAAAAAAAAATTATGCCACTTTACATAAGAGAAGGGTAGAGAGGAGGAACTACAGGAATACAAATTATTCCTTTGGAAGAGACAGATCTTATGGATATACAAGAGGAAATATGAAGTATAGAACAGGTAGTAATCAATGGAGCAGACCTAGACTTCGGTGTGCAAAATGAGTCCAATATAACAAACAAGGCCAAGGAAAGAAACAAGGCCAAGCGAAAGAGAGCTCTATATTGATTACAAACATCAAAAGGTGGTGGGAAGACTTCTGTCTTTCAGTTACAAATGGTCTCAAGTAACATCAGACTGTTGAGGGTTAGGAGTAGTAACCCAAGGTTACAAAATTTTTACTTTTTTCCCGTGAGACACCAAGAGAGACAGGTTTTCTGCCATTGCCACTGACAGCAGAGCAGGCCAAAAGGCAGGTGGTATTCCACGTGATAACTCACTTGCTAAACATAGGTGCGATAGAGGAGGTACCAAAAGAACAGAGGTATATGGGAGTATACTTTGTATTGTTCATGGTCCCGAAGCCAAAGTATAGGCCGGTGTTGAATCTCAAGTACCTCAGTTAAAAAAGGAAACCTTACAGACTATCAAGGAAAATCTGGTGTTAGGAGATTATATGGCATCAATAGACCTGAAAGAGGCATATCTGCACATACTGATGAGATCAGATGACAGGAGATACTTCCGATTCAGTTACCAGGACAAGCAATATCAGTTCAGGGCCCTGCCATTTGGCCTGGCGTCGACACCAAGAGTTTTTACAAAGGTGTGGGTGCCATTAATAGTCTTCCTACGTGTACAAGAGATTCACTTGTATCCTTATTTAGACAACATCTGGATAAAAGCACAATCAAAGGCCAATTTGACAGGACTAGAAAATGTCTATACAGGTTCTGACAGACTGTGGATTCCTACTCAACTTCAAAAAGAGTATGTTGAGCCCAACATTGGACTTGATTCATTTAGGAACTCGAATGAATACAGCAACAGGAAGGCTGTACCTTTCTTCCGAAAGGGTGGAGAAAGTTCAACTGGCAGTCCGCAAGTTAATGAGGACCTCCTCAATGGACTTAATGCAGTTGGCGAAAGTGCTGGGTCTGCTGGTGTCAACAACACAGTTAGTCCAGTGGAGCAGCTTTCATTTGAAACCTTTGCAACGATTGCTACTGAGGCATCAGTTAGCAATTGCAAGGAGGAAACACTACAGAGTGGAAGTACCACAGCATATCTGGATGGGTATGTCCTGGTGGCAGTAAATGTGGAATGTGACCTCAGGGGTTCCGCTGTAGGTGCGGAAAACAGTACACATAACAACGGATGTGAGCCTGTCAGGTTGGGTAGCCCACTGCAAAGGCTATTCAGTACAAGGCCAGTGGTCTGCGGCCGACAGGAAGTTCAGTATCAACTATTTGGAGCTCAAGGCTGTCTGCCTGGCATTGCAAAAAAGCCTGCACCTGATGAGGGGCTAACATGTAAAGGTGTTTACAGGCAAAGTAACAACCAAAGCCTATATATGCAAACAAGGCGGGTTGCATTCGATGCCCTGGTGATGGAGTCCACTCGCGTATTCTGATGGGCTGAGAGAAATGTGCTGCCGCTTACAACAGTACACTTGAAAGGAGAACTAAATATTCAAGTGGAATTACGGAGCAGGAATGTTCTGCATCCAAGGGAAAGGTTGCTGAATGTGGAAGTTTTCCAAGAGAGAGGGGAAAAAAAATTCTTGGACCATTACTAGTCGATTTGTTTTCTACTGGGAATAAATGCCAAATTTAAAAGGTATTTCTCCAGGTTTGGAGACAAAGATGCTGAGACTTGCGTTGCGCTTCCAGCAAAGTAGCCTCCAGGGACTCAGTACGTTTTTCCACCAATTCGTATTATTCAAAAAGTCTTGATAAAGGTTCGACTAGAGAAGGCCTCAGTGATATTGATTGGTCCACTGTGGCCACTGTGCTGCTACAGTTAGCTCGGGGGCCTCCATGGAGGTTAACTCTGAGGAAGAATCCCTTGAGCCAAGGGCCAGTGTACCATCCAGACCCCGAGTGATTGAGCCTGGCAGCTGGGAGATTGAGAGGCGATTTTTGACTCAGCAGGGTTACACGGGCAGGGTAATAAAAACTTTCCTGGGCTCACGCAGAGGGTCAACACAGAAAATATATGATAGGACATGTAATCCTTCACGAGACATCCGCATATTAAGCGTTTCCTAAGAGGGGCGACATGGTCGTCATTACATAGGTTCCCGTCTTGGGACTTGAATCTAGTGCTAAATTCTCTAACAGCGCCACCATTTGAACCTCTGAAAGAGACATAGTTGAGACTGTTATCTTTAAAGACTGCCTTTCTCCTTGCTATTACATCTGCTAGGAGAGTATCAGAATTAGCTGCATTATCAATCAATGCAAACCTGTGCGTTTTTGACCAGGATAAGTTGACATTGGGTTTTGATCCTTCCTTCAAACCCAACAGTTTGTCATTATTTTCATAGACGCCACTTATTCATTTACCAACATTTTGCCCGAAGCCAACCCATCTTCTTGAGAGGAAGTGGCATACATTAGATATTAGTAGGGCAGTAAAGGCTTACTTACTCAGAGCACAGGAGTTCAGAACATCAGAAGCCTTGTTATTATCATACCAACCAAAAACTCTGGGTCAGCGTGCAAGCAAAACAGTCATCGCAGCATGGATAAAGAATTGTATTTTCTTATGTTACGACTATTCCAAGCAGCCGTGACCAGCCAATGTGTGGCCACATTCAGCTAGGTCTGTGGCCACGTCAGTGGCATATGATTCCACTTGCTCTTGGGAGGATGTGTGCAATGCGGCTGAGTGGAAAGAGGTTAATACATTCATTAAACACTACAAGTTAGACAAGTATAAGTCAGCCCAGGCAGCTTTCGACAGCCGGGTGCTACAAGCCGTGGTTTAGTAAAAAGTCCCACCCAGGGGTAAGCTTGGGAAAGTCCCAGGCGTAGTGGATTGATCCTCCTGTCAGCCCGAGAATGAAGAGTTGGTACTTACGTGAACGATCATTCTGGGCTGACAGGAGGAGCAATCCACACCCACCACTAGGATAAGCATTAGGAAGTATAGGTGGAATGTTAAGACTTTATAGGTACGCTGGAGAAGTGAATTGCCAGGAGAGGGACAGGAGTCGGTTTAATGGTTTTGGAATTCAAGCTGGAGGACGGCTCCTGCGTCAGGCTGGCACGAGGATCAAAACCCAGGCGTAGTGGATTGCTCCTCCTCTCATCCCAGAATGATCGTTCACGTAAGTACCAACTCTTCATTCCTATCTGCAAGTTTCATCAATTAAAGAAGCACTTCTGTTGATGTACTGAATTAACTTCATTACCTAGACATCTGCAGAAAAGTTGTGAGTGTGCTATTTACATTCTTTTTTAATATTGGACTAGTGTCCCTGAAAGAACTTAAAATGCAAAAGTGAAAGGAGAAAAAAGCACACTGAAGTTAAGAGAGACCTGGCTTTAAAATGACCCAAGAAGTTTTAATTGATTTTAAGCTATAAAAGAAAAGGGAAGAACTGAAGAGAAAGAATATTGTTTCTTGTTTACTGTATGGAGAAATAGAGATCAAAGCCAAGAGACTCAGCAGGAAATGAACTGATGAACCTGAGCTGATTTATTACATTTTCTGGTAGCAGAGTACAGAGGAGTTGAATGAGAGAGCTACACTACAATGACACCTAATAGCAGTGAGCAATAATAGCAACTGAGAGTGAATATTGGATTTTGACAGCTGTTCAGGATGACAACTACCGGGAAGAAGACATAAGCTGCATTTCTACAAAGAACATCAATGTAACAACCCACAGAGGGAGATTCTAATCAGTTGACCTTAAAAAAAAAATTAAAAAATGTGGCAGGGTATGAATTGACTTGGAGATGACATGGATATGAATATGGTTCAAGTGAAGAAAGAATTTAAGGATAATTTTTAAATGAATTAAAGAAATAAAGAAGGTTTTATCTCAAATCACCAGTGATGTGAAACAGCTGAATGAAGAACTGGAGACCCTGGAGGACAAAATAGAAAAGCTTGGAAAACAGACAGAGAAATCTAGAAAAACAAATTTCTATTTACAAAAACAAATTTCTCTGAATATGGTTTATGATATAGAAAAGAAGATGAGATGTACAAAACAAAAGAAAAATATTTTGAATCTGCAAATAAACCTTGAAAATGGCTTGCCTACAAACTAAGAAAAGAGAAAGAAACTTATACTAAAAATTTGAGATGATGTCAGAAACTATTAGAATAAAAAGGATATTTTGCAAATTTTATTCAAAGTTATTTAAAGAACAAGAGGTTTCCAAAGCGAAAAACCAAAAAATATTTGGACTTGCAGAACTTGTTACCTGTTTCAGAAGAGCACAGACAGATTTTGAACGCAAAGGTAACACTCGCTGAAGATGCTGAGGCCTTGAAAAGAATCAAATTGGGGGAAATTTCAAGACCAGCAATTTAGTATAAAACCTTTGAAGAGCAACTGTTTATTCTGCTGCAACCATTAATGAACTCAGTTTAAAAAACAGGCAAAATACCAGAGAATTGGTGTCATGCTAACATAACTCGTATAACTAAAGTAGATTGAGATGTAATGGATCTGAAGAATTATAGATCCATCTCTTTGCTATACAATGATTGCACAATTTTTACAACAATATTGACCGAGAGAATGAAGAAAAATTTGGGGGAGATAACCATGAAGATCAAAGTGGCTTTCTTCCAAAAAAACTGATGAGAGACAATATAAGATATATCACTGGTGTACTTAAGTATGTAGAGGCTTGTAACGAAAAATAAGTGGCCTTAATCTTTTTGCTTGCAGAGAAAGCCTTTGACAATATGAACTTGCTTTTTATGTTTCAGATTCTTTAAAAAATGAATTTGGCCAAAATTTTATTATTTGGCTTAATTTTGATCAGTGGGGATATGACAAAAAGTCGTGATATTCAGAAAAGGACAAGGCAAGGTTGTCCTTATCATCTTTTCTCTTTATATTGACTTTATAAGAACTAAACCGAGCTATAAAACAAGAAGAAAATAGTAAAAGAAAATATTAAAATATTAAATATGAAAATCAAGAAGCAAACATTCAAATCAAGGGTGTTTGCAAATGACTCAGTCATTTTATTGCAAGACATGCTGGAGGGGATAGATATATTATTAGTAACTCTGAGTGACTATGGGATTTCGGCAGGGTTTAAGTGAGAAAAGACAACAATGTTAAAAATATGACAAAGAAAGATCAAACAATTATGATGGAGAAAACAGGTTTTAAAATTGCTTTAAGAGGTGAGACACTTAGGTGTTTGAAAAACAGAATTCCTGTTTCCAGCCTGGGCCTGGCCTGGGCTTGCAGTGTGTGAGGAGTTTCCTATTGTAAGTTACGTGTGGCAAGTCATTGTGAAATACACAATGCAGAATGACCCTTGGGAATTTGTGGATCTGTACGGGCCAAGTAAATGCTCTGTAAGTAACCGGATAATTGGTGCTAAAGACCATCCATCCAAATAAATATTTCTGAGGTTGATAAAGTCACAGGCAGAGTCAATGGCCAGTTCAAAACACAATTTGTGGAGTAATTTGTAGAATGAGGGAATCTGATTATTCTGTTTTACCTCTGGCAAAGAATGATGGTATTGTTTCCAAAAATTTCTAACTGATAAAGAATGATAATAATGGAATTTATTATAAAATAAACTGAGAAATGACAACAACAAAAAGAAAAACAGAATCCTAAATTATTTTAAAAAATTATACTGAAATTTGGAATGAAATTAAATAGGACTTACAGAGTTAGACAAAACTAAAGCTTTCACTCTTGAATCACATCTCAACTATAAAAATGAATGATTTGCCCAAAATGTTTTTATTTCAAACAACACTCATTGTGAACAACATTAAACAATAGCATTAGGATTTGTCTAACTTTTTATGTCAGAGTAAGAAACCCAAAAGTTACATTTAAAATCTTAGTAGATGAAAAACAAAGATGAGGTTTTGGGCTACCAGATTTGAAGCAGTATTACAATGCCTGCTGTTGCTTTGGTTGAAGGACTGGATTACCCTAAAAAGAGGCAGACTCCTCCAGTTGCGGGGTTTAAATTTGAGGCTTGGGTGGCATGGATTTTTATGACAAGGTTATTGGTATGACAAGGTTAAAGCAAATCATGATTTGAAGAATAATTGTATTAGGTTCTACTAAGGGTATGTTCTACATCTAAAGAGAGATTCTGTATAAAAACGCCTCTTTGGAAATGGATAAATTATTTTAATTTAAGTAAATTTAGGGAAAATTGGGAAATGGTGATGACATATTTGAGCAACTCTTGGGGAATGGCTTCAGTTTTTGGATTTGAAAATTAATAATTATCATTTAAATGCAGAAATAGTTTCTTTTTCTTCTATATTCAACTGGGAGAAGTATATATAAAATATATAAAATTATAAGTGGTGTTGGCTGTCAAGTGGTTGTATACTTGCATCCCCCAAAATTACTTAGTGTTAGTGTTAGTATTAGATTAATTTTGTTTGTCAGTTTAGTAGTTGTGATTGTTATGTCTTGTGTCTTTTGTGCTTTTGTTTTTATTGTAATCCCTATGTGTACTTTTATTTATTTAAAATCTGTGTTTTTAATTAAAAAAAAATAACAGGAAGGCATCCCCTGCTTCTTATACCATGTTTGGTTTGCCGGATAGCTGGGATACAAAAAGAAACCAGAATTCAACAAATGAATACTCATTTGTTTGTGTGAACCTGACCTCTACAAAATAAGCCACCAGAGACATGCTGAGGGAGAGAAAAGGCTATGAAGCCTGAATGTGATATGCCATTCTTGAGGAAACAACATTTTTTCTGTGATAAGCTTTAAAAAAATCCTGGGATATTTTCTCGTGAGCCTGATTATGTGATCTTTTTATCTAGAAAATGAACTTGCATTTTCTTTTTAGTGTCAGCCTTGTTAGTGGAAATCTAGGAGAAAATGCAACTCTTTTTCTTCTACTGCAGCTTCCTGGGGAAAAGGATTTTGTATCATGGCATCATGACCTAGAGGAGTCAATGAAGCCAGCCCAACAGGCTCGTCCCACTGTCATTCGCTGGACGGATGGAGGCAAGGAAGTTTTCATCTCGGGATCCTTCAACAACTGGAGTGCCAAGATCCCTTTAATTAAAAGGTAAAAAGGACTGATATGTGACTTTAACTCAGCTGAAATTCTGTGAGTGAAGATTTGGCAGGAGATGTTGTTTTTTTCTCCTCTCTTTTACAGAGCATTTCTACTAAAATGATCCAAACCACTCTCGTTTTATATATCAGTTAAATATAGAATTTACTCAGATGTGTGGGGAAAGTTGTTTATGGATTCTGAATCTCAGGATTCTGCAGTATGTAAAACTATACTAATTTAATTCAGGAGCATGATACCTGAAAACCAGTCCCTGCAGCAGATGACCACATAGATCTGTTAGGGTGTCCCTAGAGTGCTGTCCTCAGTTTTTTTCCTGCTGCTATACAAGGTGCATAGGAAGAGTCTGCCATTTCATACATTTACAGCTTTTACTGCTTGACTACTCATCACTTACCACTGAATGGGTGAAGCCACTCCACCAAAAAGCATTTCATATGACATTGGATGCTATGAACACTGTTTCTAGTATTTGACTCACTAGTTATAGTTAACATATTTCAGATGTTTATAATTCTTCCCACATAGTCTTTTAGTAGTGTTGGTAAGGCAGGGCTCTATTATCACTGTATTATAGATAGTGTTCTAAGCTAGTGAGTCTTGCCAAGGTTGATGGTAGATATGAAGATATGAGATTTAAACAAATGACATCTGGCCAGATGACTGTAGCAGCAAGCAATTAATACTATTTGACAGAAGAAGCTATACTTTCTGTGATGAATGAAGACATGTGGTTAGACTTTCTTTCCTGACAAAGTTCTGTGTGTATGAACCTTATTTCTAGGAAAATATGGTTAGGATTTGCACATAAGATCATGTGTGCAAATAATGTGTCCTACTTTAGCTTTTGTTCAGATCTCTTCTTGCTTGTTATGACACAGCAGTATTTCTGAAGGTTTCTCACTAGTTAACAGTAAAGGACTAGATTCCCTCCTACCCCCCCCCAATCTTACCTTCCACAGGTCTCTGGATGACCCACTTGTTCTTCCATGCCTTTTCTATTAACCATGTGAAGCTTTGTGAGTTCTAATTCTCTCCCATGGAACCCATTTGCCCCCCCCACATTTCCAGTGGCTGGGGCTCAGTAGGCACAGAGGAGGGCAGGTAGGTAGGAATGAGGTAGGAACAGAGTTGGAATTAATGTTGATTAAGTCATCAAGCTATAAATTGCTATTATTATTATTTTTACTATTGATTTCACCTAACTTTCCAGAGGTTCTAGTTAATGCTGAAGTTTAAAAAGGATTTAGTGAACTTGATCGTTGCAGTTTGTTCTGGTTGGTGTCTCTCTCTTTGTCACATTCAGTAAAACATGCAGAGTTGCTACCTCAGAAAAAAGAAATAGTAGAATTGTGGGAAGTGTGTCAGGTGGCTCTTTTGGTAGGTAGACTAAATCTGTGAGATTACTTTGAGAACACAGTAGGGAGGAGGAGGAGAGAGTGAACTTGATGGAGCCCAGATCAGATAGTTGGGCTTGTGGAGTAGAAGCACAATCTGTGTTTTTTCTAAAGGAAGAAAAAAGTGAACATTTTTGTGAGTGATCTCTTTGCTTAGCAGGAGAGCAAGACCCCTAAGCAACCAGTGTGTTTTCACAATGCTCCACTGCTGGCCTATATGATTATGTTCTGGACTGGTTTCTGATCTATATTGTTGTATAGTATGCAATTTTGCAATGTTTCATAAGGGGCATTCAGGTCAAAAGAGAGATGCCTCCCCGAGGTCTGTCTGAAAGGAGAGTGTTTAGAGTAGAGATGGGACGAATCCAGAATTTTCCGAATCTGGATCCAAATCTCTGGAAGGTTCTGCAAATCCACAGATCTCACGAATCTCGAATCTTTTGAATCCTTTTTTACAAAAGGGTTTAAAAAGCAAGGGAAACAAAGCACTTCTACTGAAAAGTGTTTTGAAGCCAAATTTGACATCTTTGTTTAATGAAAAACAAATTAAATAATAGTTTTCACTTTCAGGAAAGCATACCCATATACTTCTTATTAGGAATTACATGTAATTTGGAAGTACCTCCAGATGTTGGAGGATGCTCAAGATGATGCCATCTCCTGGGTTGACTATTACAAAAAAAGGGGGGGGCAAGGATAATCTTGAGAAATACACACTCTCTCAGCCTTAGCAAAAGCCTTGGCAAAGGCAAATCTGCCTCTGAAGAAATCTGGCCAGGACAATTGTCATAGTTTTGCCGCAGGAACTCTCCAGATTGAAAATGACATGAAAGCCCTTTCTACACAAGCAGGAAAATGTGGATTATTAATCCCACATTTTCCTGCCTGCGTAAACAGGGTTACATACTAAAGTACAGAGATAATCCGGGTCAAAACTGGATTTTCTTTGCATTGCTCCTTATGGCATCCTGGGAGTTGTAGTTCGATGATGCGCTAGCACACTTTGCAGAGAAGGCTCTGACACCTTGTCTAACTACAAACCCCAGAATTGTGTATGAAAGAGCTTTGCAAGGGAGCCATGCAAAGGAATCTTCTTCAGCTGTCCTTGAAATCTCAAGAACACTGTACTTTCCAGTCAAGTCTCAAGTCCTGCAACAAGGAAGGCACTTAAAAAACAACAACACCAGCCTCTAGCCCAGTCTCAATTCTCTACCCTGATTTCCAGTCTCAAGTCCTAAAACAAGGATGGCACTTAACAAAAACAAACTAACACCGGCCTCTAGTCCAGTCCCAATCTCTACCTTCCAGTCTCAAGTCAAAAGAATAGGAAGAAGAGAATCCTAGCAGAGTGAGGCAGCCACAGAGGCAGGCAGCAGGAGTGAACTTCCAGGAGTTCAGGAAAGTGGCTCTCGCTGCCCCTGCGTGCCCGCGTGGGCCTGATCTGGGGCACTCGCACCAACTCAGGTCCCAGGGTGTGCAGGGATTCAAAAAATTCAATTGGCCTGTTTTGGCCCAGGGATTCAGATCTGCGAGTCTCGAATCCTTCCCAAGGATTCAAGGATTCATGGATTCGGTTGGTCCATCCCTAGTTTATAGTCTTTCTGGAGGATGGGAGTGTTCTCTTCAGTAACTCCCCTATCCTTTCTTTATTATATTTTGGATTAATTTCTGTTGTATATTATTGTGTAATATACATTATAATATTCTTTCTAGTTCTTTATTGTATAATTCATACAGTACTTGGCTCTTGGATAATTAAGTGAAAGTTTTCCTCAAGTCTGTCTCTCATTTTTTCCCCTTTGGCTTCTCCCTCTCTCTGTCCCTCCTCACTCTTCCCATTTTGCTTTTTATCCACCCACTCCTCCTCCTCCTTAGTCATTCTCTGTAATTATACAGTTAAGGTAAGATGGCTAGAGAGGAGAATAGGCTTGTTAAATATGTGCTTATTTACTGGAGGTACCACAGATTGGATATGGAGTCTCTGGTTCTGAGGAGGCAGAACAGATGCACTAATTCAATTGTGGAAAAAATAAAAAATAAAATAAAAAAATCTGCATGTACTTACTCTCAAAAATGTCAAACTAAGAATTCTCCACTTTTGACCCATAGACCAGTCTTTGTGGCCACCAGTTTATTGCTTAACTTTGTAATGAATCAATGCCTTCTAACTGAAATAAATTCCTGCTTATTAATGCCTAGCAAGGCATTTGCAGAGTAAGTGAGGTATATGTGTTGGTGGGGATAGAAAGAATAGATGTGGCCAACCTGATAGTTCCTAGACATGCTGCCTTCCCACTATTCCCAGACAAAAAGCCTGTTACAGGCTCTGCAGTGCCAGTGGGGAAAAATCCAGGCGGAAGGAATAAAACTAAACAAGCCTTTTTCAAGGAGTTTTTAGAAAAATGTTACTCTTGATGTTACAAATGTTAATGTTACAAAATGTCACTCTTAATCTTAATAGTGACAATCACCATGCCATTCTCTGTAAATCTCATGGCTTGGCATAGCATAACACTTAATAAGTTAATTGTAGTTTCCAGAATTAAAACCTTTTCAAGTTTCAGTGTTTATTCTAGTGTTTTTTTCCAGTTTCTAACATATAACAGTACTGAATTAATTTTCAAATCTAACATTCCAAGCTCTAGTCATGAGATTCTAAGTAGGAACTCAGCAGCCTGTTGATCTACAGAATCTACTTTGCTCAGTTTTTCAGACGTGTAGCACCTGCACACATCAGCTCCTTCATTGTTTCACTCACCAGATAATCTAGAATAGGCCTCCCGAGTCTTTTTGGGCCCATAAACACATGAGGAGATTTATAAAAAATCTGATAGCAGCAAGTAGGGGTTTAGCTGTTTTCTTAAGGGATTTGTTACTCTTCCTGGATGAATAACAATCTGTACAGTTTAATTTAGTTTTCATCTGGCCTCTTTGAAAATACTTGCCAAGTATGATTCATTTAAATTTTGAATAGCTCCATGACTATGCCTTTTTTGTTGTTCTCTGCAGTTTGTTTCTTCAAAGCAGGTACATTGGATAAATCAGTGGTAGCTTCTTTCCTCAGTACCTCAGAGAAAAGTCTACTGAAGCAGCTTTACAGCCTCCTGTTTGCAGTTGCAGGTGTTTGCTCTGGTCTTTATTCTTTCCTTTTACTTTTCTTCTCTTGACATTTGCCAGACTATGCGGATAACCCTAATTCTTGCTTAGATTCAAGTGGTGGCTGTGTGGAACTTCAGGGTGCTGTCTCTCAATGTGGATCATTCCCTTTCCTTTTAGCCACAATGACTTTGTTGCTATTCTGGACCTTCCTGAAGGTGAACACCAATACAAGTTCTTTGTGGATGGCCAGTGGGTTCATGATCCCTCTGAGGTAATTCTTTTCCTCCACATGTCTTTATCTTACATTGCTGAAAGTCCCTTCTGCCCCAGTTGTATTTTTTGATGAAGGGAGTGAGACAGCTGAAGTGCAGAGCTGGGGTGGGGGTGCTGAGCTTATTTTGCCTCATCAACTCATTCCTTCTGAACCAGAATTCCATAATGGTTATAAGTGGCAAGAAGCAGGAACTTTTGGAAGTATTCAAAACTCTAATTCTTGTTTCCTTGACATAATAAAATCCTTTGATCAGCTCTAAATTCTTGTCTCATTTGCGTAATAAAGTCCTATGATCATACAGTTGTTACTTTAGGTTCGCTAGAAAATTGGGTTTTTGAATTCATCCCATAGTTCATGCATGTTCCTTTGGTTTTTGTTTTACAGTTTCTCTTATTGTTTAAACATGGTTCAACAGGTTGTAATTGAAAGAGATGAAGTATTTTTATGTTGATTCTTATTCTGGAGATTGTAATTTGACTCTTGCGTTGCCTATATTATATTTGTTCGCACTAAGCAGTTTTCCATTAATAAATTTGAGGGTGATCAGCTGAACCAGTAGGGTATGATAACACATTTACTCTCCACTTTTTGAATATTCATGTTTTACCAGTGTTACAGTAATTTTTACAACTCTCGTATCTGGTAGGTTAGTATTAGTGCCAATTCATTCTCATGTTGCAAGATAAGCCTCCATAGTGAACTTTAGACTAAAATAAGTACACTTGTGGTTGTGGAGCACCTGGTTTCTTCTGTTACCAGCATTCAAGTAGGAAAGTTGTAAAAAAAATAACCAAAGGGGGACTGGAATGTGAGCAGGATCAGGGTGGAAAGGTTTACTCAGCACATGCATAGCATTCAGCTGTGGACTACTCAGACACAACAGACCATATGGAGACAGGATAGGACTGTCATTGGTCACCTCCATCTTGCTTCATATGTTGTATGTATTTTGGGAAATGTAGGCATGGCATGTGGATGTGACGTGTATTTTATGTCTTATTTTTCAGCCAGTGGTGACTAGTCAGCTGGGGACAATTAACAATCTGATTCATGTCAAGAAATCTGACTTTGAAGTATTTGATGCTTTAAAGGTGGACTCCCAGGAAAGTTCAGAGACCTCCTGTCGAGGTGACTTTTCTTGTGCCATTAGTGTGAAAATCTAAAATGATGGTGTTCTGTGGCTTCCTTTCTTACACTTTCTTAATTTTTAATAGACCTTTCTGGCTCTCCTCCTGGAACATACGGCCAAGAAATGTACGTGTATAGGCCTGAGGAACGTTTCAAATCACCACCAATTCTTCCTCCCCATCTCCTCCAGGTCATCCTTAACAAAGATACTAATATTTCAGTAAGTATCAGTCCACATATTCTGTGAGTATAACGTGTCCAAAATGTTTCCTTGTTGGGAAGGGCAGATATTCTCCAAAGGATGGGTTCTGCACAACTCAGAGTCTCTTGAGCCAGGCAGGTTGTCTGCTTTCTGTGGGGTGGGCCTGTCATACTCTTCCCCATGTGGCTCAAATACAAGATACGTGAGACATCTGGTGAGAGAAGTGGAAATAGCTGAATAGATAAATAGTGATGTTTCTTATGTTTCTTATAGTGTGACCCAGCCCTCCTGCCTGAGCCAAATCATGTGATGCTCAACCATCTCTATGCACTCTCAATTAAGGTAAGGGCAGCAGCTCCTGTTGACTTGCAAGAGAAAGCGGGGCCTCTCCATGTCGCTCTTCTTTGAAACCTGAGACTAACTGATTCTCTTCCCTCCCATTCTTGGCATGTTGTCCATCAACTTGCCAGTTCTAGTCTCTATACCCCAAGAAAAGCTTGAACAGTTTCAGAATCTCATGTAGGAGGGAGATGCTCAGAAGAGTTGTGTGCCACCACATCTTAGGGCAGCAAGTGCAGTGGGAAGATACTCCTGGTACTGATAGCAAACTTCACACACTTTCTCTTATGGACTGTTCCTCATCTTTGTAACATGGATACCATGGCAGTAGCATGCCTATCTTTCTCTTCTGTCTTATTTTCATCCTCTGGGCGGGGCGGGGGGCAGCAGCAATTCTGTTTACACTTAAATTCTGTCAGTATCTTAGTTGGAAAATTTTAGGATGGAGAGAAGGAAGGAGGATTAGTCTCTTTAATCTCTTTCCTTCTTGATAACCTCTACTTGGAGCGCTCCTTTTACTCAGTTGTCCTTTGCAAACAAGAACTTCTCCTTTTCTGTGATTGCACTAATGCTTCTATTTCTTCCCACAGGATGGTGTTATGGTACTCAGTGCCACCCATCGCTACAAGAAGAAATATGTTACTACACTCCTCTACAAACCCATTTGAGTTGGGTCCTTCCTGATCACTGTGGGGACACAGACTGCTGCTTTTTCTGCGCACACCATTAGGATGGGAAGCCAGTTTCCAGGCTGTTTTGTCAGAGGCAGAAACTCTACATGACACCAGCCCTATCTCAGTTTTAAGGGCTGATTGAAAACATCCTTCCCTGGTGACTGTTTCTGCTGTGCAGCTTGCACCTGTCAGTAGCACAAAACTAGTAGTACCAAAATTTTGGGTATATTATCTCCTGTCCACTGCTGACCATGGAAAAACTGCTTCTCTTTTCCTTAAGGAACATGGGGCAATGAGTTGTTCTTTTGGGTATTTTCTTGCAATTTCTCATCTGGCCATAAAGAGCTTGCTAGGAATAGCTCAGTCTCAAAGAAGAAATGACTGTTCCTTATTTCATCTGTTGTGGAGGCTCATCTGCTTCCTACAGTTACATTATAATTATTTTTAAATAGTGACTATTCCCAGGCACTTTATAGTTCCAGGGGGTTAAGCAGAGAGGCCTTTGTTGAAGATCATGTAGTCATGATAGTAACTACTAGTCACGATAGCTATATGGATTTTTCCATCTCAGATGTAATGTGCCACTAAGTGCTGTGGAACATTGTCAAGCTGTTGGCTTCAAGCACTGTTTGTAGGTTTCTTGGAAGCATCTGTCTGACTGCTTTGGGGAGCAGGATTCTGAACAAGACCTCTAAAAGACCTGCTCTTATGTTCTTATAATGCAATACTACTGCAGGCCTATTGAAAGAGCACCCAGTCAACTTCAGTGTGGTGCGGTGCTTCACTGCATGGTGTATGTGCTTGCTTTGTAGGTGTAGGAACATTTAGTATTGCCAAGTGGAAGTACAGCATCAGAAGCAGCTATAACGCTGGTCAGTTCAAGTGTGAAGAGACCTGAGTCATACTTTTTTCGTATAAGAAATGTTTCCATCCCTTAGGACATCAATTACAGACTGCAAACATATGCAGACCAACATGCCATTGTGAAGAAGGAAGTAACAGCAGGGCAAAGTGCTGGAAATATTGACTCTGGGAACTTAGAACCAGACCAGAGGTCCGTTTCTTCCAGCCAGGTGCATCTGGGAAGTGGAGGAAGAGCAAGATAACAATCCTGCCTCTCAACATGAAGTTTCGATTTACAGCTGTCATAGCTTTTAGCATTTTGGTATTAATATTCATGGAAGCATCTCTTTCCTTGCCCTATTTGAGAAGAAATACTATGCTGTCCTTCCTTTCCAGGATTTGATAGTGTTTCTGTTTATAAGCTGTCTGTGGATCCACTCATGATTAAGCATAGCCCTTTGCATTTTGAGGGTCATCTCCATGAATAGTCTCAGGGTGCATAAGAGGTGTTAAGTTTAGTCTTGAATTCTGGGATAGGAAGAAGTGCAGTCCATATTCTCAAGGCCTGTAAGACCTGGAATAAGAAATCTTGGTTTGGCCAGGAACTGACTGAGGGATTCTTGAGTGCTTTTCCTCACTTCTATCCTTGCCCACCTTTTCTTCCTAGTCTTCCAAATAAGAAGCTTGCTTTGGAGACCGAATGCTTGAACTGGAGTAGGGACAGCCTTCCCCAGTTGTTGCCTGCAGTAGTTGCTGAAATTTTCTTGGGCTGAGTTTTTGTCAGCTGAGTTGGCTAAATAGAAGAGGTATTGCCATCTTACACAATTGCACTTTACTCTCGTTTAAGCAATCACTTCAAATCCCAATCACCCCTTTTTAAATGCTGAGTTTTGTTCTAGCTGACTATATGTTTTTGCATTTGCTGGTGTTGCTGAGTTTTCTTTCTGCTCAAACGTAGCCCTTCAGCTGCAAAACAATCCTAGGAAGACAGATTTGTTTTCCTTAATGGAGAAGAAACTAAATGATTAAGCTGGTTATATCTCACCAAGATGCCCACTTACCTTATTGGCATGAAGATGCATTTGCTTCTGCTAGAGTGGCAACTTTTCCTGCTTATTTTTAGCCCTCAGCTGCCTGAGGTGATGTATGACTTTACAGTTTGCCTTGGCTAACTATTATCAAGGCGCTGTGCAAGGACCACCATAATACTTGTTATGGTCTGTAGATAGTGAGAGTGTCCTGTCTTACCAATTTTAGCCTGCTAAAATATGAGGCATTCAGAAACACACACCTTGAATTTATGTATGTTTAAAAAGAAGGTTATTTATGTAAAATCTCTTCAAGCTACCTAAAATTTATCTGACAGCCAACATATATTTTGAGAACCCTAGTTTTAGCAGTTCACTTACTGTCTTGAACATTTTTGTAGACTTCAGAATGACAGAGACAATTCTAGAAAAAGGAGTTCACTGTGTGCTTTGAAAAACAACTTTGTACACTCATAATGGAGGATATAACAAGCCAGGCCTAAGCTAACAGTACTTTGCTATAGATCCAGCGAGGTGAGGATATATGTTCAAGGGCAGGAACATGGGATGAGCTGTGGCAACGTAAGATGAAGTTGATGCTATAAAGAGCTTTAAAAAAAAAGGCTAGCACTAGGACAGGAATACAAGGACACCTGTGTATGGCTTAGAGGAGGAGAGGACTTTTGTGTGACTTCCACAAATATGGGGCAAGAGAAGTTGTGGCTTTTTTGCTACTTGTAGAGCCTTCCAGTTTCATGACTACTAGCAGCACAGATTCCTTCTGTTTAGCTTCTGGTTTCATCTTCATATGGCATCAGAAAGTTGATGAGAAGAAGAGGAAAAGGATGACTAATACAGGCTTTTTGTTGACTTGTTTTTTTGGTGTTCTGTTCTTGCAGTGCGTGTAAATTACAGAGCTGTTCTGTTAATTTGACTAGGAGTCTGCTCTTTCACCAGTTCTTCTTGCCTGTGGAGGCTTGCTTGGGATTGCTTTCATGCATGCAAGCTGCCTGCAGAGTGAAGTGAGGGGGGAAAAAAGGTACCAAGCCAGACAGACTTTCAAGCAGCATACACAGATGATCTCAAGTGAACCTCTGTAATTCCCTCATGTTCCCTACATGGGTTCTACTTTTCAACTAATTCCACTTTTTGACTGTGCTCCAGTCCCTAACGTGTCAGATAAATGGGAGAAGCCTGTAATAATGCCACTCTTGCTTGTTTGATAGACTTGCTAACTTGCTTGATCCCATCTGGGTCCTACTGTAGCAGAAATGACTACTTATGCAGTGGCTTAATACACTGGTCTTATGCTAAAGAGCTCATGGTGGCGGTATCTGCATAATTCTGTTCATGGAGGAAGGAAGGAAGCGTAATCTTTGCCAAAATTCTTTCTCTCCACATACAGCTGCCAGGAACAAGCATTATTTCTGTTTAGCACAGAAAGAATGTGGGCAGAACCTGGAAATGGGTAGTCTTGTTTATCTATGGCAAATAATCTATTGGGAAATTGATTCCTTGAATAGTGGCTATACTTGTTGCTAATTGGGTATTGTTGCTGAAAGAGGTTCAAGAAGGAGGTGATTTTCCTGCTTCCACTCTGGTCCCAGCAACAGGTCTAAGCCTAGGTAGTCTGGAGAACTTTCCCCAGAACCTATATTACCATACCTATTTGCAGTAGGGGCATGGTCTGCTTTAAATTGATTGTGGACAGAAAGCAAACATTTTTTTCTCAAGAAATGTGACCACTAGAAGTTAGGCCCAGTTTATTAAATGGAAAACAGACTTAATTCTGCATGACTAGTAGTGGGTTTGTGTTACCTTGGACAATGAGAACAGTATTCCTAGTCAGGCTTTGTGGAGAAACAAGCAAGATCATGGTTACTGTGTGGCCGTACTGCAGATACATCCTGTAGTGAAGGGTAGCAGAACTGTTAGGAAGTTACAGTGTTTTCCTGGAAATGGGAAAGAAGTAGAGTAAGAGCTACAGACCTGGACATGTATTTCCATATCTTATCTGTGGGTAGCACTTTGAATAGGTCTGCAAGCTGCCTTGATTTGTCTGACTTTTTGGACCACTACTGCATCTGTGGTGTAACCTTGACAAGGGATGCAATTTTTGTCTGCTGTATTGTATAACATCTGTTTTGGCCTATCCATTCAAACATATCCTTGTACTGGGTGCTGCTGGCACTTTAATAAACCAACAGATCTTCCTTCTGCTTGATATTTGCAAAAGCATTGGGGGGAATAACACCTGATGGGCAATAGTAAGTGACCAGCAACTTGCATTCATACTGTGGGTAACTAGTAACTTATTTGGAAAAATTATAGCCCATCCTTCAAACCTTTTCCCATGGAGACTTCCAAAAAAGTGATTAAAATAACATAATAAGATTGAAACAGCATTAAAAAGGCTGAATTAATTGACCATCTGAGAGAGTGTAAAGCTCCACTAGTAGACACTGCTGTATGTGCACAGTCCCAGTTACAGTGGCCTCCACTTTCATAAAAGTTTGGGGTGCAGAACCCTTGCAAAAGTGGAAAAACCACATATACCTCCCCACTGTTTTCCCCTTCCCCTTCTTATGCAAAAGGGAAGGGAATGAGGGGTGGAGGAAGGCTCACATAAGCCTTCCTTCTCCCTCTGGAGCTTCTCCTTCCATTCCTGTGCATTTTGCCCTGGCACTGAGAAGTTGTGCGAGCCTCCCCCCCCGCTTCCTTTCCATTTTGCATCCTGTTTCCTGGATCACCTGCATCATCAGAGGGACAAGGGCAGTTGAACATACTTACAGATTAGTCCTTGCCTTCTTTAATATATCATATGTTCTTGCCACTGTAACAAACAATTATGCATGGGAATGGCAGGGGAGCTCTGGGGGGGGAAGGAAGTCTTGTGTGAGTGAGTCTTTCCTCCACCCCACCCCCCATTCCCTTCTGTTTTGCATAGGAAGTGAGGAGCTCCAGAAGGGGGAAAAGAAGACTCATGTGAACCTTCCCCTACCCCCCCCATTCCCTTCTGTTTTGTATTGGTGAAACTTCTCAGTGCTGGGGCAAAATGCATGGGAATGGGAGGAAGAGAACAGGGTGGGGAAGGCATGTATGCTCATGAGTAATCAAATTCGCAAAGGTCAAACCCATGAATGTGGAGGGAGGCCTGTAGTGCAAAGTAATCAGGGTGTGCTAGTGACCATTTCCACCCCATCTTCAGTGAAGCCTTTACCCCAGTGCATTACAGCAGTCCAACTTTGAAGTTATGAGGCATTTCAGAAGTTTAGGAGCAGATGAGATGGAGCCTGTAGCATAAATGCTATGGGCCCAAATAGTGACTCTTAAGCCATAACACTGAGCACCAGCCAGAGAGATAGCAAACAGAATCATGGCAGCCAGGTGTCCTAAATTCACACTCCAGACAGGCCATCTGGAAGTTACCATGACTGATGGTATCAAAACTTATTGCACAGTCCATGAAAATTGACAGGCTTTTCCTTCTCACTGACATTAAAGTGGATCTAGATAATCCATCTCATCAAAAAGCACCTTGAAATATGCTGCAACCACTTTAAGATTTTTGAATCCAGAGAGGGCTTCTTGAGGAACTTCCGTAAATTGATTATGCACAGAACAAGAACTGATGCAGTTTGTGAACAATTCTCAATATATGTGAACTTGAGCCAGTTTTTTTTTAAAATTATTGGGAATTCAGATCATGAAATGCAAAAATTGCAGATTTATTTCCACAAATATAAAGCAGAGACTCTTTCCTGTGCCTTTTTTTGACACGCTCACATGTTTATAGCACTCAGGTCTATAAAACACTATAAGGAAGAGCTTCTTAACCCTTTCAAAAATTGTATATTATCTATAAACTGGTGTTGATGTTTGGATGTTCACCCTAAACCAATAGTTTTTAACCTTTTCTTTACCAGGGACCCCTTGTAAATATACTTTGTTGTCAGGAACCCCCAACATTTAAGAATTTAAATTTAGATTTAATTAATCAAATATTATTTCTTTACTTATTAAAGGCTCCTGAAGACTAGGATTCAAATTCCTGACCAGCCACTGAGTGATCTTGGGCAAGTCACATTCTCTCAGTTTCAATAGAAGGCAAAGGCAAACTCTGCTAAACAAATCTTGCACTAAAAAAGTCCTGTGATAGGTTCATCGTAGGGTTACCGTAAGTCATAATTGACTTGAAGGCACACAACAACAAAGTTCCACTGACAGGGGAAGGTTCTTTCTAGTCATCATGTTTCTCCCTTTTGATAGCTGACTTAGGGAAATTCTAAGCTGAACCTATCATGAGAGTTTTCTTGGTAAGATTTGTTGCCTTGGCCTCTGCCTTTCTCTGAGGCTGAGAGAATGTGACTTGCCCGAGGTCAGCCAGTGGGCTTCAGTGTCTGAGTGGGGATTCCGATCCTCATCTCCAGAGTCATAGTTTTGGTGCATGCATGCACCTACCTTTTGTTAGGGATGTGGGAGTTGGGGCACCGAAACTGCTCCATTTGAAAATGAAGGAACAGTTTGGGCATGCAAACTCACTTGCCACCATGTCTCTCAGCACCCACACTTCCTGCCACCATGTCCCTGACAAAAGAGACATAGTGGCAGGTGTGTGTGCCTGCTGAAAATGCTCCCTCGTGTGCCAGTGAGAGCACTTTCAGCAACCACACACATACCTCTGTTGCTGCTGTTGGTATCCAGGAGCAGGGCTTCATGGACCCCCAGGGTCCCTGGACTCCAAGTTAAGAACCAGTGCCCTAAACAAGGGGCAGTGGGTGAAGTCATCTCTGACAATATCTGATGAAAGAAGAGGGAACTTCAGCTCAGAGGTATCTCCAGAAGATGAAAATGAATAGTTGAAGGTTGTTGAAGCTGGGGCTAAAAGAACCTCGCTCTTCTTCCCTTCTCAGTAATCTAGTGCTCACACTTGTGAATAATATACATCGGCCACACATCTGTGAGGCAAATTTAAATATAGTCTTAAAAGTATATGACACACCCTGATTTATAATTGGATCAGCATAAATAAACTTGTGTAGGAGAATGCTTAGAGCTGTTGAAGCTGCACTCAAACATCAAGTCTCACTCAGTCACAGTAGGGCAGCTTTGGCGGCCAAGCTCTGAGACTGCTGTTTTTGGAACACTCCTCTTTCTGATAGTAGTATGCACAGCAGTACCCTTGTGCCTTTTTATTGCATTGATGGCTGGAGCAATTCCAGTTAAGTTCCAGGTAAGTCTCCAGCAGTAGAGTTGTTATGGAGCACGTGTGGAGGCCATTGCCCCTGCCGTAGCCCAGATGCCACAGGTGTTTCACCCCAATCAGCAGGAATTAGTGGCTTCCAGGATAAATTCTGAAAGCTAATACTTGCTAGGCTGCTTCTGATACCTCACTTTGGTAGCAGTAAAGAACTAGGTGGAGCTTCTTTTCTTCCTCTTTTTTTTTCTGGGCATGGCTCCATTTCCTTCATGCCTCATGCTAGAAGGTAATCACATGACAGCAGAAATAGGTGTAGGTGGTTGGGAAATTCCCTAGAGTGAGAGTGCACAGAACAGAGGTATTAGAACTCTTCTCCCCCCAACCTTCCCATTCATTTCTTACTGTAGGTTACCATCACTGTTGGTGCTAAAGTGGAGAAAACAAGCTATTCTTATCTCAATTTTAGATTCTAAAATCTGACTTCAAGGCTTTATAATATGGATGCGGCAGTGGCATCTACTGTCTGTTGGGGCTGATGGGGAACTGCAGTCGAGCAGTGGGTGGCTGTGAAAGGCTCATCCCTGTACTACCTGGTTGTGGCTGGCTGGCGGCCAAGCAATCAGGGTAAGCAGAAACAACAAACTGGGATATACATGCAAAAACAAGGGAACAGCATGAAGAACATTAGTTGCTCTCACAGTTCTCTGCTCTAACCTAATGTAAGCCACAAACAAGATTGTGCTAATTCAGAAAAAGTTCAGTGCTGCCTCTATCTCAACAGAGTCTATGTTTTTATTACAAGCCGGACAAAACACAGCTAATTAGTATGCCTGTCTACACTGCAAGCTGGAAAGATTACAAAAAGCACAGCAAAATCCAAGATGGACAAAGCTAGCAAACCTAATTCTTAAAACTGAAAGAAATTTCCTTTCCACAAAGAGGAAACTATTTGAACTTTACTCAGAGTTGTTTAATCATGGCCAACTGCTGTTGGAGAAAATGAGGACAACCTCTTGCTTCATTTGTACACAGACAAAGTCATTGCATTCATGTTGGGACTACAGCAGCAGCTAGAGAAGACAGTCTCTATGTGTGCAGCAGCATAGGCAAGCACTTTATGGTTCAGATTGTAGAGCAGAGGGGGCTGTATGGACAAGATTTTTTTCCCATGCTGAGATAAAATACTAGGGCTAGAAGTTATCATCTGAATGGCTGTCAGACATGTTTAAAGCAGGGTCAGGAACTGAAGGCACTCACTGCCAGTAAGAGTGCACTGGAGCATAGCCTTATGATACCAATAGTAACCAATAGCAAGGCCAGCACACCACCTCACTAGCAGAAGGGATGGGGAGGAGCAGCCTAAAAGCAGGCAGCTCAAGACTGCTGTTCCATGTCCTAGCAAATAACCCAATCACAGATTCTGAACTTATCCCAGAGAGAGTAAGTGACACATGACACCATGTTCTTAGTCATATAAAGTCACTGTTGTCCAAAAGATGTGAAAAGTGCCTGAGTGTTGTTTTATGAGAAGTGCTCATTCTCAGTAATGTGAACTTCAGTGACAGTAGCATTATCTTTTATAACTCAGTTGCCAGCATCAGTTTCAACACCTGGGTTGTTCAAAGAGTTTATGCTCCTGCCCAGTAAAGAGGTTCAAAGTAGACATAGCTTAAAGGGAAGAAGCCTCATGGTCCTCAGTGCCCAACAGAATGAGACAATGGCACACCTCTGTCTTAGCATGGCCTGCACTTCCCCCAGCCCTGTTCCCTGGATCACCTGCATCCTCAGAGGGACAAGGGCAGTTGAACATACCTCCAAGTTAGTCCTTGCCTTCCTTAGCACATCATACGTTCTTGTCACTGTAATAAAGAAACAATGAGCTTTAACACAAATCATTCCTTTGTCCCACCTCCACTCCTCTTCCATTTCCTTTCCTGCCTTCTTTGCCAGGCCCCCTGTGAGAGTTCCCTTTTTGAATAGGTTGACTTTCTAGTTTAAGAGTCATTCCTTTTCAGGAAAGCTTAGTAACTATAGCTGATGAAGAAGAACTGGGAATTTCTTAGTTTCCTCATCATATTTACCATTACAGTTTGAAGTGAAACATGGTCAACATTGTAAAGGCTGTTGTTCAAATTCTTGTGAGCAGAATCAAACCTGCAAGACTTTGCTTCTTTAATGGTGGCGGGGGGGGGGGGAGTGCTTGAGTGTTTGACTGGAACACTTGAAAAAAATCCAAGCATTTCTGGTGTGAGCAGGAGGACCATCACAGGTTTCTCTATACAATCCATGATGCAGGGGGAGGAAACTAGTAAACTGGTGTAAGCTTGCTGTGTACATATGTCTTGTTTTCTCGTCTGCTTATCAGCTGCCTCAAAGCTTGGCACACATAAAAAATAACCTTGACAACACTTGTAAATGGTGAACTTTTATTCTGGGCCCACCATGCGTCAGAGAACTCTTAAGAAACATTGGATCCAGCATGGAAAATTGTATGCAGTGAAGAGATGTCTTGTATTGGGTTATGTCCTGTTACTCCCTAGGCAAGGCAAGAGTCACATGACAGGAAAGAAGAGAGAATACCATGCATCTGGCTCTGTCCCCAGGCCTTTGCCTTGCCCAGATTAGGTTTCTCCTTCATCTTTTTCCAAGTATCTAGCATTTTTTTTCTTTTTCAATTTTGAAAACAAAAGAAAACAAGACTCTTTCTCTGTCCTCTCCACCTTCTCCCTCCTTCTCCCTCCTGCTCCTCTCCATCCCTGTTCGTCATGGGGAAGACTACAAGAAAATGTTCAAAGGCTTGTCTCTAAATTGCACCAACCCCTTCCAAAGCATGTGTCTGCTGTCCAGAGTAGCTTCTTCAGGGAGCTGTTCAGCTCTGTGTGGTGACTCCCCTTCAGAAGCTGCAACTGAAAAAGTTCAGCCACCGGGATGGTCTTTGCAGTTCCTGGGGCAGAACCTCAGATTTCCCAAGTGCCAAATCCCCTTGTAGTCTGTGCAGTTGTCCCAACTGGCAGCTCTGTGAGATGCGAGGATGTTTTTTTGTATGGGGGGATTGGGAAGGGAAGAGGGAAAGGAAGAAGACAATGTGATTCCTGGGAGCTGGAGATGGGGGGGACCCTATGTGAGTTCCCCAGTATTGCAGCAGGATTCAGCACTGCCACTAGCATCACTATGACATGTTTTTTTAACCCCAGCTCTGTTTTTTTCCGCAGTGGTGGCAGCCCAGCTTCCTCCTTATGGCAGGCAAAGTTCCCTCCTTCCCTCTCATGGTGGCCATTTTCCCTTGCAGATGGCTTGTGACCATATTGAGCATCACAACTTTTATTCTGTGCCCTATCTAGCAATGCAGTCTATTTCAGTCAGTCCTGTCTTTTTTAAGTGAAGATTCCTTAGTTCAAAAGATCCAGTCATCCCTATCAGCTGAGATTCAACAGGCTCCTATAATTTCACACTCCTCTTAAACACCCAGCCCAGTCACATCCTCTTCCTTGCTCCAAGCAATCTCAGTCCCCTCTCCCCCTCTGCTCATGCAGGCTCTGCCTCCACAGGTTTCTCATTCCGCTGATGAGGAACCAGACCAATTCCCAGGTACCTGCATGAAGCTGGTAAAATCAACACCAGATTTAGATAATCCAGATTTAGAAGCCTTTTCCTCTTTTTATGATGTTTTTGATCTTGAGGATGGTGAGTGGTCAGATACCCCTGATCAGGATTATTTGACTAATGACAGACTGTTTGACTCTAATGATTTTCTTCCACTTTTGTCAGAGGCGGTGCTGGCACTAGGCCTACAAGATCCAGCCTCTTCTTCTGATAGTCAAGCTTCATCTTCAAACATGATTTCTTTAGTAGCCCTTTGAGTTTCCTAAAGCTAAGCCTTCTTCCAAAGAGGCCTCCTTTCCTTCTGATTTTCTTGATATCCTGCAGCTGAACAGTCTCTACCTCTGCAAAGTAGCAGAGATATTAACTTTGCTCAGAAGATTTATATGCTCACACTTAAGGCTACGGACATGCTGAAATGCCCCAATGGGCGCCCCGTTTTTTGGAACTCCTCTCAGGTACCCTGATCCCAAGGGAAAGTAATTCCTCCCTTAAGGATCCCGAGGAAAGAAGGGCAGACACTGCGCTGAAGTGTGCTCATGATGTCTCAGCCCTTTCCCAAGAGCTTCCTCCATTACACTGAATCTTTGCTAGGGCTACTATGATCTGGATAAAAGACCTTATTGGCAGTCAAGACCTAAGTGCTAGGACCCTGTGTTTTCAATTTAAAACAATATATAAAGCTCTGGCCTTCACCTCAGACACCATTAGAGACTTCCTTTCTTTTTTTAGCCAGGGCCATTGCAGCCTCAACAGAAGCATGTAGATCTATCTGGCTTAAACACTGGAACATGGTTCAACCTATAGAAAAAACCTGGTCACCATTCCTTTTGCAGGCTTCCTTCTCTTCAGGAAGAATGCTCTTAAGGTCATTTTGATAAAAACTAAAGGTACAAAAAGGCATTGTCTTCAACCCAGAAAAATGATGGTAGGCATCAGCCCAAATGCTCCTTTCCTCTGTTTCCTCCCTTTCAATACTTCTCCATATCCAGGGATTTCCACAACATCCTGGACCAGATCCCATTTTCAGTCCAGATATCAGAGAGGTCAACCCTACCTCTCAGGACAAGGGGGGTCTCTGCACAAATCTGAGAGATCAAACTTCTGACCACCACTCATTACTAGTGGGAGGAAGATTGACCCACTTCCTACCGCCCTGGCAGTGATCCACTATGGATTACTGGGCCTCACCACCATCAGTCAATATGTGGTGACCGTTTCACCACATATATATTTCACTCCCACTTCCAGTCTCTTCCCTTTTGATTTAGCTTTGGCCTCTGTGGACTTTACCAAAGTGATGGTGTTGGTGGTGGCCTCCATGTGCCACATCTGCCCTCACTTGGATGATCTCCTGATTCACTCTTGATCACTCCCCACGGCAAAATAGGACTTCTTGGGCACCCTTGGCTGCCAAGCCAGTCATGGGTTCCTGGTAAACATTTTTTTAAAAAAATACTAACTCCATCCAAGAGAATCATACATCTGAGGTCCCTGCTAGACACTCAAAAGCGCCTAGTCTCCCTCTCACCTGAGCAGATAATATCTCCCAAGTTGCAAACACAAGTAGATTCCTACCTTGCATGGGTCTCATGTCTCTGGCTGACCTCCAGTAATTTCCTGGATAATTTCCTATATTTACATAGTCACTTGGGCCAATTTCATTGCAGGTCACTACAGTGGCTACTTCTCCCACACCAGAACACAGGAGCCTCCAAACAACATATCTTGATCAGGCTTACACCAGAGATAAAGTCTTCCCTGTGCTGGTGGCCCAATCCCCACAAAGGGGGTCCAACTCAGGCATCCTACCAGAATCATTGTTACAACAAATGGCAGCTGGTCTGGGTGGGGCACACACTGCAGGAGGCACACAGCCCAGGGCACCTAACTAGCTGAAGCTTAGGGCAATTTGCCTAGTGCTAGTCCACTTTGCACATCTCATAGAATCATAGAAATTCAGAGTTGGAAGAGACCACACAGGCCATCCAGTCCAACCCCCTGCCATGCAGGAACACCCTCAAATCAATCCTGACAGATGGCCATCAAGCCTCTGCTTAAAAACCTCCAAGGAAGGAGACTCCACTACACTCCGAGGCAACAGATTCCACTGCCGGACAGCCCTGACTGTCAGGAAGTTCTTCCTGAGGTTCAGGTGGAATCTCCTTTCCTGCAGCTTGAATCCATTGCTCCTTGTCCTGGTCTCTGGAGCAGCAGAAAACAAGTCCCCTCCTTCCTCTACGTGGCATCCCTTCAAATATTTAAACATGACTATCATGTCCCCTCTTAACCTCCTCTTCTGCAGACTAAACATACCCAGCTCTCTAAGTCTATCCTCATAGGGCATGGCTTCCAGGCCTCTCACCATTTTGGTCGCCCTCCTCTGGACTTGCTCCAGCTTGCCAATATCCTTCTTGAATTGGGGTGCCCAGAACTGGACACAGTATTCAAGATGGGGTCTAACCAAAGCAGAGTATAGTGGTACCAGTACCTTCCTCGATCTAGACACCATACTCCTATTGATGCAGCCGAGAATTGCACTGGCTTTCTTGGCTGCCGCATCACACTGCTGACTCATGTTCAGCTTGTGGTCTATGAAGACTCCTAGATCCCTTTCACACGTACTGCTATCCAGCCATGTGTCCCCCATCCTATATTTCTGTATTCCATTATTTCTGCCTAAGTGTAGGACCTTACATTTCTCTCTGTTGAATTTCATTTTGTTCGCCCTGGCCCAGCTCTACAATCTATCCAGGTCATTTTGAATTTTGATCCTGTCCTCTGGCGTATTAGCAACCCCTCCCAATTTGGTGTCATCTGCAAATTTGATGAGCATGCCCTCTATTCCTTCATCCAAGTCATTGATAAAAATATTGAACAGCACTGGGCCTAGGACAGAACCCTGTGGCACCCCACTAGTCACTTCTCTCCAGGATGAAAAGCAGCCATTCGTGATCACCCTTTGGGTTCGGTCGGTCAACCAATTACAAATCCAAATAACAGTAGCCCTGTCCAGCCCACATTTTACTAGCTTCGTTATCTCATCAGGCACCAACATACTAGCTTCGTTATCTCATCAGGCACCAACATATGCTGACTCTCACAGACGCAGTAGCAGCCAGGGCACACATCAACAAATTAGGTTCTGATCAGACACTCTCCACCATATTCTTTTTGCAGTGGGCCTCACCTCCTTTCCACAGTGGCTCACCACATCAATAGCACACATAATGTAGAGGTGGATTTCCTTGGCCATCACAGAATACACCCAGAGGGAGTGGAACCTAACTCTCTCAGTCTTCTACCAGACAGATAATCTGTTCTGTCATCTCCAAGTAGATCTCCTTGCATCTCCACAAAAATACCATGCATGAAAGGTTAAGGTCTCAGTTCTCAACTCCTCAGGAAGTGGTGCAGTGCCCTGATGGCTCTATAGCCAAAGGACCTCTATTATCCTTTGCATCCCCAGCAAGTCACCACTATCTCATCCACCTCCCAAAAGATGAAGTCACTTACAGTGAGTGAGGAGGAAATTCTCCATGCTGTCCTTGAGACCCTTCGTATTTTGCAGATGACTTTCTTGCTCAGCCAATTTGGTTCTGAGTAGCTGGATCTCATTCTTCATTGATTGATCCTAAGGAGAATATTTTTATTATTTTCAAGAGGGACAAGGCTAAATGTAGATGATCAAAAAAAAAAAAGAAAAGAAAGGGAAGAGATGCTAATAGACTGTGATGACGTATATTTCACACAACACATGGGGAAAACATATTTACATTTTTATATGCGTGGGAAACTTTTTTTAATAGGGTGAGTTAGATAAAGTGGGCTGAGCTACCCCCTTTCTTTCTGTCACCCTTCTTTAAAAAAATCTGTCTTTGTTACAGCTTTCAGGTTAGACACTGTCCAAAAGCTGCGGATCTTGCTCCTGACACTGTAGCACATCTCAAAGGACACTGGATCCTTATCTCATGCCCTTGTTGCCCCCTACCAGCTCTGTATTTCTCCTTCTTTCTTTGTCCTTTATTTTTGCTTCATTTCCACCCACCCTGCTATTCTGCCTCACTGAGTTTGCAATTAACAGCATAGTGGCTTTCCATTGTGCTTACAGTTCCAACCTGTGAAAGGGAGGCCAGTTGTGCAGAAGGGCTGGCTGGTTGCCACAGGCTGGACAAACAGGAATTCTCTGTGTTCTATGTAAGGACAGATGCTCTGCATCTAAGGACAGGAGGAGCAAGGCATACATAATGGCAATTGTGTTTTCCTGTTCTCTATACTCAACTGAAGAACTTTGAAGGCTTTAACAGAGGTTTTCACAGTTATGGAAAGGGGTTTCAGACAAAAGGCTTTCAGAAATTCCATCCTCCACCACCCTTGCCAGGCTGCAAACAGACAGGAAGAAGTTGCAGTCAACCCACAGGCCAAACCTAAACTAGATACCTAAAAAGGACAGGGCAGAATCAGTTTGAAGAGTGAAAGACTGAAGAAGCAAGATCAGATTCATGGAACAAGGCTCATTGCCCCAGGATCATCCACAGAGACCAAGCCTGTTAATTCGGCTTAGGAAGGTTTTGCAAGACAGCCACACTCTAGTGCACTGGGAGGCTTCAGCTGCTCTAAAGATACCTTCAGAATTTCACTATTCATTACAATAAGAAGATGAATTACAACTGATTTTTCAGGGAATGGTGCCTGGAAGAATAGTATGGGATTATCAAACACTTAATGGTAAGAAAAATAAGCTTCTACTCGCTTCATGCCATACTTGAGAAGAACTCTCAAGTTCTGGTGCTCTCCAGAACATTGAAAGGATGGTAGCTGACTTCTCCAGGATCTGGTGCAAACAGGTAGCATTGGTTAGGAGCTGCTTGATAACTTCAATATAGAAGACCTGTGAGAGCAAAAACAAGTGTCTAGTGACAGTGCCCAGAGTGCCAGCCACCCTAAAATGTGCCACCAGTAGCAAGAGGATTTTCATCTTTTCACAGCCTGACTTGGGCTGATAAGATGCACTCTGATAACTGTTGCAGGCCTAGTGTTTAATGGCCACTTGTGGGGCTGTGAAGATACTAGCAGTCCTGTACTTGAATGGTTCAGAATGACCAGATAGCCCCTTAGAGAAACAATCTGCACCCCAGCTATCTGCTTTATCCATTACCTTGCTGCTCTGTCGTGCCAGGCCAAGCTGCAGGAGTGATGCCATCCTGTGGATCAGATTCTTGCCCTCCAGAATCTGTTTCTGAAGGGTACAGTAGTCCTTGAGGTGGCCTATGACGTGGGCCCCCTGTTTGTTGACACCATCTATCAGTACCAGGTCTTCCTGTCCATGTGACTCTGAAAGCAAAGCCCCATATTGTAAGTCTAGTTTTGTCAGCAGCAGCTCTGCAAAGAAAAACCACTTCAGCTTTTCTCTCTCTATTTCCAGGTACAAGTGTTCAGGGCCCTCCTTCCTCAACATCTTACCTGCATCAGACAGGTCCATTTTCTAGCTCCTTAGTAACTAGGGGAGAGGAGCTGTGTCCAACAAAGGCCATTTCTGCACTACACTGTTATAGTGCTATTATTCCACTTTCAACATCCTATGGAATCCTGAGGTTTGCTGTTTAGGGAGGGACATTTAGGATTCTCAGCCAGAGAGCTCTTTGGCCTCAGTAAATGACAAACCCCAGAATTCCACAGGATGTTGAAAGTGGAATAATAGCACTATAACAATGTAGTGTGGAAATGGCCAAAGACGAGGAAAGAACTGCCCTAGTTCATCACTTTTAAGATGTTTTGTAACTGCAAAAACCAAAAAAAGCCTTCTGGTAGTACTCCCCTCCTGCTTTCCAAACCCTTCTGATACATCCATAGAACTGATTACTCTCTGGTGTAAAGGTCAACTCAGTTTGGGACTGATAGTTATGTGAAAGCCAACGATGCTTAGAAAGAGTTGTAAATTGATTTGTAATTACTAGTCTCAGTCTAGAAGCACCTCCATTCTTTCCCCTAAGTATCCCAGACAGAAGAAATGTTTCCCCACCTTTTTCACAGGAGACATAGATGATTGTAGTTGGAACAATGTCAGAGTGAAAGGGTTAAAGGAAGGAGATAATTTACAGTCCCATCCTATGTATGGGATTCAGATATAAGCCCTTTAAGTTAAATGAGACTTATTCTTTGGCAAGTATGTATGGAGTGTAGGCTGTTTTACATATCTTGAGAAATTATTCTTAAGATTATAATTATAAACTTAAAAATTAAGACAAAAACAAAATGGATATGCTTTCAGGGTTTAAAACAAGTATGTAAATAGAACTGAGAAATCTTGACACATATTAATAAAGTTTCATAATAGTAAGAGTAAATATAGTAGCAAATATGGAAATATCATATGATAGGTTTGCTCTTAAAGATGGTCTGGAAACCACAGTTTGTATGCAATAGGCTGTCAAGACTACAAGCTAGGATCAGATCTCTGAAAGACAACTGTTAGCCTTGAAACAGCTGCACTGATTCTCATTCTGTTTGGGGGCCATGTTTGATTTTCACTTTCAAAAGCCCAAATGACTGAGGACCAGGACACATCAAGAATTGCCTCCTTCTTCAAAGTGGAGATAGCCAGTATCAGAATGAACCTTTTTGTCATAAAATGTTGGGATGCAATCTGATACATACAACATTAGGCAGTGATTAATTCATTCAGTCTGCAAAATGAAGTTTAAAACTGAAAGACATGCCAACCACTACATTTGGGCTAATGTTTATTTTGGTTTCTTTCCTAGCCTCTGCTTTCTCTACCACATAATCTATTATTGGGGAGAATTTGAAAACTTGCACAAGCTTTTGTGATATTTTAGTTGGACATGATTTCTAGATTCAGAGAGGTTCAGCATGCTGCAGTACAGCAGCAATGTCAGTGGGGAAGGACAAGTCACCCAGCACAGACCTGTGGTAGCTTTCTGTTGTGGCATGGGGCACAATGTCTCGTAGACATGTAGTTCAGCCTTCAGGGCTTGGAGGAGGAGCTGGTTTTCCTCACACTGCTGTTGAAGCATTGTCGCTCTGTCTTGAAACCTGCAAGAAAAAAGACTCAAGAAATGATCCACGAATTAAAGACAGGTCTTATTTTAAAAAAATAAAAATAAAACAGCATTGTGAATACAATTAACACAATAGGTGCATAATATTAAGAACAGCCATTTTTTAAAATAGCTCCTGGAAATATGCTTTTTTAATCTGAATAACTGAATGAACATGTTTTCTTAGTCCCAAAATCCAAGATGTTTCTGTGATCTTAAAGAAGTTCATGACCTGTTGCTGATGGCTTAGTTTGCCCTAAGAAAAAGAGCCCCCTTCTTTAGCAACATATGAAAGTGGTGGTGAAGGGTAGAATAATAGAAGATTGCCAAACCGTAATGCTTTTAGGTGTGTCTTGTGGGCAGACGTGATGGCACCATCATATATATAAAAACCTGAATAATTCCAGAAGAATTAAATATATTCTTTATCCCCTGCCCTGTAGTGACTGCTTCTAGTCTATAAGATGGATGTATCAAGGCACTAAAGTATAATGATTATACTGCCAGATGAGGAGTGGGGAATATTGGGAGCAGCCAATAAAAGAGTCTTCCCTCCTGTCAGATGCACCAAACATGCATCTGAGGGTGGTAGGACCAAGAGAAAGTCCTGCCTAAAGATTGCAAGATCTGGCTCATATGAGACCGTTTAAATAGCATGACCTCAAGTCACATAGGGCTTTATAGAGCATAACCAACATTTTGAATTGTGCCCAGAAGTGAAGCTACTGTTACAAAGGAGCCCCACATCCTCTTTAACTTGCCATGATCAACAGTCTGGCTGCAGTATTTTGGATTATCTGAAGTTTCTGAGCACTTTTCAAAGGCAGTACATGTAGAGTGCCTTACAAAAGCCCAGGTGAGATGTAAGTATGATACACATCATCTTGTGCAGATCACAACACACTAGCTTCAGCTATAAAAATGACTCCTGGCTACAGCCGAAATCCAAAGCTTTACATTCAAGGCTGAATGCAGAAGCAAACCCAAATAGTGAATGAAGAGTTTTCAAAGGCAGTGAATGTGACCCCATTCACCATAAGCTGAGTTCATACTTCCTGGTTTCTTTTCATTATCAGGAGTATGTCTTGTCTTGTGTGGATTCAGTTTCAACATGTTTCCTTTCATCCAGTCCTTTATTGGCATCAGACACCTACTTAAAACTAGAATAGCTCCTTGGTTTTAGATGAGAAGGAGATACCACTGGGTATTATCAACATACTAATGGCACTGAATCCCAAATACCATTTTCTGGTAGCTCCCAGTCACAATTGTTCCTTTAATTATCTGTTTTTATATGCCACCTGAGCAGTTCCAACATTTGTTATATTCAATTATTATTATCACAATTCTTTTATTTATTTGTTTGTGAGTGGGAGCGAGCGTGGTGCAATGGTTTGATTGTTGGACTAGAAGACCAGGGCTTAAGTCCTCACTCAGTCATCCACTGAGTGACTTTAGGTAAGTCACACTCTCTCAGTCTCAGAGGAAGACAATGGCAAACTTCCTCTGAATAAATCTGGTCAAGAAAACCCTTGGATAGAGTTACCATAAGTTGGAGTTGACTTGGAGTCATATATGAACAATAATGAGTATTTTTAGAAACCACATAATCTAAAGATTTTAAAGAGATGCACAATATGTTTAAAATCTAATATATAAAAATTTGTGTCAGGAAAAGACCTCATATGATTGACTGGCTGTGAAGATTCTATGGAATCCTGGGGTTTGCAATTTAGGGAGGGGCCTTTAGAATTCTTAGCCAGAGAGCTCTTGGACCTCAGTCAACTGTATCTGTGTTGAATAGGCCAGTTGCTATGGAGACAAGGCTTGGCAGGAAGGAGGAGAACCCGCAGGAAACCAACCTCTCTCTGTTAAACACTCTGCATACAGATTGGATTGGGGAATATAGGGAAAAGTTACAGGTACTGAGCAAGACGGTTTGGTGAATTAGAGACACAGGATCTCAAATGTTTCTAACAAGTGACACAATAAAATCCCAGGCAACATTGGGTATATTACAAAGTAGAGACAGGCAACCTGTAGCTTTCCTGAAGTCTGACATTCACATCAGCCCTAGGCAGCATAGTCAATGGTGAAGGATTATGGTGTATGCTGTGCGACAGCACATGGAGGACAGTCACACTTTGTCCCACCAGGGCATAAAGCAGTAAGTGTAATCAATAAATAATATTCATGCCTTTTCTGTAATATAGCAGATTTCCCTGTTTGTTTTGCTGTTCTAATCCACTTGCTTGATCATGGAGTCACCAAAGTGTATGTGTTATCTAATAGCTCCGAAAGTAAAACAACGTTTGGAACTGATCTCTCACCTCCATCAACTCCTAACCTTTTGTTGTAGAATATACATTTATAAATTGATTTTGAGCAAACTTGATATTTTAACTTGGGTAGACAACTTGATTGGCAAACTTCAACTTTTTGAGGGGGATTTCTGTTTTGGATCCATTTTACATGAAATTATTGTGAAACCAATTTTAAGGTTCATAGGCTTATTAGCCAATTGTTTATGTCATTCAAATCATAAGCAAAATCATCAGCACCAACCCAAGAAATGCTGGGAAAATTACCTAGTTATCTGTAAAATATATGGGAGGCAAGATGATGGAGATCAAGTAAGGAGTGCTCTAGGCAGCTCTAGTAATTTTCGCTGTTAATGAAGCTCTTTGTGATCTCCTAAGCTAAGCTTCTATTTTGTGTAGTTAATTCAGCTTGATAATACCCGTTGCTCTATGAAACTGTTGGGAAATTGCTGAAAGTATAATTAACGGACTCACTTATCTTGTTCTCATCTTTGCTGGAAGCTTTTCAAGCTTTGCTGTCCAGTGGCTTCTTGTTTAGCTATCAGCTCTGTTTGTATTTGAACAACACTAACTGTCCTTGGGAAGTAAGATGGATTTAGAAATTTAGGAGAAGCAAAAGATATACTAGAAGAGCAGAAGATTAGAAAGATCAAATAAGCAAACTAAAACAAATGTTACAATTGACCCAACTGAATGTATGCAGTTGGTGTTCGAAGTAATTAAAGGGACAGTTGCTCCTTACTTTAACTCCTAAATTCCTAATGACCATTACTACTCAGAAGTCTAATATTAAGGGAGTTAGAAACTAACCCAGTCTTCTTCTATAGAATCATAGATATCATAGAAATGTAGAGTTGGAAGAGACCACAGGGGCCATCCAGTCCAACCCCCTGCCATGCAGGAACACCCTCAAAGCACTCCCGACAGATGGCCATCCAGCCTCTGCTTAAAAACCTCCAAGGAAGGAGCCTCCACTACACTCCGAGGCAGCATATTCCACTGCCAGACAGCCTTGACTGTCAGGAAGTTCTTCCTGAGGTTCAGGTGGAATCTCCTTTCCTGCAGCTTGAATCCATTGCTCCTTGTCCTGGTCTCTGGAGCAGCAGAAAACAAGCCCTCTCCTTCCTCTACATGGCATCCCTTCAAATATTTAAACATGTCCCCTATAACTTCTTGACAAAATCTTGGAGAAATATTTTGAACAAATATCTCCAGAATAAGAAAAGTAGGCACCACTTGGAGGTAGCAAACAAAGAAAATTTACAGACACATCAGATAGTAGTAGAAGAGAAGAAGAACAGAGATGTAAGAGAGACTGGTCTTCCAGTGTGAACTATGGCGATTTTTACCTGGAAAGGTCATAAAAAATTGGGCTTGCCACTTAATTTTAGGGATTATCCTCCAAAAAAAAAAAAAGAACCAGAGAAAACAAATGGAAGAAACAAAACAACTGACCAAGCAAAAATTCCTACATAGGCTTCCCCAATGATAAAAATAAATCACCCAGGACCTGAATTGTCCTCTGGGTGAAGTAAATCTAGCAGATGAAATTGCTCTGGCTAGAAATAATAAAAATGCCATAACTTCAGAATATCAGAGAAAGGAAATCATTTTGGAAACTCTGAATGACAGTGCTAGTACACTAATGAGCACTGCATCTCAGAGTAGAACAAATTGGGACAAGAAGCTATCAGAGACTTTAGCAGATCTAGAAGGATATGTCAATAATATGAATAAAGATACACAGACTTATCATGCTGAATGTAATGGTCTGCTCACAGTTATCACTGAATCTCTAGTAAGGCTGGAATCTAAAGGCAAGATAAAGCCCTCGACTCCCAAGGATCATCCATCATATCCTCTTAACGGAAGGAAGAAATCTAAGGAATCCAATAGGAAGATATCCAGCCAGGAACAAAAGGCCCCGCAAAAGACACTTAATATGACAAAGAAGAGTAAGACTATCAAAAGACCAATGAAAGAGGGCAGATCAATGCAGATTCATGAAAGGATGAACTTCCAAAAATTGTATAATCTGCTGAAGAACTCAAAACCATCAAGGAATCAAAAGAAACTTACCAAACTACAGAAAACTAACAAAATAGCAATGAGTCTTGAACAAAAGAACTTTTTAGACTACAACTCCAACATTTTGTAACCTTCCCCTCCTCGCTCCAAGAAGAAATGTACCGCTATTTCCACCCCATTGACCAGTTCATTTTTGTTCGTTAAGATCAAATCCAAAATAATAGATCCCTTTATTGCTTCCTCCACCTTCTGTATAATGAAATTGTCTGCAAGAGTAGTGAGGAATTTGTTATACCTTACATTTTTGACTTCCAACATATATCAAGGTGGTTGAAGTCTCCCACTAGTACTCTGTCCCTCCTTGTTGAATATTTGATCATTTGTTTTAGGAAGGCATGATCCAAATTTTCATTCTGACTGGGGGCGAGCTATAATAGACACCTGCAGTGATGTCATTATTGTTTCTCTCTATCTTAATTTTTACCCAGCTGATCTCAACTGTTTCCCCATGCTCTAAGTCCTGGATCTCCCCTCTTCCATTACTACATTCCAATCATAACATTGGATTTTAGTGATGCCTATTAAACTCCAAGGCCCTTTAGCTTTTCCCTAGAGCTTTATAACCTCTTGCAATATGTTGAAGGCTGCATCTTCCAGTATCTTTTGTTACAAACTGGATCAAAAAGAAGGGCTTGTGGTTAGATCCTTCAGTGGGAATGTCTATGCCCTCTTGCAATTTGTTATACACAGGAAAAGGGAAGCCAAACCTAGTCAGATACACACATTGGACCTCAAGAACACTGATTTTAGTAAGCTTAGTTGAAATATTGGATCAAATTCCATGGTCAGAAATGCTCAAAGGGAAGGGAGTTCCTGGTGCATGGGAGTTTCTTAGAGATGAGATAATGAAAGCTCAGTTCTAAACAATTCCAATGAGGAAGAAAACTAGGAGGTGTCTAAAGAAACGGGTGAATGTACGAAGAAACATTCAGATGAGCTGAGATTTAACAGAGACGTGTACAGTGCACCCTCCACATATGCAGGGGTTCTGTTCCAGGAACCCTCACATACAACAACAATATCCCATTATCATCAATGGAGACAATGTGCACACACTTGCATTGGCACAGGTGCGCACCTAGCACGTTCACTGACTATAAACAGACATGAGGCTTTGCATGACCTTGTATTTGTGTGTGCTGAGGTTGTGTCAACAGAGGGTGCACTGTATAAGAAATGAAGAAGGGGGAAACCACCAAAGAAGAATATAAATAGCTTGTAGCGGGAAAGTCAGAAAAGCTAAAACTTAGGATGAACTCAGACTTGTTATAGAGCTTATAGCATTTTAAAAGCAAGCCAAGAGTCTTTTGAAAATAATTCGTGATGCTCTTTTTTGGGCCATTAACCACTCCAATGAAACACTTTCCTCAACTACTGATGCCCTAATGGTTCCATTTCAAGGCCCCAAACCATTTTGCATTTCCACAAGAGAACAAAAAGATGCTCAGCCTCCGCCACTCTTTTTCCTTACCATTCCTTTCAGCAGTTTCCTGCTGGAACTTGGGCCCACCTAAATTTTTATTGAAGCAAGGAACTCCTCCTGGAGTTGCATGAAGTTTTGCTGTTTGCCTCGGATCTCTTTCTGTAGCTTCTGCTGGTAAACTCGTGGCTGTTCCAGCACAGTGTTGCTACCATCCGCCTTTGAGTGCGATGCTGTGACTGCCTGCAGGTACTTTAGCTCTGGTGAGTTGAGAGACATTTGTCAGGTATTTGTATGTACTTATTTAAGGGCCTTAAATAAAATTTTAAGTTCAATTCGAGTTTATTGCATTTTAGCAGCCAGCCATTGCACAAAAATGAAAAAAATAAAATAAGTTTAGAAAAAATGAAAAAGGATAATCCAGCCAATTTACATGTAATCTAATCAACAATAAATAAATCATTTTCCATACCCCTCCTTGTTCTTTATGGCACGTAATTGTAAGGCCCTAACTAGAAATTTAGATGTTCTGAAAGACACATATTTCACAGTATCAGATAGCAAAAACAAACTTTTGCGAAGGAGGAATTTCCCTTAAAAGACTTCAATAAAGGAAAAAAAACTTGCTCCTAAGATCATTAAAAAATGGGCATCAAGTAGAACATGAATTAAATTTTCTTCAAGTTGCAAGCACATCTCTGCCCTTTCATAGGTTTTGTACCTGCCCATCCAATTGCCAGTGGGAAACATTCAATCTGCATCAGAAAGGCAAACCCTTTTTTTAAAAGTTGGAAGATCAACCAGATAATGAGGAAGGGGTGAGTTTAGGGAATGTAAAAAAAAAAAAATTTTAATTGGGGGATTTAATCTCAGTCATCTGGGATTGCATTGTTATATCCTTGAGTCTCTGGAGTATAAGTAATTTTGCTTTATCATACCCTTGAGTCAGAAAAAAAGGAAACAAAAACCCCAAAATTCATACAACCAATTGCTTTTATCCCATGAATTTACCAGGCTCTTGAAGGACATAAAAAGGAGCTCAATGTCGTTTAAAAATAATTTTCAACCAGAAAAGGAGGGCTAATTGAGCCTCTTTTTTAATTGGCATTATACCTAACTTCACGGAGCAATGCTAATTTTGTGGAAAGGGGAAACTGCAGACTGCGCAGAAATTTATTTTGTGCTCTTCTAATATATCTAAATTGGCCAGAGCCCACAGTGGTGCTCCAAACAGCATTTTAGGCAGGTTTGACCTGTAGAGTTTAAAGGGGGTTGAATATATTCCCCCCTTTTTGGAAATAAATCTTAATAATCCATTTAATGTTCTTTCAGTTAACAGGGTACTTATTAACCGGGAAGCCAATTACCAGTCCAATGAAAGACCACACCAAGATATTTAAAGGAGGGGATTTGTTCCAATTTATTCCCTTAAGTAGCCAGTTATAAATTTTTTTTGGATTTGCCGAATACCATCACTTTTGTTTTTGGTATTGGTGGAAATTGTTCATTCTTACAGTATAAACAAAACTATTCCACAATGTACGCAGGCCTACTTGAGTATAGGAAATCAGGATAGCATCATCTGCATACAATAGGATCGAATACCGATTTCCAATTTTAACTGGGAAAAATTGGTACCTTTTAAGAATCAACTACATCGTTTATAAATAAGTTGAAAAGAAGGGGAGCAAGCAGGCACCCTTGTCTTCTCCTTTAAAACAGGTATTGAGTCTACAGGTGTGTACCATAACTCTGACTTTCAAGGATGTTTTTATAAAGAGATATTATACATTTTAGAAGATTCTTATCAATACCCATAGTTTGTAATTTAACCCAAAGACTTCCCGTGAAATGGGTCGAAAGCGCCTTAATAATGAATTACAAAATTGTTTCAGTTCCTCCAGATATTTATCAATAACATATTTCAACATAAAACAATTATCCAAAGTTGATCTGCCTGAAGGGAAACCCAGCCTGTTCTGGGGCTAGCAATCATGCTCTTCCACCCAATCCTCCAATGTATCTAGAAGAGACCTGGCATAAATTTTCCCAGAAAATCCAAAAATAATGGGCCTATTTTTCCTGGATCATTTCTAGGCCCCTTTTTTATAGATTGGAACTACAATAGCAGATGACCAATTAGGTGGTGTAACTCCTACATTATTAATTAAAGAAAATAATGAGGCAAAAATTGGAGCCCACCATCTGAAAATGCAATAAAAAAGTCTGATGGAAGGCCATCTTCCCAGGCGCTTTACCTTTCTTTAGTTTAGTATTAATGAATTACCCCTTTTGAAATATTTTCCCACATGTTCCCATCTAGGTCCAGTATAGTCCGGGGGAATAAACTTAAATGGTCTGGATCATTAAATAACTTTCCAAAATAGCTTTCCCAGTTGTTTTTAGAAATAGTTCCTTCTAAAATTGGAGATGCCCTTTTTTTTGAGCTTTGCAATTGTACCCCGAATTTCGATGGATTTTTGCAGGAGTGCTAGGTTTAGTTCCTTCCACTGTTCCCTGTAATATACCCTTTTTTTTTTTCTCACTAATTAACCTTTTATATTTTTTCAAGATATAAAATATGAGGGAATTTCAGTGGAGTTAGTGGATCATATAATTTGATGGTTTTTCCCCATTTGCCTTTTTAGATTCCTGCAGTTTTTTAAAAAGCATTATTGCTTTTGGTTTAAATTTTTAGGGGGATATTTTTTATAAAAAGGGGTCTGGGGAGTTTGTTAATTGTGTATAACTTTTTCAGTCAACATTGGATGCTTGAATCAGATCTTTCCTTAATTTCAAAAATTCCTCAATAGAGTTCTGTTGTAAATCTGATTGCAACGGGGGTTTCCTTTTGATCCTTTTGTCAGAGGTTAATTGGGCTTGTTCAAAATTTAAAGGGTGGTGAGCAGTATTTATAACAGTACTGTTAAACCACTGAAAGGGAAAAATCGAAGTGGCTGGTGATCACTACCAGCAACTGGATCAACTGTAAAAGAGAGGAACAAGGGTCGATGCTCATGTGAAATTAACACATAGTCAACTGTATTTGCTCTAGAGTTATTTATAAAAGTAAACTCTCCCTTAGAATTATCAAGATGGGAACCATTTATTAAAACTAGATTTAGTTTTGTCAGTAAAGAAAAAAAATGCAGCCAAAATCATTAATCTTCTTATCTTTAAAATTTTCCAAAACCCTTTCCCCACAACTCAGTTGGGCCTCCTAAAGCCCTAGCAATATCTTGGTTGATGAACCTATGCGTACATTAAAGTCGCCGACAATTACCAATGGAACTAAAGGGAATTCATACTCTTCGCAAATATTTTTAATTACACCAAATTTGGTATTTGGTGAGGTGCGGGGGGGAACATAGATGTTAACAAAAATATAAGAGTGGTGTACATTTTTAATAAAAACGGCCATGGCGCATGGAGCTAATCCTTTAAGAGGAATAACTGAACTAAAGGAAAGGGATATAATAGCCAGGCCACCATCGGTCTACCACCTTTAGAAGAAGAATGTGCGGTTTTTGAGTAGGCCACATATCCAGGAAGCCAAATATCAGTTTTACCCAAATTTTTGGAACAGCAGGACCTGAAATTGCTTGATATAATCTAAAAGTCACAATCTTCTAGTTTGTTCCTCCAGACTGCTAAATTCCAGGACAAACAGGAAAGTCCAGATGTCAAATATATTGATTGTCATTGTTGTGTCAAAACCTGGATTTCATTGGTTTCCTCTGAAGTTACCACTGACCCATTTATTTGTGAGTGAGGGTTACAATATACTTGATGTATATCTACAAATATAGTATCTTTGTTTTTTGTCTCCCTTTCATCTGATTCATGAGACTCCAATTTCCTCATCTCTAACCAATTCGCTGTTGTTTGACGTGCTTGACTAGAGATGGTATTTCTATTGCTGGGAGGGGATTAAACATTATCAAATCTTTCTGTGCCATAGGAGCTGAAGCTAAATCCAATTTTCCCTCTCATCACAGTTAGCCTTTCTCTTAAGATGCCCAATCTTGTTATGATCGCTTTTTTTTTTCAATGGGGTAAACATTTATAAGAGTCTATTAACTCTTTCTTACTGACCCTGAGATATTAAATGGGTCTTGTGGGCAGCCTTTCTCAAAAGAGTTTGTCAATACAGGGTGTTGCTGCACACGGTGGAATTTTTATTAGGGGGGAGCAAGGGTGGAACTTTTTAAAATACAATTTTCAAACTTAAAAGTTGATTTAGAACCATGTTCCCCAAACCTTAGCATTATTCACTACTGAATGGGGTAATAAAGGTTCCCCACTGTATCCAGAAACACTCGGGTAGGTACCACACCCAACCTAGAACAGAAGCTTTCCTCTTCATAAAGGGGAAAGGTTTCTAGCTGACCTAAAATAGGATAAGTTTTTGCATTTGAGAAGGGGGGTATAAAAAATTGATAAATGAAAGATCAACTGCCTTAATTGGTAAAGCAGTATAGTACTGATATGCTTCCTAGCACAGCTCATTGTATTCCCCCGAGGAATAGATTGTCTATAAGGGAATATACTTAAAGCAACCTGATTAAACCCGAAGGGAGAGATTCATATCCTTTTGAAAGCTCTTAGCTACAGGGAATGAAGGAAGCTGGCTTTTAGGAATGGTTTTGTCACTTTTATACCATCCTGCTTCTTAGTGATCATTTTTGATGGACATTTATGACCTTCCCTTTTTATAGTGGAGGTAAGGCAGTCTAGTTTGTCTAGTATTTCTTAATTCACTATAAATACTTTTTACAGTTACCGCCAAATTATATTGTTTTTTTAAAACATCCTATCATTGGAAGAAGAAATAATCTCCTGAGAGTCATCATGTCTACTCCCATCTACTAGGTTGCTTTTAGTTATATTGTTTCTGCCTTGAAAACTGGGGTCTAAGCTTTCCTCTTCTAGAGCATCAAACCTATTAGAGGTAGGAATTGCAAATTTAAAAACATCTAATGGCTGTCTATCAGGTTTAAAAAAATCATCAATCTTGGGCTGCTTAATTTTAGGGGGAAAGATAAATGGACTTCCTCGAAATCTCTTCTAGAAGTCATGTTAATTGGCTTTCAACTAGAAATTAAAAAAAAAAATTAAGTAAATAATACTTAATTAACTAAATAATGAAATAACTAAATAATTAAATAGCTAAACAGATATATACATATATAAATGACTATAAAATAGAAAAATATATGACATATATTGAGAGTCTAAAAGAAACAAAAAAGAAAAATGAATCTAAAAAAAATACTATTTTCACAAAGAAGGCAATGTAGTTCAATTTTCGATCCTGAAGCAAATAGGCTGAGTAGCAAAAGAACCCAGGGTGCACCTCTTGAAAAGGTTCATCCAGACTGCTGTAGGCAGCAGCTGTTTTGGGGTCTTCTTTCGTCTTCGTTCAAGGCTTTACAAAGTTTCATCAAAATCCCCCGGAGGAACCTCGTACTCAAAAGCAGGGGTTATCAGCGTTTATTTTGCAATATTCACTGCTAGTTCAGTCTCTTCTCTACCAAACGCTGAAGGACCCTCAAACAAAGGGATAACAAACAGTTCGCAGTTCACAGCTTGCTGCCCCACATCATCAATCAGACCTTTAAGGAGTAAATTCCCTATCCTCCCTTTCTCCTCCTCTTTGTCCAGCCAAAAGGTCAAAAATACAACCTAAGCCTCTGCTACCACTTTAGGATTTCAGCTGTGAGTTCCAAAATTTGGGAAATAAAGATGCAGAGACTGCCAAAAAAGCAAACAGCTATGGAAAAGGACTGTTGTATATAAAATTCTTCAACTTGGGTAAATATACCATTAGCAGTCCACAATCCAGACGGAAATGGCAAGACAGCAGTTCTGAAGGAACAGTATAATAAAATGCCTTCTCTGATGTAAAAACCCAGCTGTAATTTGCCTGGGCTCCACTCTACCAGCACTCAGCTAGCCCTCAGCTGGCCTTCCAAAAGCTTCAGGTAGGTTAATTGAAATGGTCAAATATCCAGCTGCCCAAAAAAGTCTTAAAATCTTAAAATCTGAAATAATTAAAAATCTAATAATAAAACTTTGGGGTTATTAAAACCGCAAAGCTGTAAATTTAATGTTTAAAAAATCCAATGTTAAAAAGGTTAAAAAGATTTAAAAAAGCAATAAAAAACAAAAAAAGCATCAACTTGCTCACTGAAATCTAGTTAAAAATCACCGTTAAGAATTAAAAACTGCCTCATACAACAAGTTATTCCTGCAGATCCTGATTAACAAAGGCAATGCTCTGGAAAAGGTCCAGAGTTCAGTGGCGGCATCACTTTTCTTGCGGACTGCCAAAGCTAGACAGGAGCCGAGGGTAAAACAAAAGCTGCTTCTCCTCCAAGTCCCCAGCATTTCATCTGACTGCCGAAAAAATTTCCCCCAGTTGTGTTTGTCTATTCCCTCTGTCCCATCCAAAACAATAAACTATGTAAAAAGGCAACAAAGGATAACAAAGGGATAAACCCGGAGGAGCTCTTTACAGCAGCTGCTGCCTCGTCGCCATCTCTCCCTTATGCCGAGGGGTGACAAAAAAATATCGCCTTAAATCAACTGCTGTTATTTATCTGTGATAAAACAGTTGCCCTTTTTCACTTATGACTGAGGCGCTGTAACTAACTAAGAATGTGGCAGAAATTGGGAACTTCAAAACCTACCAAAACAAAACATGTTCATTAGTGCCTAGCCTCTGAGGCACCTGCAGACCTATCAAGAAATTGCTGCAGGAGGAAAGATGGAAAATCACCTTGACACAACAAAACAGATGGGTCACCACCCTGAATGTATGACATTGTTTGGTTCATGAAGAGCAGCACAGCCTGGGAGGAGAGTAGAAAAAAAAGTGGAAAAGAAAGTCTGTTGCCCTGATCTGATTTCAAATTCTTTACATCTGGCCTGGAAGCTGAAAATTCAGATTGTGGTTTTCCTGCAGAGCTGCAAAAGTCCTGTGGAGGAGCCCTAGCTTTTTTGAGATGTTGTAGAAGTACTTGCAGCACAAGAAAGGGAGAAGACTTCAGGAAAGAAAATTTTGAAGCCTCTGCCTGTGGGAAAGTCTGCAGCTAGGTCTCCCTTTACAAACAGTTGGCTTGGCTTGGTAAAATCTACTTGACCTGTTCTCTTTTCCCCATACAAATGTGTAGGCATCCATGGCACACATATGTCAGAGCTGACATCATTAAGAGAGATTTGGAACTCATGAAAAGCCAGCCCCCAAAAAGTCTAAATATTTAAAAAACAATTAAACAAATTATAATATTAAAAGACAATGGACATAAAAAGTAGTTTAAAAGCCAATATTGCCAGCCAGTTACCAGAAGCTTTCTTTAATAAAAATTTATGCCTACAGCTGGCCTAGCCTCCCATGGAAGGGACTTCCAGAGCCCTGGAACAGCCAGTTAGAAGGCCCTCTCTTTTGACTTCATTCAAAGAGTCTCTGATAGTAGTGGGACTGAATTCCTTCCATGAAGCTTTCTGGTGATGCCTCCAGCCACTACTCCCTGATTCCCCTCTAAATTAATGAATAGGTGAGAAGCAGTGGTGGTCCTTGTGTTGTGCATCTAAGACCCTTTCCGCATGACGGGACACAGCGACGTCCTTTCGCTGCATCCCCGGCAGGAGGGAAAGCACATCAGAAATGCTCCCCTCCACACCTTGCCCAGTTACTGCGGAGGGGAGCACTCTGGCCCTGCCTCTTCCCTTCTGCAATGCAGCCAGGCATTTACCATTGCTGCACTGGGGAGGGAGGCATCGCCAGCACGCTTCTGGCCTTCTGCATGGCCAGAAAAGCTGGCAGAGTGATGCGACAGTAAGTGTAAAATGGATTTTTTCTGTTTTACAAATACTGCGCTTGTGCAACGCACGGGGACAAGATGGCAGCAGGACTGCGACAATGTCATGTGGAAGCACGACCCACGGAGTGCTGTGATCATGTCCCCACAGCGGGGCAGCCATGTCGTACAGAAAGGGCCTCTGTCCCAAAGACTCTTTGCCTTTTTTCTTACAAGATTTTTTGGCACTCAAGTGTCTGACTGCAAAGCAAAACCTGAGGCTGTTTCTGTATACATAGTGTAGAACTGTGTCTCCAGTTAAAATGGAATCAAAATGGAAGCAATAGTCCAGCAATATTCTTCTCCACTGCCAGGATGCACCTACCATTTCTACTTATTTGTGGCCCTGTGGAATGCCAAAGCCCCTTTCTACATGTAAGTCTCCTGCTTCCACTTCTTCCTATTGACATATGCTAGGGGTTGCTGACGGTTGTGAAATGTAGATCTCAAAGATCTGTTGCACATTCTGAGTTGGGCTACTGTTACGCAATGGCCTCCTACCTGAGGCGGTGATACAGGCTGTTCTCTTACCATTGGTTTTTACCACTGAGGCTAGGCATGCTTCCAGTTGCTCCCGCAGGTGGTCATTGGTGCAAATGGACTTCTCTAGCTGCTGTTGGAGTATTTGGATCTCGGACAGATGTTCATCCAGCAAATCAGCACCTGTGTCCTCCAGCAAATCAGCATCCAGAGGGAGGGTGTGGGTGTACACAAGGGAAAAGAGAATCAGGGAAAAGGTTTGATTGGCTTGGACTAATTCTGGTACCCTAGGAAATTTGTGGCATAAAAAGAGACCAGACTTCACATTCCCAAGAGACAACAACTGGCATTACCATATTATAAACAAGGATGAGAACTCAGAATCATGCTGCTTTTCAATAACAAAATTAAAGGAGCTGCAAAGCTCATCTGGCACAGGCTTGGAAACAAGCTTTCAGGGGCTGTTCTGTTCCAGTTCCTCATATTAGTAATGATCTGAAATTTAAAAAGCCCTAATTTTTTTACCATTTTTATTTTTGCTCAGAATGAAAAATCCTTCCAGTTCTATTCCCGGTAAGAAAGAAGCTCTCCCTTAGATCTAAAATGGGGAAAAATATGTGGCGAAACTGTTCCCCTAAAAAGTGAGGTGGCATTTTGAGCACATTTTCCTAAGGGAGGGGGCTTTGGGGCTCATGAAACTCATACTCTAAGAATTCCAATTAATTTATTACTTTTCAGAGGTTACTCCCATAGGGCAGCACAATTTGCAATATCCCACATTAATTCACAAAATAAGATAGGATCACAGGTTTTTACCTAAGAGCTTTTGGCTAGAAAACGATGATGAACAAGATGGCAAGATTCCAGAGGCAGGTCTCTCCTGAGTCTGTCTGAAGGGAGGAATATACCAGGGAGGGCTGCTCTCCCCAAGGCACCCTCTAGATTTCCTGTTCCACTCAGGATAGTTTTGCACGGGAAATGACTCGGGAACATGATGGCAGGCTTGGAGGCAGGCTTTGGAGGAGAGAGCAGGGCTGCTCATAGGAAAAAGGCCACCCAGAGACCCTGACTTTACTGGCATTGGTGCAGGGTCCTTTACACCTAGATAGAGAGGAGAGAGACAGTCAGAAGGGAGGAGGCATGGACCCCATGCCATTTCCCGGAGAAGGGCAATTGGAAAGGAAGCTTCCTCAACCTTGAACACAGGAAATGTGGCATTGCAAAGGTCACACAGCAGAACATCCCAGAGCAAACAAGAGGGGACTGCTGTACTTCTCCCCAGCTTACCTTTCTTCTTGGAGGAGGGAGGGGAAGGGTACAAAATGTTGGGGCTGTAGTTCAAAAATATTCCTTCTCAAAGCTCTGGTCTTTCCTTTATGGGCTGCACAATGGCCATAGAGAAAAGAATCCAGTCCTCACTGGAAGTGAGCAATCCAGTCCTCACTGGAAGTGAGCTACCTAGCAACCTGGTGGCACTAGATGTTCTTGGGGATGAAGCACCTCCTCTTGGACTGATGGGTGGTCTGCAGCTCCTGGAAGAACTGGTAGCCAACTGTCCACTCCCCAGATATTAAGGGCTGGTTGAACCCATATCGCATTTAAAGTGGTGCAGTGGTGTTGGGACAGGCTGAAGAAACTCTAGCTCCATTTCAAATAGGATTTGGATGAGTTTAATATATCTTACATGTTTTTGTGAGAATAAGAGGGCAAGGAAGATTCAAAAGACTTGTTGTGAGCACAGAAGAGGAATATGAATAAATAAATGCTACATGCTAATTATGGTACCAAATAAGAGAGTGAGTGCTGGATAAGCATCAGGGAAGACAAATTCCCAAACAACCATGAAACAAATTTTTGACCTTGGGCTAGTTGCTTTGTTGCTACTCCGCTCACAGAGTGATTGTAAGGATTGGAGTGTGTGTGTACACAATTGTACAGAACCATGTGTACAGAGCTTTCTTGGAAGAAGGTCAGGATAAAAATGTGACAATGAGAAGTACAAGCGTACAGCCAGAAAGATTTTTGGCAAAGGAGCAAGGAAAGGAAGGCTTTGCAGTTATAATTCAGCACTGCTCCAATTCAGTCTTTAGCAAAAGCAATAACAAGCAGCACTACTTGTCATCAGCTCCATAGGAGCCTGTGTACTAAACACTGGTTCCTCTTATTTTAGGAGATGGAATCTGATGAAATGAGTTGGAGTCTGGCGGCAACTAGTGAGAGCAGCGGATGGCATCTGCGAGGTGACAAGATGAACCCAACTGTGCTTAGTGGTTAAAGGTGAAGACAAATAGACTGGGACTCCTATGAAGCCAACAAGAAGATAACCTGCTCCTCTTGGTTCTCCTTGTCCTGGGCCCATTAATGTAGCAATAGAAATTCTTAAATTTTTGAACTCTATGCACACTTTTATCCCTTTTTTGTTGTCATGCATAGATTTTTATCATTCTGTTTAAGTTCTCTCACTACCACCAGATCCTTAGTGTATGCAGATGCCATCACAAGCCCCCCTTTTTTTCTTTTATTGGAGAACACTGCCTTCCTGTGTCACCTTCTAGTCCACTCTCAGATCTACTGCAAGGTCCTTAATTCCTCTATTTAAGCAACTTACCCAGGCCACAAAGAGAAAACTGGCAAAGAAAAGTAGATGCAGAGCAAATAGCTCAAAGCAACTGTCACTAGAGAATACACCCTTAATCTTATGAATTCCTGAGCATCCTTGGCTTCCAAATGTCAATTCCAAATAAACAAAAGAAGTAAGCAATGACTTCTCTAGAGCCAGTGTGATGTAGTGGTTTGAGTGCTGCACTAAGACACTGAGAAATCAGGGTCTGAATCCCTGCTCAGCCACGGAAACCCACTAGGTGACCTTGGACAAGTCACACTCTGTCTGTCTCAGAGGAAGGCAATGACAAATTTCCTCTGAATAATCTCTGCTGAGAAAACCCCATGACTTGAAGGCACACAACAGCAATGATCTCTCTGTCCTGGGAAACAGCACCACTGCTCCACATAGTGACAAAACAAGGTCATGCAAAAATTGTGGTTCATCAAGCCATGCAAAATGACATGCTGGAGGGCAGGAGCATCAAGGCCAAAGTGCTCACTTTCTCCCAGCTGCTTCTGCAGCATCTGCAACTCCTGCTGTGCCTCGGCCAATGAGAAGACTGGTGTTCTGCAGCACCCAAGGAGCGGAGCAGGAGCTGGAGGAGGAGGAGGAGGAGGAGGAGGCCCCAGAGGCATGAAGGAGCAGGACTCTGAGTCAAATGGAAACAAAGGGAAAAATAGATGGTTTGGACAAGGAATCAGGATGGAAGCCTAGGCACAGAAGAGAGACAGCAAGTTAAGTTGCTGACACCCAGATCAGACCTGGTTCGGCAGCAGCACATATGAGTAGGGTTGTGGTGTTTTAACAAATTGCAAGGTGAACATGATCTGGCAGTGCTACCCAGCTGTTTTTAAAAAGCTAATGCCATCTTTAAGCTCTAATAACAGAAGTATAGTGTCTAGATCAAGAGAAGTAACAGTTCCGCTCTAATTCTACATTGATCAGGGCACACTTGCCCGTTTATAGGAATACTATATAAGAAGGACATTGATAAACTAGAACATGTCAAATGAAGGGAAGTGTGGAAACCAAGTTTTACGAAGAACAATTAAAAGAGCAGGGCATGTTTAGGCTAGTGAAGAAAATATTAACAGAAGATTTGAGAGCTTTCTTCAAAATATCTGTAGAACTTTCAAGATGAAGATGAAGCAAACTTGTTGCTCCAGAGAAGCAGGATTAGAACTAATAGGTGGAAACTATAGGAATGTGAGTTCTGGTAAAGTATTAGGTAAAAAGCTTTTCTTTGTTTTAATAATTAGTGGGAAACAACTTCACATTTTGCTTTTAACTTTACAAGACCCATACTTCTTTAATAATTTCTTTGATTGTTTTTGGCTTAATAAATAGCACATTTTGACAGATTATTGCCTTTTAACTTGTTACGCCTCAGAGATAGGGCAATGAAATCAACCATGATCTGCATGGAACAGGAGCAGTATCTTGTGAAAGCATTGTATGACATAACAGGAGGTCTGGTCTGCAGATTGCCTATAGGTTTTTTAAAAATAACAATGTAATGAATTACTACCACTAATGATTAACAGCAATGAATTGATTTTTATGATTACTTTATGATTAACTGAATGAATTAATCTTCAGTCTAATGTTTGAAACTCTGAAGGAAAAAGGATCTTTACTGTAAGAAGAGCTGTTTTGACCATGGAATAGACTGTTTGGGAGATGGTATATTCTCCTTTACCAAATACATTTAATCCAGGGATGGGCAAGGCCATTTCCGCACTAGATTGTTATAGTGCTATTATTCCCCTTTCAACATCCTATGGAATCCTGGGGTTTGCAGTTTAGGGAGGGGCTGTTGAGGCACTTTAGGGAGGGGCCGTCCAACATGCCCAGAGCCTTCCCAAAACAATCCTTAAACACCTCAATCTGTGTGCAAATATGGCGGTCTACCTCCACCACACCCAATCCCCAACTCCCCCCCCAGAAATAAAACCCAAAAAAGTTTTTTTAAAAAGACAAAAATGGTTGCCTGAAGTGGTTATGTCACTTCCAGCTCACCAAAACATGATGGTGTGACCTGTCAGATGGACATGGTGGGGCACTCTACAGGATTATCTACCCCTAATTTAAGCAAAGCCTGGATAGCCCTGCTTTAGGGAAGCTGTGATTGTATGGAGCAGGGGCTTGGAGTAGATGAGAAGTTTATTTCCCACTCTATGATCACATTATTGATGCTGTTATGACTCTTGTATGTAACATATTTGTACAAATGCCATTGGCACCTCCTGGACCATGCTGATGATGTAGTTAGTGAGTGGCACAGTTCTTCCATATCCATGACATTCCGTGAAGCTTTTTAGGATTCCTTGTATGTTTGGGCAGTATCATTTCTAGCCAGAGACATATCCAATTTTCCATATCATTCCCATTTCCCCCTCCTATATTCTCTGTGAATAGGATTTTACATTTACTATATTTCACAGTTCTCTTGTAGTGTGTCATGTAATGGCTGATGTGACTTTGTGACATGTTTTTATCCTGTGGGAACACTTTAAAAGTTTAACTGTTGACTGTTCCGCTGGCATTCCATGAAGTTCTAGCATTTTGACTCTAGCACTGAGCCTATTCATTGCAACGGTACAGATCTGCCTATGGTACAGATCTACATTCATGAACTGCAATAACTCTGTCATGGACTAAACATATCATTGATAGGAGGAAAAACTACACTTACAAAAGATGTGATGAAAGTGGGAATACCAACTTCTAACATTAAAGGGCTGATACAGAAAGAGTTGCAGAATGGCAATTAACATAGCAGGTTAGCTTCCTGTTAATACCAAATCTGTAACTTTTACACTGAGAGGTATGAGTGTTCAAGGTGTCTAGCAGTCAGAGTTTCTTGCTCAGAAGTCTTTTCCTCTGACACAGGTTTAAAGAAACAGATTGTGATTAAATCTAGTCATGTTTATTCAAGCATAAGTCTCCAGGACAGAAACTAGAAATCACAAGTTGCCTGACACAAAGGGAAACTAGCCCTGCCAAGCTGCTTCAGTCCATTAAAAATTATGACCATTCTTTCTTAATCATACTTAGCCCTTTCTGCTAAGATGTATGCTCTTCATAACACTATTCCCAGCAGTGATTAATATAATTACCTTAATTAAAGTACAGAATGAAAGAGGAAAAAGTCAACTCTATCATAGTAGTCTTTTGTGATTCTTCCCTTGTCCTTTGCAATAAGCCCACAGACCCTTTGACAGTTATGTGGCCCATACCTCTAGAAGCCTGGCTGACTGTCATCAAGGCATTCTGGGAAGGAGACAGAGCAAAATTCCTTTGGAGGGATCCTTCTGGAATAGCTGGGGATGTGGTACCAAAGGCTAGGTGAGATGGTTGGCCAGATGCTTTGTCAAGATGACCACCAAGATCTGGAAGAGGTCATATTTATCTACTTCATTATTCTGAATTGCATCCCACATAATTAACAACACAATAAACAATTTCTCAAATGAGTTTCCTTTTCTGTCCTCTTGAAAACAGGGTTTCAAATGCATGGCTCTCTAGACTCTCAGAGGATCTCTCACCATAGGTTAGGTTAGTTAGACATGATAGGAGTTGCAGTCGAATGACATCTGGAGGTCCATACTTCCCTCACTTTTGTTTAGAAGAACCCTAAGCTTCCTAACCTGAGGAGAAGACAAGCAAGATTTGCAGCAGTACTCCCTGGAAGTCCTTCAGATGGAGCTTTAGAAGTCCACTGAAATACATTTCAGTTCTGAAATACACATTCTCAAGGGACATCTTGGACGTTCTTTTCATTCCAGTGTTATATCTTTGAATGGAACTGCACTAATTATGATTCACCTTTTCATCACCAAACATAGGTGATATTTCTTACTGGGCCTCCACAGTATATCTCAATAGTCAAATCTTTTAGGCAATGAAAATTGCTGAGCCTGGCACAACATGTTCAAGTGAACAGTCTTGAATCTAGAAGAGTATTCTTACTACATATGTGTACAATACTTTTGTTCTACTTCTCAGCAAAAAAGGCTCTCAGAACATCTCATTCATAATTAACAATTTAGGCTATACCTTTCTCCGATGAGAGGCTGTGGAATTGGCCTCCTCTAGAACCTTCCTGGCAGGAGTTGTACTCAATGGCATCATCCATGTCAGAACAGCCCTCCAGTCCATCAAAGAGAAAGGAAGTGCTACTACTAGAGCGAGATGACTCAGACATGGTGTGGTTACTGGAAGGTGTCACTGAACGCACTTGAAGCTTAGCCTGGAGAGTCTTGATGATTTCTTCCTTTTCTTCAAGCTCCTTGCTCAACCTGTGGGTAGAAACATAAGGCTTGAAGATTATTGGGGGCATTTGCACAAATGCTCCTTCCACTGCCTTCAGAGGACCTCCCCCTTCCTCATTAATCTTGGTCCTTTCAGGCAACCAAAAATCTGACAGGGGCTACAGTGAAGGAAACTCGTAGCATATAGTAGCCAACAATGTTCTTCCTCTTTCTGAAAGTTGTTGTGTCATGACTTCAGGATTCATTACATCAGCCCTGCCCTTGGAAATCACAAGGTTTCTTTCCTTTCTCAATGTAATTTTTGTATGTTCATCATGGTTTTAAGCATTTTGTTATAGAGGATTTTATATGTGGTTCACCAAGTGAACAGTTAATATACAAAATTTACTTTAGATAAAGTTATTTGTATATAATTTTTAATGTATAATTTTATTTCCTCATAGGATACACTATACTTCTTATCCCTAACTCCATATTAATAAGGTCACAATTTAACCCCAGTTTTCAATGAGATGTTCAATATACTGACAGCTGTTGCTACTGATCCACTGTAAAAGGGAGTCCTTTCTGAGCCAGAGAGAGACTTTTGCCTAAAGGATAGGATTCTGGATACAGACATCCATCTACCAAATGATAAAATATATCATCCCGTCAAGTATCATCCTGGCAACTAGTGCTGATAAGTCTATAGTTATAAGTCTATTTTGTAATGGTTTGGGTATTGAGCTACAGCTCTGGAGACCCGTGTTCAAATCCCTGCTTAGCTAAGGAAACCCACTGGATGATCTTGGGCACGTCACGCCCCCTCTGCCTCAGAGGAATGCCATGGCAAACCCCCTCTGAACAAATCTTGCCAAGAAAACCCCATAATTTGCCTTAGGACTGCTATAAGTCAGAAATGACTTGATGGCACAACAACAACAACAAAAAGAATAACGGGTTCCACTCTTATTACCGTAGAGCAAGCAATTCATGACTCGATTTCTCCTCCACAATTTTGTCATTTCCTACAAAGATAATTCAGAGACAGAAAGTCAGTCAGTTAGGCAGTCACCCCACAATAGAGTATCCTAACCCCATGATATGTAAATCTCTACTTTCCTCAGTCTGTCAGGGAGAGAAAAAAAATGCTCAGCCTGTTTTCTATCAAGGCTACATTCTCTCACAAGTAACCTCTCACAAGGGCTGCATGTTGGCACCAGGTAGGTGCCAGAGCCAAAAGGAGGCCAGGCCACCTTCTACTCTCTCCTTTTCTCCCTTTCTTCTCTTTCCCTTTCATCCAGAGAACTGCCAGGAAAGGGACACATTTTCCCTGCCAGAGCTCTGAATTGATTTCTTGCCAAGGGTTTTTGAAATGAGAAATTTGACTGAAGGCCGCATTGTCCAGCCTTGTATTAGGGATAAAAACAGGATATCAGAAGCAAAATGTGAGTCCCATACAGGAAAAAAAAAAATCAGAGCACTCCAGAGTCTTCAGAGTACTGCCATGTTGGGTTCAAATAAAATTATAAAGCAAAGAAATGGGGCTGGAATTAGAAAGGAAATTATGACAACAAGAAGAAGAAGTGGGAGTGAATATATACACAGAAGAATGGAAGCTGCTAGGAAGTACTGGTTCTTCTTCGTGGTCTCTGTGCCTTCATACACTAGGAGCTTTAGCGCCTGCGCGGTAGCGTTCGGAAACTTCTAGAGCTTGTTCGCTTGGCGGGAACCCCTCCCCCACGCCGGTACTGCGCATGCTCCTCCCGCCGAGCAACGGTCTCTCCTCAGTTCTTTCTCGTCCGCCGTCGCGTACGGAAGGTTCTTCGGTTTGTTCCTCTGCTTTTGTGCTTGGCTTGCTGATTTTCACGGTTTTTTGGATATCTGGACTGTCTCTGACCCCTCTTTCGGACTTCCCATTTGGTTTTGGTGTTTTCGGATTTTTCCAGTTTGGCGTTTTCGTCTTATGTCCGCGCTCTTCAAAAAGTGCGTGTCCTGCGGGCGCAAAGTTGCCCTCAACGACGGCCATAAGAAGTGTCTCTTCTGTTTGGGCGAGTCCCACAACACTCGGACTTGCCCAATTTGCTGGGATTTTACTCCCCAGACTCTCCGCAACAGGTCCGCGAGACTTAAATCTTATTGTTGGGAGCAGTCTCTGCGGGCGATCGACGAGACCTCCGTCTCCAAAATGGCCGAAAAGAAGACGACCACGCCATTGATGGTATTGGCGGCTGCCGTTCCGTCCACCTCGTCGGTATCGGGCTCGGTACCGGCGAGAACGGCGATCTCGGCGTTACCGAGGATCCCGAAGCTGTCGGCGGCTGCCAAGTCAGCGAAAGGATCCTCGACGGCGAAGAAGGCTGAGGCTCCCCTGAAGGAGACGCCTGCTAAAAAGCGCCCTGCTCCAGACGGAGACAAGGGCAAGGAGAAGGAGAAGAAGAAGAAGAAGAAGGAGAAGAAGCGCTCCCCGGCTGGGGACGTTCAACCTCCTACTCCTCCTCCGACTCTACAGCCTTCCAAAGGGCGAGGCGAGTCCGTCGATCTCTCGGACGATGAGATCGAGGACGTTCCCCAACAGTGCCCGGACTCGCCTGTGGACCCTCCAACCCTGGTGGAGGAGCGCCACCGCCTTTCCAGCCGTCACAGGTCGGCCGACCTGCAGCAGAGAGAACCCTCTGCTTCTCCAGAGCGGCGTTCGACCTCATTCAGGTCCCAGTCCCGCTCTTCGGAGCGCCTGGTGGCCTCGCCACCTCCGAGGGAGACTAGAGAGGAACAACCTCGCTCGTCTGCCTCCAGATACACCTCGGCGTCCTACGTGGCCAGGTACGCGAGGGAGTCTGAATGGAGAGAGCGCCCGGCCTCTTATCGGTCACATTCACCATCGTACCGGGATCGGTACCATCGTGACCCAAGACGCTGGGAGACCTTCCGGAGGTCCCGGTCACCTCGCAGACAGCGCGAATCACGCTCGCCTCCAGGGGAAGAGGCTCGGTACCGTCGGCACCGAAGCCGTTCACCGTCGGACCGCCGCTCCTTCAGCCGCTCTCCCTCTCCTCGATACCATAGGGCGAGGGAGCCTTCACCTCGATATCGGGCGATATCGCCACCTCCTAGGGTCACGGCAACGGCGACGCGCCCTACGGAGTCGGTGGTGACTGAGCAGGCTAAGACAACATCAGCCTGCCAGACTACCCCAGTCACCACTAAAAAGGTGAAGTCGGTGGTCAGCCAGCCCAAACGTGACGCTGCCACTACCACCGTCCCGGCTGCAGAGAAGCCTAAGAAGGCAGCACCTGTGGCGGCCGTGAAGGAGCCGGAAAGCGAGCGGCGAGAGGACTCACCGAGCTTGGAGTCGTACGACTCGAGCGTGGAGTCGGAGGCGTCTGAGGCGGCCTCCCAGGAGTCTCCTCCGCTGGGATTCGGGGATCCGATCCCAGATTCAGCTCCAGAGGACGTCCACCAGTTCTCTGCGATGCTGCTCCGCATGGCCTCTACCCTTGGCCTTAAGATCGCCGATGTGGAGCCGGAGGACGACGATCCCGTCTTCTCCGTCTTTGAGGGGAAGCAACCTGCCACGGCCCCGCTGCCTCTCCTGCCCCGGATCTCCAGAGTGGTGAAAGCCGCCTGGGATAGACCGGCCTCAGCGCAGCCGATACCGCAGCGTTTGGAGCACCTCTACAGGGTGCAGAAGGATAACGCAGGTTATCTCTTCAATCACCCTGCACCGAACTCTGTGGTGGTCGAGTCGGCACAGACAAAAGGCACCGGCAGGCAGCACACCACCCTGCCGGATAAGGAAGGCAGAAAGTTGGACGCCTATGCTCGGAGGTTCTATTCCGCCGCCTCCTTGCAGATCAGGCTGTCCAACACCCAGGCTTGCCTCGCGGCATGCCTGAAAAAAGTGCTCGACCGCCTTCAACCAGCGATGGAGGCAGTACCGGAGGACATCCGCCAAGCCTCCTCGGTGATATTCAACGAGGCCATATCCATCGCTCGGCAGCAGATGGCCTCCTCCCGGCACGCCGTGGAGATCGCCTCCCGGGTCATGGCGGGATCCATCGGCCTGCGCCGCCATGCCTGGCTGCGACCGGCCGACATCCAGGAGGACACCCGAAGGAGGATCAAGGATCTCCCCTTCGACGGTGAGGGCCTGTTCAATTCGTCCACCGACCAGGCGCTGGACAATCTGGTGAAGGCGAGGTTGACTGCCAAAAAGATCGGGCTACAGCCGGCCACGCAAGCCCGCGGGACCTCCACCTTCCGCCCATCCTGGCGACGATCTTCCACCTCGTCGTTCCAGCGTTCGGCCCAGTCCGGACAGTCAAGACCGTCCTCCGGCTCGTCGACCAGACGACGTTTAGACGTCGCCCGGCTTCGTCTAAGAAGTCCTCCTCGGACGCAAAGTCTCGGTTTTGACGTGCCTGGCAGGACCTACCAATACCCACTTTTCAGCCTACCATCTGCGCTCGGAGACCGACCGACTCTGGCTCGACACCTTTTGCAGTAGCAACATGTCACTACAGACTCTTGGATGCTTTCCATCGTCCGTCTTGGCTACGCCATCGAGTTTCACGATATTCCGCCTCGAGGCGTTTACTACTCCACCCCGTCGAGTCCAGCCCTCCTGGAAGAAATCCAGTCCCTCCTCCAGAAAGGAGCGATCGAGCAGCTCCCGCGAGAAGCCAAGACCACCAGCTTCTTCTCCAGGTACTTCACGGTACCGAAGGCCGACGTACCTCCGGCCGATCCTCGACCTCAGAGGGGTGAACTACTACATCCGCCCCAAGAGGTTCAAGATGGTCACGATACCGTCGATCCTGCCCTTCCTACATCGAGGGGACTGGTTCGCCTCCATCGATCTCCGAGACGCATACTTCCACATCGCCATTCGCCCGCAGCACAGACGGTACCTCCGCTTCGCAGTCGACGACACCTGTTACCAGTACAAGGTGCTGCCGTTCGGACTCTCGACTGCCCCAAGGGTCTTCACCAAGTGCATGGCCCCGGTGGTATCCTTCCTGCGGACGAAGGGTGCTTCTGTCTTCCCTTACCTCGACGATTGGCTGTTGGTGGCGTCCTGCAAACAGAGACTTTACCACGACGTCCACATGACATTGTCACTCCTGACTCGCCTTGGTCTACGAGTGAATCCGAAGAAGTCCCACCTCGAGCCGGCGAGGATCTTGGACTTCATCAGGGCAACACTCGACTCAACCTCCGCCAGGGCGTACCTACCAGAGACTCGAGCTCAAACCCTGATCCGGGCCGCCGCTCACGCCCGCACGGCCCCGACGTTATCTGCGAGAAGTGTCCAACAGCTCTTGGGCTACATGGCTGCGACGACCACTGTGACATATCTCGCCAGACTGAGAGCACGACCTCTTCAACACTGGTTCGTACGCACATTCGACCCCCTGCGAGACGAACAGACACTCCGACTACAGCTGCTGGAGGGCGTCCGATCCTCCCTCCGCTGGTGGCAGTCGCGACGCAATCTGATGTCAGGGATGCCCTTCCAGCAGCCGACACCGAAGGCGACGGTAACAACCGACGCCTCCCTGTATGGATGGGGTGCCCACTGCGGCGATCTCAGAGTCCGCGACAGATGGACAGATGACGAGACCGCTCTCCATATCAACGCGCTGGAGCTGCTCACCATCTCGAAAGCGCTAAGGGTGTTCCGCCACGTCGTAGCGGGGCGGACGGTCCTGGTTCTGACGGACAATACCACCGCCGTCTGTTACATCAACAGACAAGGAGGGACTCATTCTACGACCCTGCTCAACATCGCGCTCGACCTGTGGGAATGGTGCATTCGCTTGCACACGCATCCCGTGGCGGTTCACCTGGCCGGGCAGGAGAACACCACGGTAGACGCCCTCAGCAGGGACACCTCATCCCATCACGAATGGTCTCTCTCCGGAGAGGCGTTCAGACTGATTCGAGACCGCTGGGGCGAGCCATCGATCGACCTCTTCGCGACCAGGGAAAACGCGAAGTGTCGCCGATTCTGTTCGAGAGCGGGCCACGATCGCGCTTCCATCGGAGACGCCTTCCAGTTTCCGTGGACCGGGGAACTCCTCTACGTGTTCCCACCGTTCCCGTTGCTCGGCCGGACAATATTGAAGATCCTCGCCGACCGGGCCGACGCGATCCTCGTAGCCCCGTACTGGCTGAGGCAGCACTGGTTCACACCCCTGCTACGAGCTGCACGAGGCGACCTGCTCCGGCTGCCACCGACGCCAGGCCTGCTCTCCCACTCCAGCGGCCGAGTCCTTCATCCGGACCTGCCACGCCTGGCCCTCCATGCCTGGAGGATATCGCACTAGACGATCCCGTGCTCGGTACCGTCCTCGTCGCGGCCAGGAAGGAATCCACCCGTCGCAACTATCAATACAAATGGCGACGCTTCCTGACCTTCGCTAACGAGAGGAGTGAACCGGTATTGCCCGCGGGACTCTCTGACCGTCCTGCATTTCCTCCTGCATCTCCGGCAACAGGGTCTGGCATTTCCATCCCTGAAGGTTTATCTCTCCGCGATCGTGGCATACCAACCGCCATGATCTGCGGCATCGGCCTTCTTCAGGAACGATACCGTTAAGCGGTTCCTGAAAGGACTTCATCATCTCTACCCGCCGGTATCGCCGCCGCTACCGCCGTGGTCCCTCTCGCTGGTGCTCTCGCAGCTGACGAAGCCGCCCTTCGAGCCGATGGCGACCTCGGATGACAGGCTCCTGACCATGAAAACTGCCTTCCTGGTGGCGGTGACCTCAGCGAGGCGAGCGGGGGAGATCACAGCTCTTCGATCCGATGAGCCCTTCCTGGTCTTCCACAGGGAGAAGGTGGTCCTGAGACCTGACAACTCCTTCCTGCCAAAGGTGGTGTCCAGTTTCCATCTCAACCAGGACATCATCCTGCCTGCCTTCTTCCCGAACCCGACGACACCGTTGGAGCGGTTCCTCCACTCCCTGGACGTGCGTCGGGCATTGGCTTTCTACAAGGACAGGACTGCTTCCTTCCGACAGACGCCGCATCTCTTTGTTTGCTATGGGCGACGTCGGAAGGGCCTCAAAGTGTCCACCCAGAGCTTCTCCAAGTGGGTGGTGAGGACTATTGAACTGGCGTATGAGCTCGCGAGGAAGCCTCCGCCAGTCCTGCTTCGAGCCCACTCCACCAGAGCTGTGGCTACTTCTGCGGCCCTCCTGCGAGGAGTTGACCTGCATGAACTCTGCCGCGTGGCGACCTGGTCCCAACCATCGACCTTCGTGCGCCACTACAGGCTCGACTGCCGGTCGCGCAGAGATGCCCGGTTTGGACGTGAGGTGCTGGCTTCCGTGCTGTAGGACCTGACCCGCCATCCGACCGGTAAGCTACACAGTCTCCTAGTGTATGAAGGCACAGAGACCACGAAGAAGAAGAACAGGTTGCTTACCTGTAACTGTGGTTCTTCGAGTGGTCATCTGTGCCATCATACACACCCGCCCTTCCTCCCCTCTTTCTCAGGTCCCTGTAGGTTCTACGGCGGACGACAGAACTGAGGAGAGACCGTTGCTCGGCGGGAGGAGCATGCGCAGTACCGGCGTGGGGGAGGGGTTCCCGCCAAGCGAACAAGCTCTAGAAGTTTCCGAACGCTACCGCGCAGGCGCTAAAGCTCCTAGTGTATGATGGCACAGATGACCACTCGAAGAACCACAGTTACAGGTAAGCAACCTGTTCATATACTGTTGGACTGACCCCAAGAAAATTTTCTGTTGCTGTGTCTCAGGGATTGGAATAAACAAAAACAGATTAAGTACAATCTCCTTCAAAAGCCCTCCACTGACAAAGGCTTTAGTATGTCTGTAGGCGACCTACTACAGGGGAATGCTGAAGCTTCTCCTTCAAAAGGCACTTGGAACCCTCTGTTTCTGCCTTACTTTATGTCAGAGAACTTGTGCATGCATATGGCCATGTAAGATCTCTGTTATAGAAGAAAGACTGTCTTCTCTAGACACAAGCCATCTTTCAAGGGACTCTGATGGCTTTAAAGATTATGTTGCACTGTGAGATTTGCTTACAACAAAAGCTGTAACACTTATTAAAGAATCATCTCCTTAACTGCTTAGCTATTAAGTATACAGGATTAACCAACTTGGGAATCTTGCAATCTTCTGGAAATCACATTATATAACATGACAGTATTTGTTGTTAACAACTGTTAAGTCTGTTACGGCCCCATGCACCTCCCAAGATTGCTATGGTTTAATTGGCGAGTATTATTTGATTGGCACTACATTAATTGGCATCGATATAAAATAGAACCTGAAGTGATTGGAAGGTCAATCTGGAAAGAGGAAAATTATTGACTGTAAACAAGAGATTGCAAGGTATGTCAGTCACACTCCCTCCTCAATGAAACCAAAGCCATTGTCAAGCAGATTGCAAGGCAACCCTGGAGAAAATAGGCTTATGCTAAAAGCTGGACATCTCTGAGCACAAAAGGGAAGTTCCCACCAAACTGTGATTGTTCTAATACTGATCCTTCACATCCGGATGTTTCCCTGCTTTGTCTTCCCAACCTCTCCACAATACAGAGCTATTACAACAGCTGATACCTGTTTGTCACCTAAACACTAAGATCATTAACATTATCTGGACCTCATTTTTGTGTTGTAACTCCTGTTGTCCACTCGGCTGGGAGAGTGATTCCCTTGCATACCCCTAGGGTAGATTTTGAGTATAAAATCACTTGATTTTGAGCAGTCTCTTGCAGTCTCTTAATTTACTGGACACAACACTGTCCATTTGATTCCTGAATAAGAACTGTCCTTAGGTGCTTACCTAAGCCACATTGCCACTTCTCTTCACTTCTCTCCACTTCTCTCCAGCCCAGTAACTATCACTCATATCCTAAAAGTCCTCTGTCCATAACTTTCCTCCTTTTATCTTTGGTTAGTACTTGTGTGAATGCATGAGCGTTTGGATCTTTTGCATGTATGTATGAATCTTTCAGTAAAACATATTTTTAGTTTACATTTTGAATCTCTCGCTGGTTCTTTCCTGCAACACCTTCTAAACATTGGTGGAAAGATCTTTTTAAGTTACCTTCCTCTTGCAGGCCTCCTAATTTTGAGCTAATTAATTCCCATCTGTCATATGGAGGTACTGGCATCATAGGTTGACCCCTGAGTCATTGTTTTGGGGTAACAAGTCAACTTCAACTTATGGCAACCCTATGAATAAGAGACCTGTCACCCTGTCATCCACAGTCTTTCCCAGGTCTTGCAGACTCAGGGTTGTTGCTTTTTTGATTCTCTCCATCTGTAATGCGACCTTCTTCTTTTTCTATTGCCTTCTACCTTAACAAGGATTCTTGTCTTTTCTAAACCCAAAATGATATACTGGGGCTCTCGTCATTTGGACATATCAAGAGATGGCAAGACCTACTGGAAAAGACAATAACACTTCATGAAGTTGAAGGCAGTAGAAGAAGAAGACTGCTTTACAGGTCGATAGATTCAATTAAGGAAGTCACAGCCCTGAGTTTGCAGGACTTGAGCAGGACTTGAAATAGCAAAGGGTCTCTTAGAAGTCTGTCATTCATGGGCTGCCATGAGTCAAAGCCAACTTGACAGCACATAACAACAAACAAACAAATGACTGAAGTGTACATGGTATAAAAATGTTATAACAAGTATAACAGAGGGAGGCAGCCCCAAATATCACAGTATAATACATAATGGGGAAAGGATCACACTGTGGGAACAAATGATGGCAAGAAATAGTGGAACTAAGGCAGGCAATTTCACTGATCACTCCTCTTGCCAACTGTAACAATATCATTTGATCAACCCCAATGTTTCCAATGGTCTCCTATTGGGGCGGGGGAGAATACCTAAAACAATTGGGCAGGCAACAAAGAATGCACTGGAATTCAGCAGTGTGGTATCAATGCTTCTGAAAATGTAAGTGGACAAAGGATTTCCAATCTGAGAGAAACAGCTTGTGTCAAACCAGTCCTAGATGACTGTGATGCTACTAAATTCTGCACTGTATATGGTTGCTCTTATTCTCTGTTAGTTCCTTCCTAGAAAGGCTAGAGTGGCCTCTGTCTTGTTGGTGGTGTTATCAAGACCAAAAACTTTCTATTCTGACATTCAAGATTCTATTCTGGCATTCAGGATTCACTGTCTGTTTTTAAAAAAGGGTTTTTAATAGTGTACTATATCACTTTTTAATTTTTTTAAGTTGTAATGAATGTTTCAAATGGTTTGTAATGGTACAGTTTAATTACTCTTTATTAATAGTCTTATATAAGTTTTAACTAAATTATACTTGTTTTTATTTTGTAAACTGCCGTAAATCCCAGTTCTGGGGGTGGTGGTAGGAAGGCAGGATATAAGAAAGAAAGAAAGAAAGAAAGAAAGAAAGAAAGAAAGAAAGAAAGAAAGAAAGAAAGAAGCAACAGCAAGAGTCACAAAGAAACTTTGGATGCAATATACATAGACAAATGAGGGTGATATAGTGATTTGAGTGTTGGACTATGACCCTGGAAACCAGGGTTAGATTCCCCACTTGGCCATGGAAACCCACGGGGTGACTTTGGACATGTCACACACTCTTAGCCCCAGAAAACTCTATGATGGTCTCACCTTATGGTCTCCACAAGTCAGAAATGACTTAAAGGCACACAGCAACAACTTATTTTACTTATTTGGAGGTACATGGGGTAAGGAGTTTCATCATGACACATCACATTATTGCTTCCTGCCATTGGGATTCCACAAGCATCAGTCTTGAGTGGGATTGTTTTGCAAGAGTTTACAGATGAAGCAGAAGACAGTTAAGAGGCGTGCATAACACTTGAGATGCTGCTACAACATAAATCAATATGTGAAAGATGTTCACAGGATTGGCTTAATGTCTTTCCAGCTACATTCCTTATGCTACCAAAATGAGGTAGTGGTGAATTAATCCAGTAAAACCACAAAAACACTATCGGGAGAAATTATTCTGAGCTTTATGGCTGACCATACCCATTTTCACTACTCAAAAAACCCAAACCTTCTCATTTAATCTTTTTGAGTGGCTAGTGAACTCACTACTGCTCAGTTTCCTGGCGAGCCGTTCTGCCAGCTGGTTCCCTTGTGCAAGTTGTTCACGGTAGCTCTGCCCCAAGAAGTAATCGATGTCAGTGCCCCGCAGAAGCTCCTCGAAGGACTTGATGGTGTCACTGAAGTGTTGGCTCAGCATGTGACACAACCCTTGTCCCTCCCGCATCACCTGACGCAGGTGAGAGAGTTCCCGAGCCTGAGCTTGGACCAACGAATCATATTTCCTGGAGGAGGTGGAAACAGTAAAACTGATCATCATGTTCAGAGGCCCAACCATCAAACTAAGAATGAGGCAAAAAACAAGCTTTTCTCCTCACCCCGTCCCCTAAGAGAGACCCAGAGACATCTCACGAGTTCAACTAATAAAAGAGAAAAGGGCGCTCCACCCTGAGGGGACTGAGGGAGTTCAGCTAACCTTAAAGGCACAGAGGATAAGCCACAGGTTGTGTGGAAACTCATGGGTTACCTTCACCACATTAATTTAATGTAGCAAATATGTTATTTGAATATGTGGATAGAGCTTTTGCTTAATGTGTCAGAAGAAAATCTATTCAAAGTAATCCAAAAGGCAGAGGCTAGAATCCTGCTGAGACACTAAACTTAAACTGTCTCTTACTTTTAATTGAGAAGACAGGGAGCCAATTGTGCAATGGGTAAATTGAAGGCTATCAGCAGAAAAGGAGGAGACTAGGCTCCACGTGCTCATAGGTGGACCAAATTTTATTCTTTTCAAAAAAAGCCCAACATATTTCAGCCTGCTTATGAATTATATGGCCTTCTTCAGGCACTATATGAAAAACAAATGTAATATTATCAATATTACATGAAAGAACAACAACACACATATGTAAAATAATAAAATTCTTCTTTTTTTCTGCTGATTCATTGTATGTGCTTTCCAGTGTTTGTTCCTGCTCCTAAACTCGAGGCTATGACATCCACTGCTCAACTGATTGCACAACTGCAACATATCCAGTGTAACTGTGCTGGTCTGTACTTACATAAGCTTTAAACTCTGACACATTTGGAGAACACAACACAACAATGCCAGATTGAGAAAGACCCAATATATAAGTGGTCACATTATCGGAGCAGGTGGTGAGTGTCAATCTGTACTACATCAGCTAATCAATCCTCTGGAAACCCCTGGAAATCCTACCCAGAGGATGTTGATGTCTTCAGTTCTTCTGGCAATGGCAGTTTTGGCTTAGTCTCACCCAGATGAGCCTCAAGATGGGAAACTCTCTGGATGAGCCTGCCCAGATCTTTGTTGAGCTGGAGACTTGGAGGACAGAATGACCCGAAGCTGTCTGACTGCCAGCCTTCATCTTCATCTGTTATGCTGTGGGAAGGAGAGCTGCCCAGGGTGTAGCCCTGCTTCAGCTTCAGTGGATGCTTGTCCCCAGAGGCATAGTCACTGGTAGTGGACACTGAGCGCACACGGCTCTGTAGGTTCGAGATGACTCTGTGGGAGTTCTGTAGCTGGACTTGCAGAGCCTGGATGTGCTGGTGGAGAATGGCGACATCCTCACACTGGCTCAAGTCATGCTTTTCTAGGTTGCTTGTAGGGGAGCCCAGCAGCTTCTTCCAAGTTTTTAGCTCCTCATTGTGATCTTCACATTCTGAGAAAAACAACAACAACAACTGGGCCTTAGAGCCATATCATGCATTAGGCAGGAACAATGCTGAATTTCCCACCAAGCATATACTTAATTTGGAGTCACAGCAAATTCCTGCTTCCTGGTAAGGATTTCTAAACAATACTGTTATTATTGGATTTACACATATTAAAGTTTTACTGAAAAAAATAAATGCATCAAGTGTTCCCTATCTGCTTTCTACATTCAGAACCACAACCCTATCAAGAGACCCCAAACCCATGCACGTGTTAGGAGCAGACCATGTTGGAAATAATGAATGATCTTTATTAAATACAGGCACACAATGTAAGCAACACATGCACACAGATAACTAAGGAAAATAAAGGTGTGAGTATGATAGCAGAATTTTCAGAGGGATAGTTGATTCGGGTGATACGAAACCTGTTCCTAAAGCCCAGAAAGAAGATACAGAGCGATGTTGGGGTTCGATGGATCGCAGCATGTGGAGCTGAGGGGAAGCTCGCCAAGCAAAGCGGTAGCAAGGCGGTCTGGAACTCGGGAGCGATCCCAGGTTGAGCAGTCTCAGTTACTGGAACTGAGGGGAAGGCTCGCCAAGCAAAGCGGTGGCAAGGTGGGATGGAACTCAGGAGCGATCCGAGGACTGTCTCGGAATCAGGGGTTTTTATAGGGAGAAATGTGACTGCAGGCTATGCCTTACTCAGGGAAAACAATGCATTTTAGGAGCGGGACAAAGCTTTGGAAAGGTCAGAATTTAGCATGATTGATTTAAGTCCGAATTGACAAAGAGTTAGCTAGTATGCAAATGCTCAGTGCTTGGCAGTTGAGTATTCAGCTTGCCAAGTTACCTGCTCGGGGCAGGGAGTTCTTTGTAAAGCAGCGTGCATACATAATGAAGGCGTCTGCAGAGAGGTCTCCTAAAGCAAGGATCTGGCTATTTCTGGTCTGTCTGGGTTCAGCAATTAATGGCTGAGCCTAGTTCTGTGCTTGTCTGGGGGCCTCATAAACACGTGGAGAGGGGTGGTGAAAGAGAGCCAAATTATGATATCAAAATGATATTTTTATGCTATCTCCAAGGAGGCCTAAGCTGCAGTAACAATGCCCTGAAGCTAAAAGATATTGGAAAACCATTCAAAAGAAAATATTGGAAATATTACAAATTAATATTCCTTTGCACTCTGAAATATTTCTTTTAAATATGTTACATCAAATAGAAAAAGAGCATATTAGATAATAATAATAATAATAAAATTTATTTCTGTCCCGCCTCTCCCAATGGATCGAGGCGGCATTACAAAAATATATAAAAACATTAAAACATTAAAATGCACCCTATCCTCCCCACCCTCCAACCCTTCTATCCCCCTAAAACATATTAGTTAATTAAAACAAATTAAAAACAAGATTAACACAAAAGACAATGATGAGAGGCGGTGGAACACTAATCTGGGAAGGCCTGTCGGAAGAGAACAGTCTTGACTGCTTTTTTAAAGCAGTCAAGACTGGTAATGTGCCGGGTCTCCTCCGGCAGGCCATTCCATAACTTGGGAGCGACAGAAGAAAAGGTCCTCTGGGTAACCGCAGCCAACCTAGTTCTGATTGGCTGCAGTAAATTCCTCCCAGAGGACCTTAGTGTGCGGGGCGGATTATATGGGAGAAGGCGATCCCGCAGGTAGGCTGGTCCCAAGCCATGAAGGGCTTTAAAGGTAAAAACCAACACCTTGTACTGTGCCCGGAAACGAATAGGCAGCCAGTGTAAAGACTTCAGAATTGGTGTTATGTGGTCACTTTTAGATGTTCCGGTGACCAACCTGGAGAATAATACTGTATATGGTATCAAATGCAAGGATTACTTATGCAAAATACTGGAAGTGTGAACATATTCCTGATATTGAGGAATGGGAAGTTAAACTATCAGAAATGATAACAATGGATGATTTGACAATGGCACTTAAAGGTGAAACAAGACGGAAAAATAGGGAAGAATTGAAACCAATTAAAGAATACATATAACAAAAATGGACGATTCAGAAAGAAACATGAAAAGAATGAAAATAAGTAAAGGGAAATGAAAAATTTATTTTGAAAATTATAAGGCAAATCACATAAAAAGGGAAATGATCAGTAGAAGTTTGGAAAAATAAGTGAGCAATAAAACTAGAAGAAAGAAGGAAGTTTACTGTACATTTGTATATACTTTTTATATAGAAAGAAGCTCATAAAACTTAGAAGAAAGTAGAAGAAGAATTTATCTGTAAGATATATGTAAGTAGACTATATAAGACATATAACTGAAATTTATTTAGACACAGAGGTATCTATATATGTAGATTAAGATAGAAGATCAATAGAAGAAGAAATAGAAATAGAATAAGATGTTGGATAGGTATATAAATTTGATTGTATATATTTCTTTTTTTTTCTTGTTTCTTATATATTTATAAAAAGAAAGAATGAATATTTGTAAATATTGATTGTTATAACTTTAATAATAATAAAATTAAAAAAAAAAGAAAGGGTTGGAAGCAAAGAAACATCTTGTATTACCAGGACTAGTGGTCTCCTCCCTGTCAGCTTCATTTTCACTTCTCCCACAGGTCTCATAACCCAAGTCCTGGAGATCCACTTGTATCTGCTTGCTGTCCTGCTGCACCATTGTCTCACCTGTTACAAAGACAAGCAAAAGGCTTAATTTTTTCCCCATTGTCTATGAACCACAGAAAGCTAGGCATCCTCAGAAGACTCAGAGAGCCATAGTTGTGGACTCCAGCATAAAAGTGGGAGCTCCCTCCTTCTCAGGAGTTGGGCAGACCTCTGTGGCACACACTGGCTCTCTATGACACTTCTAATACAGGAAAATAATTCACTTGCTGAAGTTGACAGGCATGCTGAGCTAATGGAATAACTGTCAATTGTTCAAAGAGAATAAATAAAGACAATTCTTATAAAATGTTTTTGTTTAGAAACCACTGGTATCAGATATATATGAGCATAATCTCTCTCTTTCTTAATATTTCTTTTGAAACAAAGGCACAGGTTATTTACCTAATAAGGGAGTCTTGAATGTTCAGGTTTTCTTTTAGCACTGTTACCTATTTTACTTCCCAGGACAAGTGGTTACAGTACAGGTTTCCTGTGGTCCATTTGTAAGAGCTTTGCCAGTCATTTCCCATCCTTCATTCAGATATATTACATTAAAGATCAGCTACAAAGTGTATTTGATGACAGTTAAGAGATGTTTGCACTATGTAAGTGAACTCAAAATGGATGGCTTGGGATGTGTGAAGATGTCCTTCTGATTTGAACATCTGTGCCGGAATGTGGAAATCACTTTGGGGTATAACTGTGCTTTCAGTGGCACAAATACCTAGGACCACTTAATTAGGAAGTGGCTCACAGATATTTCTCAGGGAGCAATGATCAATATTACAGTAACAGCATTAGAGTACTTCAGTGAAGTTTGGTTGGTAGGCACTTAGGAATGATGCTTAGAATGACCCTGATTTAGTACCAAAAACATGCACATGTAAGTGTGACTAGGTGTGTGCATACAGTATGATAACTCAATAGTCAACAGAGGAACTAGAAGCCCAGATCTTTTGGTGCATCAATACTTACTGAGCAGGGCCCGGTATTCTTTCAGCTGAGCCATCTGAGCCTGTATGGTGGCCTCTGAAACCAAGAGTTTGTCTTGCAGGTTATGACATTGCTGCCTGCACTGAGGCAATGCTGCGTGAAGGTGCTGAACTGGCTCTATGAACTGCTGCCCAAAACTACTTGTGAGTCTGCTTCCTTCTACCTGGAGGGAAGAAGAAAAAGGTATATTGGTTCTTAGTGATTTTAACTTTAACCTGGACTAGTAAACAATATCTGTACGTTGTGCAACCTGCAACTAACCTCTAATTGATCTGTAATACTGCATATATTATTCTGTTATAAATATTCTAACCTGATTGCAACATTGATTATGTTAGTACTAGCCACAGTCATTTGGAATTATAAATGGTTCTTAACATCTTTCTTTTTTAAGTCTTGCTCTCCTAACACTCTGAATCCCTATCACGCAGGCTAGCAACTCTGGGAGTTATGGTCAATGAAAGTAAATTTTCCAAACTCTGAACAAAACAAGATTTTAAAAGGATAAAAGTGAGAAGGAAAGATGCTAAGGAGTATTTATAATTCCAAATCACTGTGAATAGCACTAACATAATTAATAGTGAAGTCAGACTAGCATAGCTTTGAATGAAACAATATATGCAGCATTACAAAATCCAAAGTCTGTCTCTTTTTCCAGTCTGACCAGACACTTCTATACAAAACTATTGGGCCTCTTTATTGTTTAGGGCAGTGCTTTTCAGGCTATCTGATGTGAGAGACAGACAAATTTCCCCACTAATGTGCTAGAGAGCAATAACATCTTTATGCACATTGGGTACAATTTTTCTTTCTTTCCTAAAAACTCTGTGTGGACCAGCACCACGAGCAGCATAGGTTTAAACTACTTTCTACAGAGATTGTTTGCAAGTTTCAGACATTCAGGCACCACAAGCATCACCTATAAACTATAGTTCATTGCTGCACCCATATATTTTAAATAATTTTTTTTAAAAAAAGGAGTGAGCTGAAACACTTAGAATGCTAAATTACATGCAAAATTGCACATTTTATGCATACACAATGCTAGTGATGCAGACACATATAATATACAATAGCTCAAATGTCTCCAGCCACTGGATAGATCAGTAGGGGCACAGGTGCCAAGTTTCTTTTCCACATAATAAAGAGCGTGTTATTGCACTCACATTCTTACTGTGGTTTTGACATAAGCTACTGGCTAACTATTTTGCCAGAATAAAGAGGCTGCTGGTTTAACTTAGTACAATTCTTATGTTCTTAAAAATGCAGGTTCCCACATTCCATTCATCAGAGCTGTTTTTATTCACAAATGAGACCTGCAACAAAATGTTGCAACATAGGCCTTTTCCACACGAGGCATTGAAATCGCGCAGTGACGTTTCTGGCCATTTTTTTCTGTATCTGCGCTACTGCGGACTTTAATTTAAGAAGTTCTATACGGTTGTAGCTGAAACGGGCTAGCGTGGGTTAACAGATCCACACTATTTTCTCATGGCCATTCCCCTTAGTCTCCTTACCTTGCTCCCTTCGCCTGTGATTGGCTGTTTTTTTTTTAGAAAAAAAGGCTCATTGCGTCATTCCCTAAGTGCCTACGTGGGCTCGTTCACAGCACCAACAAGCTCCTCCCACGACGTCTCTCTACTTCCGCCCCTCCTTCCTCTGAAGCCTCGTGGAGAGATCATTTCTAGGCTTGAGTTATTTTTAGCTGGAGTGTTTTTTCGCCCCTGCTCTTTCTGGTGATTTCGGCTGGTTTGGCGATGGAAGAAGAGGGGATTGAGAGCATTTATAGGGTCCTTGGCCAGGTTATGACGGTTCTGGGAACTGTGGTGGACACAATGCTAAGGCGGTGGGCCAGAGATAGAGCAAGGAGTGAAAAGCTGTAGGAATGACTACAGCTTATATTTGCCCCTCGCGCACTGGCGATAAAGGTGAGAGAGGAGGAGAACAATGTACACTTCCCTCTGGCCCCTTAAACACATGGCAAGTGGAGTCTTTCCAGGCAACACCATCTATCTCTCTGACCAGTAGGAAGCGCTTCCCCTGGCCCTCTCCCAGCAGACAGCTCTCCAGGAACCTTCACACACAATTGGCACACGCACATGCAAACCCCGCGCTCTCCCTCTCTCTCCATTCCTCCCTCCCTCCCTGTCTAGCTCTCTCTCAGCCCCATGGTAACACTCTCTCAGCCAAACAGGTGCTCCTCTTCAAACTTCCATTTCACTCATGCTAGGTTTTCTGTCCTCAATCTGCAACAGTTAGTCAGCATTCCCTGGCTGCTATGCATGTCCAGCCCCCAATGCTCTTTCTGGCAGAGTTTTTCTTTCTCTCAGGATTTTTCCCCTCCCACCCTGTTTTCTTTTTTATGCTTCTTCAAACCTCAGAGTTTTCTCCTCAGGTTGCTGACACTGCTTCTCCTGTGCATGGGTGGTGCCATTCTAGCTATGTAAGCATGAGAACTGTCACCTTAAAAGCATGTCAGCAGGTGTGTCTGCCTCTCTTTCTATCTGTCTGCCACAACCACAGTTTTGGCTGTGAATATAAACTGAATTCAGATTCACAAACAACAAAGCTTAGAATGTTCTGACATAATTTAAAGGACAGCATAAGTAGGAACAGCTAATTCACTGAGAACACCTGCTGGTCTAAGCAGATCGTACATACTGTGAGTCAAGCTAAAGTTACCTGGGCCCCTTTGAGGTGGGGGGATGGCCTGGAGTCCACAGGAACCTTAGATGGTGGGCAGTGTGACTGTGGGACATTGCTGCGGAAGAGCCCCAGGCAGTTGCACTGCTTGGCCATTTGCAGCTGCAGAATGTCCTGAGCCACACTACATGTGAACTGGTGGTTGGAGGAAGTATTGATTGAACCTCCTTGGGTATTCAGAGTCAGTTGTTCTCTGAGGAGACCAATCACAATCTCTGACATGCGTAACTTCTCTTGTAGCTTTCTGACTTCCATCCTCAAGTTCTCTTCATCTTCCTTTGCATCTTCATTCTCCCAACCCTCTGATAACATTGCTTCTCCAACTTGTTCTTTGAGCTCTGCATTCTCTAGGCAGAGGCTCAACAGGGCCTTCCTGTGGACACAGAGCAACCAGCACTCAAAATTAACGACTATAAGAAACTCTCCAGGCATTTCAGTACTGAGATTAACCCTCTTTAGCTAGCACTAACAAGGAAGATATGTGAAACTATATGCAGGTTAGGATCTCTCCCATCGTGCTTCTGTTCCCAGTTGTCTCCTGACATACAGCTCATCTCTTTCTTCCATGACAGGAAGGTACAGAGGCAACAGAAGCAGCAGGGACAGAGTTGCTGCAGAATGGGTGGCTGAGGGTGCTGACTGGCTGGCAGGTTTTTGGGAATGCAGGGAACCTCCCAGAGGTGATGCATGACCTGTGCATTTGTGCGTGTACTGCATGTGTATGTACAAGATGGAGAGAACAAGAACTAGACGGAGAGAACAAGAACTAGATGGAGAGAACAAGAACTAGTGCAGCACAGAATTACTGGATAATAAATGAATGGGAATGGGGCATGGGAGACGTGTTCCTATTCTTTTTTGGCTTTGGCCTTTCCTGCTGCTAACCCACAGCCCCTGATCACTTTTCACCCAGGGAATGCAATCTTAACTCCCCAAAGTTACCCATTCATCATCCAGAGACTTTAACAGTCATTGTCTAGTTAGGACTTACTGACTTACTCACAATTCCTAATTTTCAGCCTAGCACATTTTATTGACCTCTATATTTCATCCTTCTCTGATTATGAAGTACTGGCTTCAGACAAGATGCAGGAATGCCTAACCCTCCCTTTCTGAGATGCAGAGCATTCAGTCTAGAGCTGGACTGCGTGCATTTATATTTGCAGTAAAGGCACCAGATCCTGTCTGATCTTGGAAACTAAATAGGGTCAGCCCTGGTTAGTATTTGGATGGAAGACTGCCAATGAATACCAGATTCTGTAGGGAAAACCACCACTGAGTATTCCTTGCCTAAGACAATCTTATGAAATTCCATAAGTTGACAGGCAACTTGAAGGTACACACGGGTACACAAACAAAAGAAAATGAGACATCTCTGCATATTTAAGATATTTAACATAGCCTATAGTTTGATTCTTCCACTGAGGGCTAATAAAAAATACAGCCTCTCTCCCAACAATTATTACCTATGGCTGCAAGTCACTCATGCTGACTTTTACTAAACCCACAGAAGGCATCAGAGAAAAGAACTTAGGCTGTGGGATTCCAACAGGACATTATTTTCTGGTGTCAGCTTGAATCACCTGAGTTGAGACACAGAGGAGAACCCAGCTTCCTCAATCTGCCCCTTGAGATCCTGTAGCTCCCCTTCCAACTTCTTTTTCTGCTTTAAAACTTGTTGAATTTCAGATTGTGAAGAAAGCAGCTCCTCTTGTAGGCCCTTTGCGTTCACTAGGGAGGGTGGAGAAGGGCAAGTGGAATGACCCACTAGCTTGTCATCAGCATCTCCCTTATTGCTCTAGAATGGGAAATGAAAATAAGAAGTCACTTCTAAGTCACCAGGATACCATTTCCCTGGCACACACAGCAGCGAATTAGCCATTAAATACACACATGTGCACAGCTTCAGAAAAGAGAATGCTGAATCTTATTCTTCTGACACAATAGCCTACAATCTCTTCAGAGAAGCAGATATCTACCAATGTAAGGAAAGAAATTACAAAACCCTCTTCAGATATTCTCACACATGGCCACTTGAAACTATGCACAACAGGAACAGTCATTGTAGTGTCCTTCATTCCTGTAGTTTTACCACTTCTCCCTACATATAGTGTGAAAGGTATATTATTCAGGAAATTTTGAGTGAACCTGGTCAGGGCTTGAATGGGGGGAATCATTTGGAAAGTCTATATCCACTGTAGGAAGGGTAAGAAGAAATAAACTGTGAGGCTGTGAAGGGCTCATCAGAACTTGTTTTGAAAGTCAGGACCCAGATCTTAAGCCTTGAAGATATCTGAAAATACAACAGGCAAGCAGCACATGCATTCTCATCTCTTGGATTAGCCACAGCTCAGTCTCATACTTCAGTCCCTTTATCTTTCTCTCCTGAAATTAACCACACAGCAGCATGGACAAAATACAACTACTTCTTTCACTGAAATTCTGGCTTAACTCAGTAGAGATGTCCACATGTCTGACTGCACTCTGGGGAGACATAATGGAAGGTCAGCCATGTGTAGTCAATAGCTAAGCATGAAGAAACACTGTGCTTAACAGGCCTCCTTGTTTTACTGTACGTTCAGATTTTCTGAGAACTCTGACACTTAGCTTTGAGTTAACATACTTTCAAAAGATTCCTGTCTTATCTCTAGTTTCATGCTAGGCCCAAAAGATTGGATGGCCCATCAGGAAGAGTTACAATTTTTTATTTGTTTCTCATACAAACACAGGACTGGGTGGCTCACAGGACACAACACAGACTGTTCAAATGCAACATGTGTGCATAAGATGGTCACCTGAACCAGAGTCATTGGCCATTTCTGCACTAGACTGTTATAGTACTGATTCCATTTTCAACATCCTATGGAATCCTGGGGTTTGCAGTTTAGGGAAGGGCCTCAAAGTCTCCAGGATTCCATAGGATGTTGAAAGTGGAATCACAGCACTATAACAGTTTAGTGTGGAAATGGTCATTGATATCACAGCAACTGCCCCCCCCGAACAGATGTTGAGCTTTTTGCTGTCTTGTTCACCTGGTTCTGGGCGATTTTTTGTGCTGCTTCCTCTTCAATGCTGTCTGTGAACTCAGTTCCAGCATCTTCTGCATCCTCAGACACATTTGGATCTGCAATGACACCACAAAGCTGGAGCAATCAGTTTGAGGCTTGGGGCCTTAGATTCTGTGCATATGCCTGACAGTACACATATTCTGAAGTTTCAACACATTTGCACCAGTGCCTCAACACTAAAACAAATTCAAAGAAAGAAATCAGAGTATCACATGGCCAATTCCAGCCCCGCCGGAAGTCTGTATCTGTTGGAAGCGAAAGGCACATCACTTAGAAAATTGCCCTAAATGTCACTACGGGACAATATAGCTTGCCAAAGTTTCCAGCATTATTTCCTTTTCCTAGTACTTGTTGCACAGATTGATATTCTCAGGCAACTTTGTGATAGATCCTTAAACAAAAAGTGTATCTTGCTGGTCAGTCAGTTCAGTCATCTGGAAGTTTGTCCTGAAGCGAAGCCAGTGATAAAAGAGGAGGGTAAATATGAATGGGGGAAAGGAGGAAAAAGGCAAGAAAACAGTGGGAGTGGATGGAGTTCTTTGGAGAGACAGGAATTGCATGGCCTTCTTGATGTTGTTAAAAAAAAATCATTAAATGTTTCTCTCCACAAAAAACCCTTAATTAAAGGCAAACAAATTTTATGGAATCGAGAAACATCAGACTGTTAAGCTGCAACTCCTAGCAGCACAATGGTGACACAATCTTGTAGTTCAACACCTGGCTGTACAATTCTGCCCCCTGTTGTACAGGAAGCAAGGTGCAAAGCAGCCTTTGTGAGAGAAAGTTTCTCTTCCCCTTCAGAACTTGCCCTAGAGCCATGCATGCATGCTGCTCCTTTCCTAGTCCAGGCAAAAGGTGACTACTCTCAGACCTGGAAGGTATGCTTTCTCTTAACACCCCCTACCTCACAGTTTCTAGGCAGAGATATTCCCCCTAAAATATATGTGATCTTATCTATTTAACAGCCAAACTAGAATCATGGAGTTGAAAGGAGCCCCACTGGTCACTGAGTCCAACCTTCTGCTCATTGCAGAAAATAGCATTCCCAGCAGGTAGCTGTCTAGACTCTTTTTGAAGATGGCCAAAGAAAGGGTCTCTACCACCTCGCTAAGTTGGTTCCATTGTCAAACTGCTTTTACTGTCAAGATGTTCCTTCTGATGTTCAAACAAAATTTTGCTATAAAGTCAGTGTATGTGTGCGCACATACACATGGTACGGAGGTCTCCTGATGAATTACAAAGTATAAAATGGGATTGCAAAGTATAAGATGGAGGTAGGAATCTCTGATATTTGCCCTGGAAGGGAAGTGACCTTCCAGGACTAATACCCTTGCAGTGATCCTCAGTGATAGGACCCCACACAATCTGTTCCTTGTGTGTTGCAACAGCTCTAATTAAAAATCTCCTTTGTGGTGACAGCTCTTAATAATTTTAAAAATAATTTCATTTCAAAGAAAACAGTTAGTGTCTCATCTCATTTAATCAGAGCACACAGAAATATGTAGGCCTTGCGAAACTTTTGGTCCTTTCACATGACACAGTGACAGCGCTATGATTTCACTTTAACTGCATCCAATGGGATCCTGAGGTTTGTACTTATGGGAGGCATTACAGCTTGCAGGCAGACATCTTGTCTGAGACAAAAGGCAAACTGGAACTTCCCTTCATTCCACACAGAAGCCGAGGTAGTTGAATCTCCAGAAGGAAGAAGAGCCCCTCTGACCAATATAGAATAGGCAATTTCCTTTCCATTAACCAGTTGATGATCTCTTATGACCCAAGCCTGATTTGGGGTGATTCCCTCCTGCCTCAGCAGCTTACCAACCTCTTCCTACATTGTTCAGAGCAAACCCCCTTAAGAGGAGGGGGAGGAAAGCATGGAATTTTTCTCTTTAACTTCTCTTAGGATGAAAGTCAATATGCACAACTGGTTCACTTTTGCAATTCAGAAGATTTATTTAGACTTTTCATAAAATCAAAGAAGCGAAATAGACTACAGATACCACTGAGGGCAACCCTCTCATTCTACTTGGAACGGGCCTCTCTGCTACCAAGAGATTAGCTTCTCAGGATGCTGCTTCCAATGAAACAATGCAAGCAAGGGAGGGGGGAAAAAAACAAAGGGGAAGAACAGACATTAGTAATAGATATACAGTGACCCCTCCACTTTCACGAGGATTCAGGGTTCAGAAGCTCCACAAAAGTAAAAAACCACAAATACTGCCCTCCCACGATCCCACTCCTCTTCCCTTCTGGGGCTCCCCCCTCCCATTCACTTGCCTTTTGCACACTGGGGCCAGAGGCAAGGGGATGGGATGGGATGGGATGGGATGGGATGGGATGGGGGAGCTCTGGATGGGAGAAAGAAGGCACGCGCAGGCCTTCCTTCCTCCCACAATTGCCTCAGCGTGAGTTCCCAGTGCTGGAGCCAGAGGCAAGGGAATGGGAGGGAGGAGCTCTGGGGGGGGAGAAGGAAGGCTCACACAAGCCTTCCCTCACCTTTTCCTTTGCTTATTGCCTAGACATGAATGGCCAGCACTGGGACCAGAGGAAAGGGAATGAGATGTGGGAGCTCTGGAAGAGGGAAGGAAGGCTTGCATGAGCCTTCCTCCCATCTCCCTTGCCTGTTGCCTCAGTGCGAGTTCTCAGTGCTCGGGCCAGAGGCAAGGGAATGACAGGGTGGAGTTCTGGAGGGGAGAAGGAAGGCTCATGAAAGCCTTCCCCCATTCCCTTGCCTGTTGCCTCAGTGTGAGTTCTCAGCACCAAGGCCAGAGGCAAGGGAATGGGAGGGGGAGCTCTGCAAGGGAGAAGGAAGTCCCCTCCCCCATTTCTTGCCTTTTGTCTGGGTGCTTACCTTCCTTCTCCACACCTGGCAAAACACAAGAGAATTGGAGGAGGACGATGGAGGGAGAGGGGGGTGCGCTTGCAAACAATCAAATTCACAAAGGTCAAACCCACGAATGTGGAAGGAGGACTGTAAGGCTTTGTAGTTTTCATCCACAAATTCCCCAATATCTGTCTTCTGAAAGCAGATCAGATAAATACCTATCTGTCCAACATCTTGGGATATGGTACAGATTTCCTAATTATTCTTTAGATTATATACATCAAAACTTAGCTGTCATCATAAATAACCATCATTATCATTCTACTGAAGCTAGAAAGAACAAAAATTTCAGAGCTTGTGTATTTTACTGGTCTAGTTCAGGGGTGAACATCTGGTGGCCCTTCAGACATTAGATATGTACTCATAGTATCCATTCCCACAGGCTATGCTATCTAGGGCATCTGAGAGTTGCAGTCCAGCAATATCTGTAGGGCTGTATTATTCCCACCTCATTTTAATTGGAAAACTATTCAAATTAAAGGTACAAGTTAAGGATATTTGCCAATGGCTTGGTTACAGTTCTGGAAAATCCTCTGGCGGGTATAGAAGGGTTAATGGGAAAATTAAAAGAATTTGGTGAGCTCATGGGTTTTAAGATTAATAATCAAAAGACAAAGATGTTGGCTAAAAATATGAAAATGGGAGATCAAATAGATCTGATGAACAAAATTGGTTTTAAGGTTGAGAAGAAGGTTAAACACTTAGGTATTACTATGACAAATATGAATTATATGTTGTTTCAAACAATTACCGGTATGTAAAGACGTGGAAGGAAATTAAGAAGGATATGTTAAGATGGGGAAAGTGAGATCTGCAATTGTTGGGAAGAAACTGTGACAAAAATGAATGTTTTGCCTAGAATGTTGTTTCTATTTAGACAATACCAGTTATAACAACTGTTGTACATGTAAACAATGGCATAAGGATTTATCTAAATTCATACGGACAAGGAAAATGGCAGGACTCAAATATAAGGTTATGCAAGATGCAAAAGAAAGAGGGGGATTGGGTCTACCTGATTTGAAATGGGATTTTGCAGTCTGTTGTTTGGTTTGGTTAAAAGAATGAATGGCAATAAGAAATAAAGGACAGTGGCAGGACATGACCTGAGGTTTTGGTGGCATGTACAGTTATGGTATGATAAAGTGAAGGTGAATGTAGATTTTAATAATCAGTTTGTGAGATGTGTCTTAACACAGAATAGATATAGACTAGACTAGGGCTATTTCTGCACTACACTGTTGGATTCATAGACTAGTAGAATTGGAAGAAACCACAAGGGCCATCCAGTCCAACCCCCTGCCATACAGGAACACACATCAAAGCACTCCCAACAAATGGCCATCCAGCATCTGTTTAAAAACCTTCAAAGAAGGAGACGCCACCACACTGAGAGGCAGCATATTCCACTGCTGAGCAGCTCTGACTGTCAGGAAGTTCTTCCTGAGGTTCAGGTGGAATCTCTTTTCTGATAGTTTGAATCCACTGCTCCTTGTCCTAGTTTCTGGAGCAGCAGAAAACAAGCCCATTCCCTATTTGATATGACATCCCTTCAAATATTTAAACATGACAATCATGTCCCAACTTAGCCTTCTCTTTTGCAGACTAAACATACCCAGCTCCTTCAGTCACTCCTCATAAGGCATGGTTTCTAGACCCTTCACCGTTTTGATTATCCTCCTCTGGACACATTACAGTTTGTCAATATCCTTCTTGAAATGAGATGCCCAGAACTGGACACAGTATACCAGATGAGGTATGATCAAAGCAGAATAGAGTGGTACTCTTACTTTCCTCAATCTAGACCCCATATTCCTATTGATGCAACTAAGAATCACATTGGCTTTCTTGGCTGCCGCATCACACTGCTGACTCATGTTCAGCTTGTGGTCTGCTAAGACTCCTAGATCCCTTTCACATGTACTGTTGTCCAGCCAGGTGTCTCCCATCCTATATTTACTATTTGTTGTAATGCTATTATTACACTTTCATCACCCTATGGAATCCTGAGGTTTGCAGTTTAGGGAGGGGCATTTAGAATTCTCAGCCAGAGAACTCTTTGACCTCGTTAAACTACAAACCCTAGAATTCCACAGGATTGTGAAAGTGGAATAATAGCACTATAACAATGTAGTGCAGAAATGGCCTAGGTCATTATGGGTATCAGCACAACAAACTGATTATGAGAAAGAAACAACAGGCAAATAAAAATAGTTAACTTACCAAGAGCTCTTAGAGAACTACCAAGGAGAATATAAAATTAAATCGAAGGAGCAGTTAGATTCACAAGGATATACTTTGCAATAGATTTCCTATTGACAACCTTTTAAAACATTTAAGATGGACAAAAAAAGTCATGATTTTCAACAACCAAAATAAATAAATAAATAAATCAGAGTTTGAATTGCAATTGTGTACTGATGATGAACATGTGATTGGTAAAATCTATAAACTTGTTAAAATGTGGGATGGAAAATATGAGATGTAAAATGAACAAGTGAAAGACTGCATGGTCAAATGAGTTAGGAATTTTGGATATTGTATATAGATGGAACAATGGGAAAAGATGTGGATTGGTATAAGATGCCAGAGAAACTGTCTAGAATGTATAACAATGTTTTTAATGTATGTTGGAAATGTGAACAGCAAGAAGGGACATTTTACTATATGTCGTGGACATGTGAAAAAGCTAAAAAGTTGTGGGCTCAAATGCATACTTTGATGCAGAGGGTTTTAAAGATTAATATTCAATTTAAACCAGAATGCTTTTTTGGGGATTTATGGAAGATCAGTTGGAAAAGAGTCATGGGATATTTCTCCACCATGTGATCACAGCAGCCAGACTGTTGTCACTCACAAAGATGGACGATCTTAATAATACCTATACAGGAGGAATGGCTGTTGAAAGTGACTGAAGTGACTAGCTGAAATTGACAAATTATTGGCTTTGATTACAGAAAAGTGTTGGAGATATTTCTGAAAGATTGGAAACTCTTTATAGACTTTATCTGAAAGAAAAGAAAATGATTTGGCAACTAATGATTTTGACAATTAGTAAGAGGTTGTTAGTGAAAGAAGTGAACAATGTATTGTTACACAGAGGTTTGATTATACTTTATGCATGTGTAACTGCTGAAAAAAAAGGCCAGAAGCTAAGTTTTCTTTCATTCTGAGTTTGTTCTGATACCTTTCTTCTTTTCTTCTTTTTATTTTATTTAGAAAACTTTTTAATAAAAATTCTTTGTTTTAAAAGGAAAGCTATTCAAACTACACAAAAGCCTCTCATTAGCACCAGGTGGGAACCATGCAGGCACTCTAGGTGTTGTTGAATTGCAACGTGCAACATTCTTCACCACTGGCTATACTGGGAGCTACAGTGGTGAAACTTGGAGTGCATGGAAAGGGGGCAGGAGGGGGCGGAGGTATGGCACAAGGACATGGCTGCGGTGCACAAGGGCATGGCTACAAGCCAGGATGGCCCAAAAACATTGCTGCCAGAGGCAAACCACTCCCATTGCCTCCTTTTCCTATGTGACTGGGGAGCTGTGATCCCCACCACTGATGTGCATCCTGAAATGCATGGTAAAAAGCTAAGTAATAATATATTCCTTCTAAAACCAAACTCGAATGTTTTGGAGCCTATCCATTTTGAAATGAAGCTGGAGCACTCACAAGTGAGGGCAATTCCTAATGGTATCAAAGTATAATAGCAACCTCCCAATCCAACACAAAGACCCCCTTTGCTTGTGAGTTTCTAAGACTTTTAGAATGTTGAGGCTGGCAAGAAACTGACCAGTCAATCCCTTAATTGTATATACAACTTGGCAGTCAGAATTAAAAATCAGGAGTCCCTTCTTCCTGTTAAAAACCATTCCCCTTCTATTATAAGGAGCAGTTTCTCAGGTTTTTCACTCTTTTCCAACTCTTATTGTACACCTTCATGTTATTTCTGACTTTCGTTGACTCTATCACAGGTCTTTCTTGGAAAGATTTGTTCAGAGAGATTTGCCCTTGCCTTCCTCTGAGGATGAGAGAGTGTGACTTGCCCAAGGCCACCCATTCTTGTTATTTGCCTTTGTTTCTAACTTATGGCAATCCTAAGACAAAGCTAACACAGGGTTTTCTTTGCAAGAATTGTTCAACAGAGAGCTGCCTTTGTCTTCCTCTGAGGCTGTGAAATTGTGACTTGCTGAAGGTCACCCAGTGGATTTCCATGGCTGAGTGGGGATTTGAACCCTGGTGTCCAGAGTCATAGTCCAACACTCAAAGCACTACACTACAAAGCAATAAAGCTCTCCGTTTTCAGTTCTAACCAACCTTGAACTCAAGTCTTTTAGAACTTTAGAGCATTGTTGGAGATGATTTCAAATTCGCTGCAAAGATAATTGTATTCCCCCCCTTTTCTTTTCCCAGAAACCCCAATCCTCACAAGGCCTGAAAAGTACTTTATAGCTCTTTATTCCAGACTAGTTGGAGCCCTGCAGAAGAGATACAGAGAAAAGTGCAGCATTTTATGTGGGCCTGCATGTATTTATTTTATTACTAGCATCAATATATTTAATTTCAGGCATCATTATTATATACTGTGTTTATGCTGCCTCTTCCTAACCCTTTAGCTGAGAAAACAAAATTAATCATTATATAGTATTTCTTTTACTAGATTGGCAGTCACACAGAATCTGATGTGTATTATTATGGTCATTTGTTGGCTTGTGGCATCCTCATACCTATTGCCCTTCAGTCTCAATTGCCTAGGAAAACATTAAGAGCTGCAGGGTTGGGTGGGAAAAAGCTCTATAATTCATTTGTTGATTCACAAAGCATTAGCCACATGCACTTTAAAAAAACAAAAAAAACAGACCTGGGAGGATTTATAATAGGGGTGGGAAACCTTTGGCTCTACAGAACTTTTGCCTACTAGTCTCTCAGTTTCCCTCTCCACATGGCAAAGGGTGAGATATTGTAGAAGTTATAGTCTAAAGTCTCTGGAGGACTGAAAGCTTCCCACCTGGATTTATAATCTAAGTGTAAATGCAGCTAGAAGAATGCTCATCCAATGTGGCATAGCCTTCAGTTTAATAATTTGGCATTTTGTTTTTTCAGCTTGAATTCATAGCATAGAATCATAGATTTGGAAGAGACCCCAGGGGCCATCGAATCCAATTTCCTGCTAGGCAGGAACACCCATCAAGTATCCCTGACAGATGGCCATCCAGATGGCCTCTGCTTAAAAACCTCCAGAGAGGGAGACTCTACCACAGTCCAAGGCAGCATATTCCACTGCCGGACAGCTCTGACCATCAGGAAATTTTTCCTGAGGTTCAGGTGGAATCTCCTTTCCTACAGCTTGAATCTACTGCTCCTTGTCCTGGTCTCTGGAGCTGCAGAAAATAAGCCCACTTCCTAATTCTGCTCCATCCTATACCATAGTCACCTAGAACATATGCTTTCAGAGAGCACATGTGTAGGATACAAACAGTTGTACACAGAACTTTGATTCCATGTGTTGTTTTTGTCCTTTACATTTTTAGGTGTACTATTAACATGACTTATGAGTGCAGTCAAACAATGTGGTAAATGTTCCTACACCTCCCACAAAATAGGGATTTTAGGAGATAAACAAAATGAGAACTTGATACTTACGTGAATGTTCATTCTGGGATAACAAGAGGAACAATCTACATACTAATGGCTTCGATCTCCTCACACAAGCTGATGCAGGAGCTGTCAAATGTTTTCTTCTTTTTTTTCTATTAGACTCCCTCCTTATCTAGCCAGTACTGTTTCCTAGCATAACCTACATTTCCTCTTTCCTGACTATCTTTAAGCATACCTTTAGATTTTTTGGGGTGGTGATGGTGGGTGTGGATTACTCCTCTTGCCATCCCAGAATGAACATTAATGTAAGTACCAACTTCTTATTCTCGGGATGGCAAGAGGATCAATCCACGTATTAAGGGGGGCCTCCAACTACCTAAATTTACACCAACAGCACCATTCAGCCAAATGCCACCTGTGCTGATTTATATTTATCTATTTTGTAATATCTAATAAACGTTGTTGGTCCTTTCCATCCCATTGAGTATGCCATACTAGTTGCCACTGACCTGGCAGAATGGGGCCAGACATTCCTTGGCTTCGACTTCTTTGAGTAATCATAACATAAATAAATGCAAGCCTTGATCCATGTTGCTACCACTATTTTACTAGCCTTCTGGCCTGCTATGATACTAGCGATGCTTCAGTCTATCTTACATCCTTAGTTCTTCTAATATACACCTTCATCGCTCTTATCAAGTCCAAAGTGTGTCACTATGCTCCCTTCTGGATGCCAAAATGGTTTCTACCACCAGTGTGGTATGACCTTGACTTTTGTTCAATCTCCACAGACACACACAACCATTCGGGGTCCAGATGCCACACTAGGACCCGGCTGAGTAAATCTTTGCATACTGGCAAATGCCATTGTGCCATTTGTATTAATAACAGAAACCATGGCCTCTTTGGTCAATATGGTACACACAGCAACACAGAGGCCTTCTTCTGTTGTATCTTGAAAAGTGCCCTCTGCACAATTCAAATTGGAGAGAAAGCATAATGTACCCCCTCCAGTCACAGGACTGACAATGCGTCTTGTGGCTGTGCATTTTTGTCTCCATCTACGGAACAGAAACACTTTAACTTGTATTCTCTCCAGATGCAAATGTATCTATTTGCAAGGGTCCATACCAGTCCTCCACTTGGGTGAATACTTCTTTGTTGAGCGACCATTTTCCTGGTTATATCCCATTTCTGCTGAGGTAGGCTGCCTGCAGATTTAGGATTCCCCTCAAGTACACTGCTGTGATTGACTCCAGGTTTTTCTTTGAATAGCCTGATCAATTCTGCCACCAGATCTACTTGCTTACAAACATATGCCTTTGCTGTCATATAATCTGTGCAGACTAACACATGCTGTTTTTCACAAACTTTGTAAACCTGAGCAGTGCAAGATGTACTGCTTTCATTTCCAAGTAATTTATATTGAATTTCTTGTCTGTCATAGTCCAGAGCCCTGCACTGAGTATCCCTTGCAGTGCACCCCCCATCCAGACTCACATCTGTCGTTACTTGAATTCTGCTCAGTACCTTCAACCAAACTCCCTGTGCAACATTCCACTGTTTCATCCACCAACCGAGTAGATCAGTGGTTCTCAACCTGTGGGTCACGACCCTTTTGGGGGTCGAACGACCCTTTCACAGGGGTCGCCTAAGACCATCGGAAAATACGTATTTCCGATGGTCTTAGGCTCCATTCCCTCCTCGGTGGTGGTGCACAAGCACAAGCCATGCGCTCGTGTCCTCCTGTCCCCTTTGGCATCCAGGCACCCACCAAAGATACCTTCAAAAATTCAACATTCTTCTTATGGAATGAATAGTTTCTGGATATAACCTAATAATCTCTTAGTATTCCATTGACTTGACCATTCAACCTCAGTGAGGTCCTTAAACAACTCTGGCATTGGCATTTCAACACATTGTGTTTTCTTTTCCCCCCCGATTACTGATGCCACCTTACTCTCCTTACCCTTATTGCCTTCCTCTGGAGACACAGGATTGGTGCTGTCCAAGCCTAATGTTTGCACAACTCTCTTTAATAGATTATGGAAAATTTCTTCTTCAAATAGCCTATCATTCTTGTCTTCCTTCTCTGAAGAATGCCAATCACAACACTCGTTTACTTCTGTCACATCATCCCGAGTATCCTCATTTTCACTCCTTTCAGAATTCTTATGCAATCTATCTTGTGGTTGTTTCATTTTCACTACTTTTTTCTTGACATCACCAAATTACCAGCACCTTTCTGCTCACCTATAATCCCTGTACTTTGTGAACTCTTTGTAAATAATTCATCAACTGACTTCTTCTTTTTTTCTCATTAATTCATCAACTAATACTTCATCTGACTCCAATGCATTCTGTCTAAATTGCTACTGTGTAATTTCATTAGAATTCATTTTGTTATCCCTACCAGCCAAATTTATCTGATCTGGTCCTGTTAAATTAATTTGTTGTTGCTGATTCAATAAGTTAGTATTTTTCAATGAATTCAGCATATTAGAGAAAAACATTTGAGACTGCCAGTCAATTGTATTTAAATTATTAATGGGTTGAATTGCAAATTCATTATAGCCTGCAACTGAGATTGAACTGCCTCTTTCCCAAGCATTTATATTCGCCTCTCTCTCATCTACTGTCTCACTGCCTCTGTTGCCATAACCCCACTACTCTACCTGGTTTCTTGACATATTTCCCTTTCCAGAACCTGCCTCCTAATAAGTACATCGATGAATATCTTTTGTAAATATGCCTTAAATCCCGGTGTCATCTTTACTCGACTTGGCATAGGCATGCAAGGCTCCTCTGGCAGCACAATGTCCTCCCTGCACCTAGCTGCCATCACCTGCTCATTCTGCCTGCATGCCCTTGGGCTGCACCCCTTGCCGCCCCACTCCCTGTGCCTATTGCTAGCATCTCAAAATGGCATCCTGAAGACATTGCTGCTGTCTTGGAACTTAGATCCTCAAGCTGGCACCTGAAAGATGCCTCTGGGTCTTTTGCTGCCACTGCAGCTTCTCTCCCCAGGTTTTTAGGGCAAGTACCTTCTAATTCCTCCGCTTTCTGTTTCTTTTCCTCCATTTTAGCCTTATCTGCCACTTTCATCTTTTGTTCACCTCTTTCCATTTGCTGTTTCTGTCCTTCTATCAGCTTTACTTCATCTGGATCACTTTCACTGGAGCTCAGAAATATTTTCCATAATTCAGACTTTCTATCATCTGAGATACGCTGGGCAGCGGTCTTCTGGATGGAATCATATCTTTGCCCTGTCTCGCCCTCCACTATCTAGCTCAGCATATCTTCATTAGATTTTGAGGTCATTTGCTTTTTCTCCTTTTCTACCATACTCCTGTCCTGCTCAGCACTCATATTTCCTTATTTTAACCTCTAATTCAAAAGTATTTGTTTGTTTGTTTGTTTTGGTTAGCAGGAGAATTAAAAACTGGCCAAATAGCTAGGACATCTAATGAAAAAACAGAAGAGAACGTTGTTGGCTCTGCATTGGCTGGTGAGGGGGGATCGAACCCATTAGTACATGGATTGATCCTCCTGCCATCCTGAGAATGATTCTGGGCTAGCAAAAAGCTGACTGCTCCCTATGATCAACGGCTCATCTGAATCAATCCTGTAAACAAATGGGGGAGTTATAACAGATTTAGAAGTTACTAGCATATGAATAAGTCCTGAGAAAGGATTAGACGTCTTTCTGTGATACAGTAGCAACACATATTTGTTTGGGAAGATTCAAAGGAAAAGTGGGTGATACACAGTAAAGACAAGATGCTGCAGCATTCAAACTGGACTGGTCTTTTAAATCATTAAAAGCACAATGTATACATTTTATGAGGGGAAAGGCTTCTAGCATGCACTCTTGTACTGGACTGGATGCATGAACCTGAATGCCAAAATAGTTACAGGGATACAAAGCGGGTACACAGTTTCCTAATACTTTCTTTATATTTTTAGTTCACTGAGAACAAACTAGATAATACCAAACTAACAGAAATACATTGCACAATGAATAAAATCAAAACAGGAAATAAAAACATAACATTTATAAAAGCAATTAAAATGTTTGGAAGATGAATATGAGAGTTCCAGCTACCACAATTGAGAAGACTCTCTGCTAACTTCTTCTAACAGCATTGCCTTAAGGATAAGACAGAGTTGGGAAAAATATTTATGGACTCCATGGAAGAATGGAGTAAAAATCTACCGCAGATAAATAAAACACAAAATAGAAAACCACTTGTGAGATACATGAGAAGAAAGAAATCAGAAAAAATGCACCAAAGGGGGGAAAACGCTCATGGAAATATCCTAAATTTATTCACGTATCCCACAGGAAGCTACATTATTCATCTTAATTTTTTTTACAAACCTGTATTATGTTATCAAGGAAGAGTTTGTTGAAGTACATTGGGTTTTGCTGTATTTCTACTGTATCAATATTTACAAGATTAAATTATTTTACATACTTATATTAGGATATTTCTTTATGTGTCCCCGGTTTCTGAGCGAATACAGAAAATGTCAGATTCAACCACAGCCTCCTTTTTCCAGCCTGTCCATTCTCTGGTGCATTCCAAAAAGCATCTGCTTCATTCTCTGTGCAACCTTCAACAACCTGGTGCTTTCTAGATGTTTTGGATCACACATCCCAATATTCACTGGCCACACTGGCTAAAGCAAATGAGAGCGGAATCTTAAATACCAAGTTGAGGAAGGATGTTCTAGCAAGAGACCATAAACCAAGAACACTCCATAAACATCTGATTTACAAAGTTCCCACTCTGTGGGTTGAGGCAGTAGCCACCTAGGTGGTCTCTAGGCCAGCCTGAAGTCTTAAAAATTGGCATACTGGTTCTCCTGAAAAAATTCCTTGCTGCTTTTATAGTAATAGAGTATGGGAATACAGGTAGTATTAGAAGCATAACCATCTGAGTGAATATGCATACCAATGAACCCCTCCTGAAAGACAACTGCCTTACTAGAGCGGTCCAAAAAGTTTATCAGTCTTCAGCAATGGCCAGCCAGATGGTCCTAGAAATTCAAAAGTGGGGCATGAAGTGAAAAGACCTCCAGACCCTAGCATCAGGCAATCAGACGTATATAATTCTGTATACAAAGTTTTTCATTTTACCTATCTTTTAAAATCAAGTTATCCAGCACATAGCAGTGAAGTCTGCATCTTATGATTTGGCATCAATGAATAGGAAAGGGCAAAGCATCATGAATCCAACTATGCCATGCAATGATATGCTGGCATACCTGACTGCAAAGCCTGAAGGCAGACATTTTTAGCATACGTAAAAGGCTGTCTTTACAGAAGATACATGCACATGCAAAACTTGTTAAAAAAAACACTATGCCATCTCAAAGCTGATACAGGCACTCACTTTCAGTTATGTTCATGGATTCTTCAAGGGGGCTGGAAATCATCATCCTTTCTGATTTACTTATCAGTGGCTGCCAGGGATCTGTTCTCATAAACAGTTCGGCCCATTTAGGCCAAGCTTGGGAACAGAAGAAGCCATCTGAAACTGGAATTTTCTGTGTTGATTTATACCAAAGTGCTGTCAAGGAAAAAAGACTGATATGGCCATCAAAGCCTTTCTTTTATTATTATCAGGAAAATATATGTGACTGAAATAGAAGCTGACTCAAGAAATAATGACAAAACATTGATATACTACTACACTGATGTAAACTCTACATGTAAGTGTTATTTGATACTGTGAAATGGTTGGGGGTAGCCTGTGGTCCTCTAGATGGTGAGACTACAACTTCCAACAATCCTCATCCCTGACTGTGCCGGCCAGCTAGGACGGCTGGAGCTGCAGTTGAAGAACAGTCACAAACGATCCACTCCTGCTCTTTGTCTTCTAGTCTTGAATACTAACCTTCACCTGTTTCGGAACACCATTCAGAATCATCACTGCTGCACATGCTCTTCTTAACAAAATCTTCCTCATCAACAGAATGATTGTCACTTATTGAATTTTGCTGTTAATCAGATTTGAATGTTTTTATTCACCAGTACAGTGAATCATTCCAGAACTTGTGCTGCATTTATCTGGATTTTGATGGCCATATTGTTCTTTTTCTTGCAGTAAAGAACCTGACAGTTCCCAAACAGCAGAAATAAACCAACAGAGAAAACATAAATATCATATGGTTAATTCTATTCATCTAGGTGAGCAGGGTCTAAAAATGGGTTGGCCCATATCCCTCTATGTAACTTACCAGTAATTTTAAAATTAGGTTAACTTCTGCATTTAGGTGTGTCCACCACAAACTTCTGCTTGTGGGCTGATGCAGCATTAGGGTGAGCTGGTTATAACATATTTTCTCCTCTGTGTTCCTTAGAATGGCAGACTGCTGTCTGGGTTTACTGCTGTCCGACTTGTGACAGAATGGCTATTACTTTACTAAGCAAAGCTCTAAATGTAGCTGCTGAGACACTAGTCGACATTGGAGAACTTGACATAATTGTAAGGAGTAAACATGCAACTTCCCAGAGCTAGTTACCCACATTAAACTATGCTTATACTTGAAAGATGTATTGAGGAGGGTTTTATTTGAACTTCATAAAGAAAGCATGGGGTGGAAAGAAGCTCAATAAAGCAAAATAAGAAGCATTATTACCCCCCACCCAGTAGTCACAAATATATGTAATGCATGGCACAGAACAATTAACACAGATTCTGAAGGAGTAGGGGTGTAGAGAAACTTTATTTCACCAAATTTGAGAAGGGAAGGAAAAGGAAAGTGCTGGACGGGGAGCAACTAGAAAGGAATGATAAGATGATGAAATATATTTACATCCTCCCTGGCAGGACTGCATTAAGAATGTAAATGAAACACAAGTGACCAGCACAGAATGCTATTTCCAGCAAGAACTCATCAGCCCTCCCAGTGTCAAGACAGGCTTATTCGGTTAGTGATCAGATTCCATCCTGCGCCAGGGGCAGTGTGAAGGCCAGAGCTCAGAAGGCATGCTTGGGCAGGACTGTCACACGTTCCTGTTCCCCACCTCCAATGCCATGCAGTGATTCCAGCCTGCTCAGGTGCTCCAGGCCTCTTCCGAGGGCCTCTTCCAATTGTCTGCGGAGTTCCTGGACCTCCTCCAGCTCCACTTGCAGAGTCTGTTCTGGTCCAGAGCTGATGAGGCCACATAAAAAGAAAGTGTATTAAAAGAGGCTTATAATGTTATTAACATCAACCACTCACTTAGCTCACCGCTTCCTCTGAACCTTTTAAACTACATCAACAATCCAACTAAGGCTGTTTCCTGCAACTCCCTCTTGGTTTTCCTCACGCTGGCATAGAGAAGACTGGGAAACTGTGGAAGTGAAAGGTGAGAAAATTGAATAATTCTTACAGCCTGGATACAGAAACAGCTTTTTTCCTAAAAGCATATGGAAGACTGATTCAATAAGCTGTGTTAGTATCTGACAAGAGAAGAAAATATTAAGGAAACCTCAGCTAGAGGAAGGTGATCATTACAGCTCTTCACTCTAGTAAATTACAAAGAAAATCCAAAGTCTTTCTGCAAGATGCCCCAATAGTATCTGTAGCTGGTGGAGGGGAACTCCTCACCTGGCAGGATGAGCATGCAGCTTCACCAAATTGCTGTAGAGTTGCTTTTCTGTCTTCAGGATTTCATTCAGCTGATTCCTCTCTGCCACCTGGCTCTCCAGTGTCAGCAACAGCTACAATGTAAACATTCTTCTTCACTTTCTGGTCAAGTGTGGACTTTGCTGCTACATACAGGACAAGCAGAAATAAACTCCTACCACAAGGCATCTCTGACCACACTGTTTTCAAACATGGCCTAAGCTATATCTCTTTAGATTACTGAAAAAAATTTCCTTGCATTGATCAGATCCAGGCTGATCTAGCCCAGATCGCTTCTATATTATAGGACTCTGCAGAAGACGAACATCTCTGCAGAAGACGAACATCTCCTGCAGAAGTAAACATCTAGGACAACAGTGGTCATACAGTGTAATCTGCAAAACTCAGTTCACATGCCTTGTTGCTATTGTCAGCCTTCAAATCGTTTCCAACTTATGAAGATCCTAAGGTGAATCTATCACGGGTCTTCTGGGGCTATGAGTGTGTGACATGCCCAAGGTCACCCAGTGGGTTTTCATGGCTGAACTGAACCCTGCTCTCCACAGTCAAAAATCTCCTGAAGTCATCTGTGGCCAGTCTATTCATAGTCTATTTTAAAAGGCTGTTGTAAGGACAAAGTCTAAGCTAAAGCAGCATATCAAAGAGTCACACCTTTTTCCAACATACCTGTGACCTCTTGTTTCCTGGGTCCTCCTGTCCTTGCAGTTCCACTCTGGCTATCTTTTCCCGCAGCATCAAAACTTCCTGGGTAAGTTGTTCAATTGCTGGCATTTCTTCAGGGTCAACCAACTGCATTTGTAAGTCCTGGAAGTCAAAGAAAGGGCATTAACCACAATGCTTGTGGAACACAAAAGATCTATCATATGAGTCTTGAGAAAAATCCAAAATGGGAGGATTTGAAACCTAAACCTGAGCACAGGCTTTATAACACTATAAAACATAGGATTAAATACAGAACAGGCATGTTACATCTTTGAAGATTCTGTTGCATACTATTTGGTATTTAAAACACCGACTTTCTACTTTTGACCTTCTGCAGTAGATGTAAGAACCAGGTGGTCAGTGGAAAATACTAAACACTAGAGGCACTACATCACCATCTGCAGAAAAAAAGAAGAATAGTTTATCAGACACTTTTGTTAGTAAACCTACCTTTATGAGTTCTTCTTTTATCTGGATGCTTCTTGTAAGTGATTCAACATCAGAAGCCTGAACCTGCAGTTCTTCCTCCTGGGAAGCTACCACAGACTGAAGTGCAGAGAGTTCTAACTGTGGAGAAAAACATACACATCATTATGATCACAAGAAGGCAGCCCTGCCTAAGGAAGGGGTAACTGCTTCCCATGCTGATTCTTACACCCCCTCTTTGGAATTGGTCATTTTTCCTTCTGTGGGATGTCGAGGCTACATGGTAAAGTGTTCAAAGAGAAGCCCAGCACAATCTTTCTTTTTGTCTAGGACATTAAAAAAGTAAGCTAAGACTGACATCAGGTCGGGAGGAGAACTTGGGCATGGTGATCCCACTGCAAAGGAATGCATTAATCATACAGCCCTCATGAAGAAAGAAGGCAGTGGTTAACACAAGGACAAATAACCTTTCAGCCTTGAGAGCTAGCTGAGATGTTAGTTTCAGAGTTTAGAGTTTCATTCACACACAACACAGCATACAGCAGTGATCTTCTGGGGCAACTTCTCTCTATCCCCTAAGCCAGCACAGAAAGTCTCATGTGCCAGAGTATTCTGTAGGAGGGTATGGGGAGCCTTCTCTCTACCTTCTTCCACCAGTAATTCTGATACAGACCGTTTTTTCCTCATTACTAGCAGGAAACAGATCCAAGAATCTGAAGGAACAGAGTGAAATCAGTGCTATGGGAAAAAGAACTTAGTGGCAGTAGAGTCTGGGCACCCAAGAGGGCTGCACTTAGGACATCAGAGGGCAAAAGCTGGGCATCCCTGGGCTAGGGTAAAGTACTCCACTGGAAATCAGAAATTCCCTGCCTGCAGAAAAGTAAAGCCAACCTATGGAATAATACTAATACTGAAGGCACGGAAACAGACACAGTCAAATGCTAAGTAATCATCATACCACTTCTGAAAGGCACCTCTGCTGACCACTCGCAGAAGGAGGGAAGAAATACACCAGATCTTTAACTAGCCTGTGGCATCCTCCACCATGCTAAGAAGGAGCCCACAACTATGCCAAACCCCCAGGGCACCTGCTGGAAGTGGTCTCAGATATCTCTGGACTCACTCTGCTTTCCCTCTCTTTTCGTGTCAACAGCTCAAGTTCCTCTTTGGCATTAATTAGTTCCTTTTCAAGTCCAGCAGTTGTCTCCAGAGCACCTGAAGGGAAAGCAAACACAACGTTAGGCTGAAACTACACAACTCGTGGTCACATGCATCTTTCTATTTGGCTGACCTTTAAAAAGTTGCCCCAAGCAATCTGTCAAAGGAATTTTCTTCAATGCTTCCTAAAGAGATTTGCCTATAAGAATGGCGAACACCTAAATGATTCCATCTTTTGTGTGTTTAGCCCTGCTCTATGACTGTTTGATCCTCTCTTGTCTCCAACACAGTCCTCAATATATTCTATTTCATAAATGCTACAGCAACCATGATCTGGAAGCAGGCATGAAGACAGGAATATTTCTGGAGCAAAGAACTGTCATTTCCCATCTCACAGTTGAACCTGAAATATACCCTGATCAACGGTACTGAGAATCAGCAGGATCACACTATCCCTCTCCTCGTACTGGTGAGCCAATCTGTCTTGGTGGCAAGACTACAGCAAAAACCAGACAGAAATAGGTCCAGATAATCTGTCCCCCTTAAGAATGACTAGAGATGAAAAGTAAACCATCCCTTCAGGACAAGATATACCACTGGGTTCAGTGAGGCAGCAGAACCAACCCTGTTCCTTCAGCAGCTCTCTAGAGAAATCTGTCTTCAAGGCCTGTTCCCTAGGTGAGACCAGCCTTCAGCAGGAAGCATGCAGCTGCCCCAGCCTCTTCTTCCCGTGATAGAGCATCAGGGGTGGGAAATGGATGTGGCACTGCTTCTGCTTCCTTTTCACAGGGATGGAGCAGCCTCTCTCTCCTGGTAAAGGTGTAATACGTAATCTTGTCCAGCATACATTCAGACTGCAGGGCTAAACATAAGTAATCGTATCTGCCAATTGTGCTCTACTGTTGATCTGAGATTCTCTTCAGACACAATTCAGTATTTAAAAACTGCAAATAACAAAAAAAATGCAGCCTATTTCTAGCCTTCTTGCTGACATTTCCTCACTTCCCTGACATTGTCATTCTCTTCAGTGATCAAATGTATGAGCTTAAAGCCTGTTTATAGTATGAAGTGGCAAAACTGTGCAATCAAGCAAACTGCCTTGAGCCATAACAAACAGAAGCTTTTTACACACCAACCTTTTGCCACTTTGGATCCATCATTTTCCCTCTCAGAGACTGTGATACTGGTGCCAGAATTTCCTTGCTTCAGCACCTAAGAACACAAATGGGCACATAATTTACTAATACTTTATGGTTTTTCAGAGTCTGAATAGAATTTCTAACTCCAGAGTAAAATGGCTGACAATGAGAACCTAGAGCAGAACTTTCTTACAGCCTGGCAGTGTGGCTGAAAGTTCCTTCCATCTGAGAAATGCTGATCCCACTCATCTACTTCAATAGTGCTCTTTAAAAGGAAATGGAAGACTTTGGGATACCATTCCTAACACTTCTGCTGGAAGTGGATCATAAGATCATGCTGGAGAACTTAAGAGATTCCTAGAAAAGTGTTCTCAGGTAAAAAAAACATCAACAACATATATAGTGTTCACAATTTTTATTTGTGGGTTTTTTCCCACTTTTGTGGGGCTCTTGTGCCCCTATCACTTACAAAAGTTGAGGACTGACTGCATTATGCTTTTGTAGCAGGCAAACTGACACCAGCCCATGCCACTAAGATGAAGGATGATGGAAGATAGCAACAGGGAAGAGGGCTTTCCTGCAGGTGACGAAACTCACTGCCTCCACAGTGTGGTTCATCTTCCTCTACCTGTATCCCACCAGCAAGTTAACCCATTTCTTTTAAAACAAGAATTTTTATCGAATGTTGCTTTGCTTTACTGTTAGGGTGTTTCTGTGTGTGCACGTGCATGTGCGCGTGTGTATTGCTGTTGCTTTCAGCTTGTTATATGTACTTTAACAATTATTTTTATGTTTTTGTATTTTGTAAGCTTCTTTGAGAGTCTCCCTTTTCAGAGGGAAAACACATAGTAAATATTTTTAAAATAGAATCCTTGGTTGTACATTCCTTTTTTCCACCTCCTGGACATGCTCTTTTGAAGTTCTTTTGAAGTTCTCATCTCAAGAGGCCACTCTGCAACCATACAGGACTCTTTAGATGGCTCTTATTTTTCCTTCTTAAGGGGGAACACTTCGAAATTCAGGGGAAATTACTGCAGCACATGTATCCTGTGTACAGGCTATTTAAGGCTGGCAAGACCTTCTTTTTTGCTGAAAAGTAGCATATAAATATTATTTGTTTAATATAGATAGCTGTAGTGATATGGCATTTCTGTGTTAACAGGCAAAACTTCAACTCAGTGCAAGCGGTGTGTGGTGTGTGTGTGTGTAATACAGAAAAATTGATTAGAACCAGTCAAGGCTTTGTGAAATGCTACTACATAGTTATTGACTATTCCAAAACAAAGGTAATGGTCTTCTTGAATAGGAAGCTCCTTCACAAATGGCATTTAGATACGTCATTTGACTGAGGAATGCTTCTGTTTTAAGTATCTGGGAACATTTTTCTTATAACAGAAACTGAAAACTCTACTCAGAGGTAGCAAAACTTCTAGCCTGGAGAACAGCAAAAGCAATACTGACCTTTGGTCAATGCAAGTTCCATAGTAGGCCCCATCTTTAAAAAAAATATTGCCAAAGTTTTGCCATAACTGCTATATGGCATAGAGATAGGGGCACAGGGACATGCTGCTATGGTTGAGACCATCCAAAGCAAGTTTTTGAAGGAACTGTTGGCGCCTCCTACAAGGGTACCCTCATCATTGCTAAGGCTGAAAGCTGATCTCCTTTCTATTAAGGCTAGAATCCATAAAGTGTCATTTTTATGGGAAAAGAGTGATGGGCTTGGACAATCACAGTCTAGCAAAATTATGTTTCACTAAGCAACATGCTCAGGGTGGATAGGCCCATTTTGGTCACCACTGGCCCAATCTTATTTTGAGAATGTCCAGACTTCTCTTCTGGACGTCCTCAAAATATTTTATCATGACAGGGGGTTGACTGGATGGTCCTGTGGTCTCCCCCAACTCTATGCTTCTATGATATCCTGAATCATTGAGCTTGATTCTTATGAAAATGTGCTTGCTAGCTAACAGCAAATGTCTTCCCCATGGTACAGCCTCCTAAAGAAAGAACAATACTTCAAACAGTACTTCCAAGAAACCTTTGTTGCTCTTAGAAAAGCTTTTACTGCCCTCCATTTCAAAACTATGCCATCAGCTCATCTGGAAGGAAGGTATAAAGTGATTCCTTATATGCAGTGACTATGACTTTGAGGCTCTTGGGAAGTGGAAGACTGAGTCTATTTATTACACTTGCCATTATTATAGTAATCCCAGGATGAATTTCTTGGGAGACATTTTGAGACCAAGGGCAGATTGGATGTTGCCAGATACTATTTGTGACCTGTCGGCTGATCATTCTAAATTCATTACACTCAAGATTGCCACCTTTGTAGTATCAGTCCAAAAGATCCACTGAAGACACCACCAGTGGATAGTAAAGGGGAACAGCTGTTGTAGCTTCTATTATTATTGTTGGTCTGAAATCTTAATAAGCATCTTCTTGTTTTGTCTTTTGCTTTTTAACCTTCTTTGTGATTCTTGTTTTTAATGTAATTATGTCACTTGTACACAACTTGTTGTACTAGATACACTATTTTGTCAGAATGTTTTGTAATGGACATTATGCCACAGACAAATGAAGTTATCTATATGTTTACTGCATAGTACCACAGCATAATACCATCCACAAGATACATGAGAAAAGTGTGTAATACTTTTGTGTGTTTTCCAGCGTTTTACAAATATTACTTGAAAACTTTCAGAATTTCTAGGGATTGCAAACTATGTGTAGTAACTGTTCACATTACACAGTTTACATCTCCCTCCATCCAAGACTTTGCCTAACACCATTCACCAGCAAACAGGCATCCTAAATACTGTGCACAAGACTCTCGTTTTTGTATTTTGTGTGTATCACATATGTGCTCATCCCATACAAGTTACAAATGCCTTGCAGGCACTGTTCCCTGTCCCTGGGTTATGGTGTCAGACCAAAGGCCTAACTCATCTCCTCCTACAGTTTTGCCATACGGGACTATTTTACCAGTACCACTGGCTCCCACTACCTCTAAGATCTCAGTGTTCTAGTTTATTCCAGGGATTGGGAAGATAAGGGTAAGTTTGCCACTACAATCCAGTGACTCCATGTGCACCAGAAATGACAACCATTCTTATTTCAACAGGCACATCCTTTTGTATGAGCTGAGCAGTGGAATCATCAGTTTTTTGGTGGATAAGTCTGGCTCACCAGTTGCTGAAAAAGACTTTGCAGCTCATAACTTCTTTCTATTAGGGCTCCTGCATATATACTATTAAAAGACTCAGTGGTCTGGTAAGTCAAAGATCCATCTAGTTAGTATGTGTATGTATGTATTTTCAGAGTGGCAAATAGATATACAAATATATATATATATCTAAGACAATGATTTAAAAGCTGAATCAAACCAGCAAATCACAATCACTATTAAAACTAGAATAGTCAAAACCTTACTTTAAAAATTCCCACCCCAGAATTGCTGGTGGAAAAAGGAAAGATTTGTGCCCACTCCCCCTCAAGAACAGCAGTTATGGGACCACATTAACTTTTTTGTCAGGATGATCCACAGTCTTGATCTAACTCAAGCAATGCTCTGACCTTCATGTGCACCTGCCACACTTCTAGAGGAGGAGGAGGGACAGAACAATACCTCAATAGTTAACTTGAAGGGTTAGACAGATTCGTATTGTTTGAGAAAATCCTTAAGATAACTCTTTTCTCAACCCACTTAGAAAATGTATACCAGAATAAAACTGGAAACATGCATAGATGCTACATGTTACCCTCTGTCTTGCTCCACTTTAGCAACTCAGCAGTTGCATTCTGAAATAGCTGAAGCTTCCACACTATCAGGCAAAGACAGACCCAATAGAGCATGCACTAATGTAACCCTGAAGTGACTATGGAGTGTATAATCATTACCAGGTTCAGCTTCTCAAGGAGAAGGCTTCTTGGCTCTCCAGGAAAAGGTTGGAACTAAGACTACCTTCAAATTAAAACTTGATTTTAAAAGGAAAGTGCAGCCCTTTGAAGAAAATACTGACCACCCATCCCCAAATCAGCAAAACCCCTAACCAATGCTATCTACAACTTGTTTTGATTAAATTTCACTTTGCTCACCCATGTCCACATTAAAACAGATCACACATCACTTTAGAATAGGAACAGGGGATGTGTGACCCTTGCCGTTCTGCTGAATTGCAAATTCTGCTATTAGCTACAATGGCTAGAGTTGATAGGCATTGCAGTTCAACATCCGGAGGGCTGCATGCTCCCTACAGCCCTATTCAGGCATTTGTTAAGTATGCTATCTGCAAGGAGGGGAGCACAGTGGCCTCTCATCCCCAGAGTCAATGCTTTCATCACAAGAAAATTAGGTATCTAAAGAGGGCCACTGTTGTCAGAGAGGCTACAAAATCCTAAGCCATGCCACTGAAGGAAACATTGATGCCTACATTAATGTTGAAAGCCTCCGCAAAAACAAGTTTTTGGGGTTTTTTAATACTAGCAATATTATCAATACCACTTCCATCAGCTCAGAGGAACAGACTGCAAGATTGATATACTAATGGAATCTCTATCTTGCTTTGAAAGCCAGAGTCTAGGACACAATCACATGTAATCAGAAGGTTGCTACACAAAATGCCTAGGCTGGGAGTGGGAATTAAAACAGGAAGCCCCCCCCCACTTCCAACACCCAACTTTATACTATTGTGCTGTGGGCAGAACTGGAAGAATATATAGCTTGAAGCAGATAAGAATGGTGAGAATCACACTGAACTGCTGCTGCACTTACGTGGCTCTGCTGTTCTCTGGTACTCACTGCCTGAAGCAACTCTTGAAGCTCTGTCACTTGTTCTACAATCTGCAGGCTCTTGTCATGGAGAAGTTCCTCAATGATCTTCTCTTTCTTGTGAAGACGGAGGCACAGCTCTTTCACTGCGTCTCTCTGCCCAGGCTCAAGCTTGCACAGCAGTGTTGTAGAGAGCACCTAAGGGAAGGACAAAGATAAGGAAGAAAACAGGACTTGTGTATCCAGAAGTCCTGTGGCTTTACTGCTGACCCAGCTGCAAGCATTTCAGAAGTAGCAGCTTTTTCTGCTTCAGTTCCTTAGGCATCTTGGCACATTTATGGCCATACTCCATGGTTAATACTAGCAATGGCAGTTTTTATTTAGGTAGTCATGTCAGAAATGCCTAGGTTATACATGCCGAATAAACTGGGTCTAGCAGCAGGAGCTAGTGAGAAAGATGGGGCAATAGCTCCAGTGCCTCCCAAGTACTATCATTCATCGTTAGCATGCTTCCGTAGCAGAAGCTGAACCACAAAACTTACTTCCACTTCCTTGTTCCTGTCATGCAGAGCTGTCTGCAGCTGTTGGATCATTTTCTCTTGCTCTGAATGCCATCTGCACAATTTTGCTTCCATTTCTTCTTTCAGACATTGCAAATTCTGGTAGGTTGCCAACAGGTGCTCAAGTTCTAGGTCCTTAGCTTTCAGTAAGCTTTCCAGATCCTAACAGGACAAAAAATGGACAGCAAACTGATCAACTTGGAAAATGCCAAAACTTCTTGTAGATTTCCTGAAGTTCAAAACAAATAGCACTGATTTCACTTGTAAGCATGAAACATTGGAAACACTCCCAACATTATATTGCCCTCTTGCACAGAGAGAGTGAGGTAAGATGCTCATTCTGAAGTACTCAAAATGGGAACATTCAATTTGTATATTCTGAAGTTAAGGGTTAATTCCATATATTTTTCAGCTGAAAAGAAACTAATTCAGTGAGATGAAACATTGGCCTGTTGAGACAAATGACTCACTGGCTTATTGAGTCCATTACTACGAAATGGAAATGAGTATTACTCTAGAACACTAGATTGACCATGGTCTTGTTCAACTCAATTTAAGAGGGAAAGAAAACATTCCAAGAGCTCTTTCAAAAAACACTGCATTTCATCCCAACAGTGCGCAGGAAGTCATGGCAGGCAGAAAAGGCAGTACAGGCATGATCCTGCTGTGACCTACCTGAATGGTAGCCTTGTTACTAGAGAGGACCTGCTGCAGACCTTCCAAATCATGCTCTTGCTCTTTCACAGACAAACGAAGTTGCTGCAATTCTTGTTCTTTGTCTTCAAGGACACAGAACTTTTCATCTACGGCTTGCTACAATAAAAAATACCCACGTGGGGTGGGACAGAAAGTGAGTAACAAGGGTCACAGAGGCAAACAACCTTGTGCATAGATGTTAGATTCACACCTCATACTACCCACTCTTCCTCTTAATTGGTTGCATCTCCTTCCTACAATTGATGTGCCAGACAGTAAGAAAAAGAATACTTGCTGTCTGGGACATAGCAAAGGCTGTGACATGTGTTAGCACAACCTACTCCCCACAAAAACAAAAACAACAACAACAAACCAAGCCAAAGAATTGTGTTGGACACCTCAGACAGTACCTCCAAGGCAGCATCCCTGTCCTTAATTCGCTGTTGTAATCTCTGCACCATTTTATCAGCAGACGTGAGATTCTTGTCCTGCTTCTGGAGATACAGTAGGAGTTCCTTAGATTCCTAGAAAATGTATCAGCACTATCATAATGCAACAGAACAGCCAAGTACCATTAAATCAATAACAGAGAAAAGTCACAATCCTGCTAGGATATTACGCTGATTTAAAAATAGTTGGACAAAAAATGCACTCACTAGTGCAGCCAATTATACTTCTGACTTGGCGAGTGCGGAGCTTTTCAATCTTTGTACAGCTGGTGAGCTCAAGGTCTTGGCATCGACTACACAAGTGGTTGTACAAGTAAAGCCACACTGGGTATATAGTTATGCTACAGTAAAAGCATATAGGATAGTGGTCACAGACATTGAACCAAACCTATTAAAAATTCACTAAGGCCAATGTTAATACAAGAAAGAATCTTTTGGCACCTTACAGACGAACATGCTTTGTTCAGCATAAACTTTCATGGATTACAACCCACTTCACCAGACTGAATTTGCAGTTAGCAAATATTTTATATACAAGTTGGATTTGGCAGAGCAAAGGAGAAACGTAACTGAAAAGAAATGCAAATGGTTGAGCGACGCCAACCACAATGCATCTGGTCAGTGTTTAGATGGATACACAAAGGGCTGAGATAAAGAAAACACCAGAGGTGTGTTAGGAAACAACTTGGGTGCTGATAAGGAGACCTGAGAAAGTTTGGGGGGCTGGCAAGATCAAAGTATGGGAACAAACATGGTTCCATGACAACTGCTGGGAGTTTGGGAAAGAGGAAGACTCTGGGAATCCATCAGTGGGAATTGTACACATGTGAGTGTGTATCCCTATATAATCAAGTGTGTATTGTAGAATATTAGCTCCAGCAACCATTATATGCTATGCCTCATATACATTGTGATGGAAATTGGGGGTGTGGCTAGCAGAGCTGCCCTAGTAACAGGTGGTCATATAACTGATTTGGCTCTGTCTGAGCAAAACCCACCCCTAGCAAGAGGGAGGGACTGTCGGTGCAACAGCATAAGGCATACATGTAGGGAGCGTGAATTGGATTCTAGCTTTCTTCAGCGAGATTCTTACAGAGAACTTTAAGTCAGAGCCCTCAGTCAACCAAAAGGGGGTTGCCAGAAAAGAGGGTTGTCTTCTCAGTGGCCTAGTGTGGGGCAGAGAAGAAACTAAACCATTTCTGAGTGGGTCAGAAAGTGGAACCCTCAGTTGAGAGATACACCTTTGTGCTAAGGGGAGTCAAACGTCTGAGTGTGTGTGAAAGCTCTATTCTTGAACGCTGTGGTAAATTAAATAAATTAGTCAAACATCTTTGGGGAAGTGTTATTTTGTTTGGATATTCTCGAACCACCCAATCCCTTTCCCCCTGCATTTTATTTTAATAAACAGTACATTCTATTTTTATAATTTCTGCCTCAACAGAGTATTTTCTTCAGTTTTACATTTATAAGAACATGCTACCATAGATTATCAATCCTTTTTGACCGACCATTCCTAAACTTTCCCCTTTTCTCCACTAAGGTGGTGGTTTTAAAGGGAAAGCAGAGTTGAACAAATGAAAGAGAGGGTGTCAGGATGCTATAGCAGGATTAAAGGGATGCTGCTACTCCAGTCAGGGAGAAAGAAAAGCATGCCTGGTCTGGTCTGGCCCTCCTTCCACACACCTCATTAAACATTTTCTCAGAGGAAGGCAAAGGCATAGCCTTCTGAACAAATCTTGCCAAGAAAACTCCATGATAGGTTCACCTTAGAATTGCCATAAGCTGGAAATAACATGAAAGCACACAGCAACAACAACAACAACAATACTGTAGTGCAGTGGTTCTTAATCTTTTCTTTACTTGGGCTTCCTTTACATATAATTTGTTGCACAAAACACCAAGACTTAACTGAAAATTTAAAACTCTGAAGTGTATCAAATATTTATTTAAAGTTGCTTATCAAGTATCTTAAAATTTGGAGAGAATTATTCGTGGATTTGGTACAATACGCCTGCATTCCTTTTTCTCTCATCCCTCAACCTGTTATAATCCAGAAACAATACTTTTTGAAACTGTTGATTGAAGTACAAAAGTTTGGTGGTTTGAAAACTGTAGAATTCTGGGAGCAGTCCTTAGATGAAGGTAGGATGCTCTCCAGAGCTTGGAAAAAGTTCCTCTTTTTGGACCACAATTGCTGGCTGGGGAATTCTGGGAGTCATAGTCCAAAAAGAGAGAGAAACTTTTCAAAGCTCTGCAAAGAATTTTACTTCACCTCAAAGATCATTTCCAAAATTCTACAGTACTATGCTAACTCTGTAGGTGAAGGTCACCTATCAGACAAAGACACAGAGAGAGCACAGAAGCTAATGATCTCAGTGAATTAAGGAGCAAAACATGGACAACCACAGCAAGTTATATTGGCACACCACCCCATCTTTATCAGAACTGGGACACATCTGGAGTAGCCTTGAAATCTGATCCTCTCCATATTCCAACTGGAATACAGATCAGAGTACAGCTAGATGTTATATATCTTTCTTCATCAGAGACATCTAATCTTTCCATTTCAGGACTTCACCTGGTGGATCAAGTATCTGAAACATTCCTTCAAGCAACTTGTGAAAGAAGGATGAGGAGGAAGAAGGACAGTGGGGCTGGGGGAGATGAGCAGAGAGGAAAGAGCAGGATTATGTATGAAGAAGCCTAAAGATGCTGAAACAGTTATTAAAAATACCAGCCCTGTAAGGGAGGTGAGAGAAATGCTCCCCCAGCAGGAAAACAAAGCCCAAAGCAAAGATTATTTATGAGGATGATGCAGGACTACAGAATCACAACAGCAAACATTTCAACTGCAGCATTTTTCATGCCAAGTATACATATATCACAGAGAGAAGAAAGAGAGAAGGAGAGAGAAAGAAAGAGTCACAAACTCCCAAGACAAGTAGAGGCTGTGCAACATTTACCCCTCTCTCTTTTCAAGCAGAAGAAAACCAGGGAACATGATTTTGTTTTCTTTTTAACTTGCACCCAGCAATTGCCAGGAGAGTGAATTAAGAAGAAACCAAAGCTGGCAGAAGGAATGTATGAGGTACAGAGAACAAGTCACTAATCTTCATGAGCACCACAACCAGAAAAAAAATTAGTTGGGAGCAGTTCAGAAAGGAGACATTACAAACCCAGCAAAACAATTAGGTGTATTTATCAGGCTGTTACACAGCTCCTGGCCCAAGTACAGTGACCCCTCTACTTTTGCGAGGGTTTGGGGTGCAGAACCCTCGCTAAAGCCTCCCCCCACCATGATGCACTTCCGATTCCCTTTTGGGGCCAGAGGCAAGAGAATGGCAGGGGGAGCTCCAGAGGGGAGAAGGAAGGCTCACATGAGCCTTCCCCTGATTCCCTTGTCTACTGACTTGGCACAAGTTCTCAGGGCTGAGGCCAGAGGCAAGAGAATGGGAAGGGAAGCCCCAGAGGGAAGAAGGCAGGCATGTGCGTCCTCCCCCACTCAATTCCCTTGTCTTTGCCTTGACCTGAGTTCTCAGTGCCAGGGCCAGAGGGAAGGGAATCAGTGGCAGGGGTGGGAGGGGAGCACTGGAAGGGAGAAGGAAGGCATGCACATGCCTCCTCCCCATTTCCTTGCCCTTTGTCTGGGCACCTGCCTTCCTTCTCTGTGCTGGCAAAACGTAACGGAATGGGAGAAGGAGAATGTGCCGGGGGGAAGGAAGGCATGTGTGTACCTTGCGAATAATAACATTTGCAAAAATCAAACCCGTAAATGTGGAGGGAGGACTGTATCTTCTTAAAAATTCTTTTTTATTAAAAAAAAATGTCCATGCCAGCAGCAGCCAAGGCTCACATCTCCAGACTGAAAAACTGCAAGTGGAGATGGAGTGCACAGAACTCAGTTTTGGAAAGAGGATGCACCTTTCAAACTGACAACACAATATGGAAAAGTTACCATAAAAAGGAGAAGAAAAGGGTAGCAGAGGGGTTGGATGAGAGAGAAATAAAGCTATGTGGTGAAGTCTTGGAAGAGATTCTTTCTTTCTTTGTTGCCTAATCCTTCCTGCTGACAAACACTTTCTGTTCTACAACACAACTCATCAGCAAGATCATTCCCAGCACATTAAAGTTGCATCCCGCAAAGCCTGTAAAACTGTAAAAGCTTGTAACATTTCTTCAAGCCTTTGTGGACCCCCGTAAAGATACTGTAGCCTCCCGGCAATCTCTGGAACATAGGCTAAGAACTGCTGCTCTAGTGGGTAGGGGATTAAAAGTGCAAGAAACAGACTTGGGGGAAAAACTACCTGTAGAGAAAACTGATTGAATTGTGGTATAAAGTAAGTGTAAATCATCTAAGATGAACTAGTTAGCAAATGTAGTGAGATAAAGGGTTTTTGTTTTTCTTCAAGCCATTGAAAATAGGATTGAATCTTATTTTGTTTACTCATATCTTATTAGAATCTGTTTTTGAAGTTCTTTTGTTCATTGAGAAATTTATTCACGACCTTACAGTCAGAGACAGTGTCCTGTGAGATTCAAATGTTGACCCACTCATTTCTCAATATTGCTGCTTTCCATGTCAGATTTATCCTCATTTATTCTTTTACACAGAGACTGTTCTCTGGCCAACAGAGCTCTGGAGGAAGCCATACTGGAATCAAGAGATATTTGCTGTTCATATTTTTGTCATCCTCCTGAAGTCAATTTTGACTTGTGGTAACCCCATGAATGGGAGACTTCCAGGTCACTTTGCTATCAACAGCCCTGCTCAGGTCTTGCACACTCAGGACTGCGGCTTTCTTAACAGAGTCTATACACCTGTAACACAGCCTTCCTTTTTTCCCTTCTGTCCACCTTGACAAACGTCTTCTCATAATATGTCCAAAGTATGACAATCTCAGTTCAGTCATTGTGGCTTCTAGAGAAAATTCAGGGTTGACTTCCTCTTGAACCCATTTATTTGTCCTTTTGGCAGTCCAGGGTATCTGCAGAACCCTCCTCCTGCACATTTAGAATGCATTCATTCTCCTTCTATCAGTTTTCTTCAGTTTTAACAACCATACATAGAAATAGGAAATTATGTAGTGCAGACAATTGTGATTTTGGTATTCAATGGTGTATCCTTACACTTGAGGACCTTGTTTAGTTCCTTCACAGCTGCCTTTCTAAGTCCTAGTCTTCTTCTGATTTCTTAATCATAGTCTCCATTTAATGACTGAGCAAAGATACAGGTTTTTTTAAAGTATTTAAATGTCTTCATTGTCTACTTTAGAGCTGTGTAAATAATCTGTGGTCATTAATTTCTTAATGTTCAGTTATAAACCTGCCTTTGAACTTTCATCTTTGTATTTGCTGAACAGTGGTTCCCCTCTGCTATGTCCTGCTAGCAGCATGGAGTAATCTGCATATCTTAAGTTGTTCATATTTCTTCCACCAATTTTCATATCTCCTTCCTCCGAGTTTAATTCAGTTCTCCATATATGTTTAATGTATAAATTAAACAGAGTGATAAAATAAAGCCTTCTCTGAACCCCTTGCCAATTGGAAATCACTCTTCCTCCATATTCTGTCCTCACTGTGGCCTCCTGTCCTGAATATAGGTCAGGAGAATCCAATGTTATGGCACACCAGTTTCTTTCAGAATAATCCATAATTTTTCATAGTCAAATCAAAGGCTTTACTGCAATCTGCAGTGCACAGACTGATTTTCTTTCTGAGATTCTTTGGTATGCTCCCATGCATGTTTCCAATATGATCCCTAGTTCTTCTTCCTTTTCTAAATTCTGCATGGACATCTGGCATGTCTTGCTCAACATATTGTCTTTGTTATAAAATTTTGAGCATCGCTTTACTTGCATGGGGGATTAATGCAATGATCCAGTGGTTACTGAAATCCCTGGTGCCTCTGTTCCTGGGGACTGAAATGCATATTGAGCATTTCGAAAAATTTACCAAAGACTGGGAATGCGTGATAATATATTTCAGAAATTTGTGGGGAGATATAAAGATGGTTAACATTGATTTTTAATTAATGAATGGTAACTACACAGCAGCAAAATATTGAAAATGTAATAGACAGACATATTGTACCTTTTCTTTTGGATATACTAATATTTCTTATTCAGAGGGAAGTCATGGATGACTGAAGAATGTGATTACAGTAACAAAATATATATCAGGTATGTACGTAGATAATTAAGTGTCATATTTTTGATAAGCTTGGATGAATGTCAATGTTGCCTTGTTTTATTGTTTTTAAATAAAATTCTATTAAAAATAAAAAAAATGAAAAAAAAGAAAAGAAATGCATATTGAGCATTTCCTATCTGTGGGCCATTGTTCTGTCTTCTATACTAGCTGGCAGATTTTAGTTACAATTTTATTCTGTCTCTGGCATGAAACAGCTCTTTTGGTATGTCATCTGTTATTTCTCTCAACTGCTTTGAGCACAGCTTCTGTTTCACTTTCTAAAACTGCGAGTTCATCTTCAAACACTTCTTCCTTAAATTAATCTGTCATCTTGTCATTTCTTTTATATAGCTTTTCAGGGTATTGCTTTCATCATCTTTTTATTTTTTTTAATTTTTATTTCCTCTTTGCCATATAACATTGTCCCCCTGCTGACTGCAGAACATCCCTATTTATTTCAAATCTCCCTTTGATTTCTGAGACCTTGCAGAATGGGTCTCTTCTTTTACCTTTTCATTGTCTTCTTCTTTTCCTGTACATTGATTATTATAAGAGCTCTTTCTATTCCTGCAGACAAGTTGATGAACAGCTGCAATCACAATTCTAAACCTGTTTGACTTTGCTTCTTGTTTATCCTTAACTGGTTGAAGAATTTCACCTATTTAATGGGTCCTTTTTGGCTGCAGATAGTGTTATTTTTGCATTTTTTCTTAACAATACCTTTGGCTTCAGTTCAGAGTTCATCTGGCTCCCAGTCACTTAGACCTAGCAGTGTAGACTTCTGGCTTTAAATTCTACAACAATTTTCTTCAGGTTTTATTTTAGTATCCTGACTGATTTAAAATTCTTCTGTAGCTTTGCTCTACCTTTTGATACCAGAAGTTCATGGTTTGTACCAGAATATGTTATCAACATGTCCTGTTTTGGTGTGCGATCAATTTCCTCCTAGACTACTACACAGAATCTTTCAATTTTGTCTTCTGCTTCTGTAGTTGAACACCTCACTTCTTCTTAGATTTCCATTTCCTGAATGGAACAGTGTGTAATTACTGAACTGAAAATGACCCGTTCCTATCCACTTTGGCTCGCTCACCCCAAGTATTCCACCATTTACATATTCCAGTTCTTGTTTTGCAACATCTAACTTCATCTGATTCATGCTTCTCACATTCTATGTTCCTATACATGCAGCTTTGGACTCTCACTTCTAAGAACAACAGCACAGCTGAATGTCCTTTCAGTATGAGTCCATTCACATTGCTACCACAGCACTACTCATACTTGTCCTCTGCTTCTCCCCAGCACCTAGATGAGCACTTTCCAACCTGGGAGTTTCATTTTCTGGCACTATCTCTTGTTTTAGTTTGGCCTGTCTCCTCACAGGTTTCCACAGTAAAAGACATTCAGAAGTGGTTACTAGTACCTCTTTCTGCCCAGTAATAACAGCCATTTGCTATGGTGTCACTGCTGTTGTCACATACACACATTCCACTACTGCTGCTGTCCAGTAGCTGTTTGGCACCTTTAGTCTGGCTCCTTAGCTTCGCTTGTCTGATGCAGGAGACCCTACCAGCAGCAGTGCTATCATCAACATAGTCTCTTACATCACTGGAACATGCAATCCCACCAACATAGAAACTTATTCAGCAAAATGACCTCCAGGGTCCTCAGCTTGTAGTGACTGATGTTATTCTAGACTGAGAGGTTTTTGGAGTGTGTGTGGGGGGTGTCTCATGAAAGGTTCTTCCTGTACACACTCCACAAATATAACACACCTGAAATCTGGAATGACTTTACTGTATTTAGAACCTGCAAGTCTATAGGCATCTGTATCTCACCTGTAGAAGCTGTTCTTTGAAAGTTAGGTTGTGATTCAAATGCTTAATTTTCTGCTCTTGTCTCGACATTTCAACCAATCTGTCCCTCTCCCAAGCAGAATATTGCCAGTTCTTGGCCTGCAGCTCTGTCTTTAATTGCTGAAGAGCAGCACGCAACTCCTGAAAAGGAACATGTGATTTTGATTAGCTGGTCAGTTCTGGGACCCTGTCAAAGGCTTTCTGGAACACTCAGGAAAACTGGCTTGAGCTGGCAGAATGGAAAATATAATGTAGATTCACAAAACTGTTCATACTACCAAAAATGCTGTTCTAGCCAGTTTTGCCACATTGCTATGAACTGAACGGGCTAATCTGTGTTTAATGATTAGTGACCTGACTGTCAGCCATGATACTGTATATGTGAAATGATGACAGTTTATAATGCAAATGCACATTATCTGGTCCTCAAAATAAAAGACATCCATATGAGTAAAAGTACCAATCATTCAAGTGAGATGTGAAGTTCTGTTGTTCAACCCTGTTTGAACCTGAACATTTTCAAGTTTGAAAAGGGTTTAACAGCTCCTACTATACCTTATTGTGTTTCCATGCCACCTCTTTCTGTTGTTGCTCCCCTCGCAGCATTGTTTCTAGCAACTGGGTGGTCTTTTTTGCCTCGGTCAACTGGTGGTCTTTCTGCTGCTGAGCTCTCTTTAGCCGCTGTACTTCCAACTGAGTGAAGAACAGTGTGTTCTGCACATTAAGAAGTCCTATTTGCTGTTGGTGCAATGTGGAAGAACCCTCAGATATCTAGGAGATATGGAAATAGAAAACAAGAACACGTTTACACTGTGATAACACTGGTGAAATGCTAAAATAACTTTGAAAAGCACATTCTGAAGAATATCACAGACCATCCCTATTCTCTTATGTTTCCACCATTGTGGCTGATGTTTAATAGGGCCTTCTAGGAAAGAACAATAAAGATGAGTAGATCTTGATACCTGCCTGAGGGTAGACTTGGTCGGCTTACAAGATAGCAGCCATCACTGTCAGCATGGTGGCTTCCACCACTCCCTTAACAGTAGTGCTGGTTTCCTAACTTTCACCAGGACCAGGACTAAGCAAGACGGCTCTACTACTAGAGTTAGCACAGTATTTGAATCACTCCACACTCCAATGTTTCTGTGACTGCCATCAGTAGCTAGCAAGGGAGCAATGAGTCCTCTAGAAAGCAAACAGGGGAAAGATCATAAATATTTCATTCTTTGTCCAATGTGTTGGCAGAGTCTGCCACCAATGTCTGATCTGGCACTCTCAGAAGGCACTGGAAGCAGAGTCTAACTGCTATTTCAATTTCACACCATACTCTGAACGCAGCATCACTTCATGGCATGGTGGGGAATTAAAATGGCAACCCAAAGCCTCAACCCTACTTGGATTGGTGTCTCTGCCACTTCAAACCTTCCAGAGCCCACCAGAAGACAGAAGGGTACTTACCAGAGGGCCTGTTGCACATGGTACCCCAAGAGTGAGTGAGGGGAAGAGACATGAAATAGAAAACTGATGAGCGAGGTTTGGAAGAGTGAGGAAAGAGGTTGCTGACGTGCCATGTGCTTTCAGCTTTTTCTCTGCAATCCACCTACCTGGGAAATTTCCCTTGCTTGTCCATGTCTGTAAATCTGGGCAGGTGGACAAGCAGGCAAAGTGACAGGCTACTGAGGGGGAGCGATTGTCAGAAAAGGAATTAAACAACCCCTCCCGCCACTTCTCTTCTGCCAATGTCTCACCCACCTCCGCTTCTGCAAATTTTGCAGCAAGCACTGGTACAGTTCTAACTAGAAATGATAAAGAACTCTGTGAATAACCTAAGAAAAGTCATGGTGCTCTGGAGTGAGATGACAGATAGAAAGATATTCCCCCTATCTCTGCTTCGTCACTGCCTCTCCTGACCCAAGGACAGATGGGAATTACCTGCTACAAATATGAGAGAACATCTGGCCCATCTTTGCCTTGGAGCCTTTTATGCTCAGATCTGTGTGTCTGCCTCCAACCTTCTTATGGATCATAAAACTAAATCACTCCATTATTCTATCTGCATACCATAACTATGCACCTTAGGCAAAGAACGCATTAGCCCACACTATTGGTATTCTCCTGCTTTGGAAAAACAAGGCCTTACCAAATCTGCTACAAGATCATCAACAGAATGTTTGTGTGTGTGTGAAAGAAAGTGAAGGGGGGAGAGAGAACTAATTTTTTAACATTCAGAAGAACATCAGAAGAACATACTTTGAAACTTAGGGCAAGAAATATCCAAGCAAGATCCATACCTGCAATTGTCCAAGCTGGCTTCTATGTAGCATGTCCTGCAGCTTGGTTATTGTCTCATTCTGCTCGTCAATTATATGATTTAGCTCTTCACACTACAGGATTAAGTGATTCAAATTTAGAAGGTGAACTAGAAACAGACTGCATAAGCTGTTGCTCTTCTAATTGGCAGGACACAATCTCCTCTAAAATTCTTCTAAAGAGTCAATCTCCTCAGAATCACTTTTATCAAGAACCAAAATCACTATGCTTGTAAAGAGTTATATGCTATGCTAGACAACAAGAGAGGTTACTAACCAGTGACCAGTTCCATATCAGCATTATTAGTGCAAGGACACAGCAACACTACAAACCTCATTTTCTTTGCTTTTCACGGTCTCATTCAAGTGCTGGATTCTGTGATCCTGTCTCTGGGATGCTTGTTGAACATATCTCAGTTCAAAAGTCATCTCATCTAGCTTTTCTTGCAGCTGCTGAAAGCCATAAATACACATATTTTTAAATTACACTGTGTATAACAATCACGTTATTTTGACTTTTCATTGCAAATACACCTGCCAGACAATTACTCAACAACTACAGTATGTATTTATTTGAACCCTTATTTTTTAAGTATCTTTTGAATCAAAAGGCAATTTGCTGCTCCACATTTTAGGGGAATTTAGGAAAAAAAATACTATTTCAGATTGTTTTTCTATGTAGTTTTTTAAACACCAAATGAATTTTTCAGTTCTAAGTAAGCTGTTCCTCTACTCTACTTCAACTGCTTTTGCATTTTATTTCTGACGCAGTCACACTCTCAGCACAAGTACACTCAATAAGATGATTTTCATGAATGTGCTTAAGGTAGAATACAGCTGGGAGATAAGGCAGGTTTCTCCAGGTTTTAGGAGTGGTGGGGGAGCAGCAGCAGCACACTTCATTGAACAGTATGAAAAGATAGTTTCTGAGTACAAGGACCACGTAAAAGAATAGAAAAGACAGTGCAAGTGAATGACAAAAGAAAAAGATGTTTCCTATTGTTGTAGCAAGAGACTGTTATTTTCTGCATGTACAACTATTCATGCGTGCATGCTTTCAGCAGAGCCAACTAGAGCATGCCCAAGATGCCTCTAGCTTGCTTATCCGCTTGCCTGTGTGCATTCTTTTTCCACTAGCTCCCAGGTATTTTCATGATTTGCATGAGAATAGTATTTTTGCAATTCTTGTTCTTGTACATTTCTTATTAAGAAAACAAAGAAATGGACAGAGAAGATTATCTTGAAGTGTGATGCACAAAAGTATGTGCCATTATATGCTAGCCCTTCATGGAAAGAAAGCTGGTGGCTCCCACATAAACTCTGTGATTTCAAGGGACAAGGAATAAGAAATGGCAGATAGGAAAAAAACAGGATTGCGTGTGTTGTAACTAACCCTTTCCACACATTAATATTTGACTAAACTGCTACACTTTTTCATTCTCCAGTATATGTCTGAAGCTTACATTTCACAGAAGTTGAGAACTACCCCAAATCAGGAAAAAGTAAAGAACATTATTAAACAAAGGCTTGAGAATCACTGTGTTCTGGCATATGCTGGAACCTGTGTCTGAACCTGAGAACTAACAGTTACTGAAAGTAAATTTCTGACATGCACACATACTGCCCCACTCACACTTCAGCATGCACCAATTGGAAGGTTTAAATCTCTCGTCCCTCACTGCTGAAATCTAGAAACTGCTTCAGGAAGAGTGTGCATGTGTTGTAATGTGTTTGTATGCGTAAACTTCTCCTATCATTCAGTGAGACAGCTGTTCTTTACTCCTACTAGCACTAGGAAAATGGCAATCCTAAATTACCTTGTTGGTAGTATTTAAGCAGTTGATTTTTTCCATCACTTCTGAGTTATTTAATTCAGATGCTTGTTTGCCCAGTGGCAAGTCGAAATGAGCCAGTGTCTGCTGATCACCACAAACATTCTAAGAGAGAGAGAATAACACAAAGTGTCCCTTGTTAAATGAGGAAGGGTTGGATTCTAATTTGCAGTGAATTAACTTAACTCAATTAAGTTTCTCTCAGCCTATCCACTTTTACAGGACAGTTGTAAGACCAGAGTAAAAAAATCCCCACACAGAGGAAAAGTGGCTTACAAATATAACACAACCAAAATAATTCTGTTGGCTTTGTCAGAGACCCTAGTGTTAGACAGAAGCTTGCTGCTGGAGTTCAAACTACAGTGGGCTGCGCTTAAACAAATTCATTTAGTCATAGTAAGAAATTAACCAAAACGAACTGGTTTGAAACAAAATCCAAAATCTACAAAACAGTGATACCTTTAGTGGACCAGCTAAAAAACACAAAATACATTATGCAAGCTTTCAAAGGTTCACTGGCTTCTTCATCAGGCAAAGATGTTAAAAACCATACAGGAGAAGAAAAGTGATGATAATAAGAGTCACAAGCCTACATTTTGTCTCAGATGCTATTTCTATTATCAGTTAAGATGGTTTGGAGGGATATCAATGCAGGCAGAACCCAATCCCCTGCAACTTTTTGAGGTTTTTACTTCTAACAAAGGTAAAACACTTTCATTTGGACTACAGTTAATAAACTTTCACCTACACAACATCTAAAGGTTTTTCCAGATGTAACAATACAGAGGTTTCTTGAGAAATGTAATATTCTCTAGCTAAAAAGGGGTTCGTGACCTCACACAGGACAGAGATAGCTTGGATCTCAAGGGAAGTTACTTTGTTGTTGCTAATGGAGTTAAAATTTTATTACCTTTTACTTCCCCTTTCCCCCAGTCCACACAAGGCCAAGAAAGTGAGTGGAAGCAGCATCTGAGACAAAATGTAGGCTTGTGACTTTTAGTATAAGCACTTTTCTTCTTCACTCTTTTTTTTCTTCTTTTTCACCCCTCTTCAGTGTGGTGCAGTTATTTGGGCACTGGACTATGACCCTGGAGAACAGGTCCAATTCCTTGCTTGGCTGTGGTTCACCTGAAGGTCTCCAGAAAATGGAAATGACTTGAAGCACACAACACTGATTTTTAACGTCTTTGTCTGATGCAGAAGCAAGTGAAGCTTCAAAAGCTTACATGATGTATTTTGTGCTTTTTAGTTGGACCAATAAACATATTATCGTTCTGTGGATTTTGGATTTTGTTGTATTTTGTCACATGGCCAAAACAGCTACACCCTGAGTTAATTTCAGGCAGGTTTCTTTCAAACTGAGCCCAAGATAATCATATCCATTACTTCTGACAAATCAGATTCATCTTTGGAAACAGATTTTGGGGGATATGGAATCCACAGTGCACCTACTTTGTCAGTTACTACAGATAGTTAATATGAAAATCCTTGGACATAACTTACCATGTAGAAGGACATGTAGACTGGGAGAGTTAAATCAAAGCATCATTCCTCCATAAGCTTTGATGCATCCCTCTGTTTACTTCACTATATTGTCTTTTTATTTTAGCAGTACAGTGTAATACAGCAATGAACACCCCCCTCCCAAAAGAGTATGTGCTGTTTCTTAGTTCATGCTCCAACCCAATAATGCTGAACCTTTAGCTGCTGGTTCAGCTGTGAAACAGCTTCAAACAGAAAAGAATTAATTCTAAGAGAGGTCACCAGTAATTCAAGGTCACAGTAGTTTATACTGACTGTCTTATCTACTTTTTAATCTTTTTATTATTTTTGTTCCAATAAGACTGACAGTTTTTATTTTGTGCTATTTTAAGAACTTGTTTGTCATATTTGATTTTAGTCGTTCATTTTTAAGACACTGTTAACTATCATTCTTTAATCTCAACACACAGAACAGTGTGGCTTAAATGCATTAATTTTTAAAACAAGAAATACATTTTACAACTAAATAATAGCTTAAAGGAACAGGAAATCAGCATAAAGTCATTCTCATAAATTTGCATTACACGTTGCAAATAACTTTTTAAGACCTGATTAGCAAATCAGTTGTTTTGTGATTTATAAAAAGCTTAAGGGAAAAGGTTTCCAAAAGCTGGTGTCAACAGTGAGGAGATCCTGTCCCTAGCAGCCTGTTGGTATGTCATCTGGAAAAATGTCATACTTATGTTTATAATAAATGAAACAAAAAAGAATGTGCAAGTTAAAAAACGTGAGTACACTATAGTCTCAGTAAACACTATTATCAATCTATACCAACAACAAAGTTTCCTGGGGCCAGGCAAGAGGCTGCAAAGGGGGAACCAGAGCCAAATGAATAATTCCAGGAAGCTACACTCACATATGCCCTGCTCACACTTCAGATCTTGTTGTTTTACTATTATAGACCTTATAGCTGACTTTTAAAACCAAGGCACTTAGGTGTGCCCTCTTGCCAAACCCTCATTTCTTTATTACATATTTATCCCACTCTTCCTGCCAGAATCTCAGTCCCCCATTCTGCCCCCTTTTTTATTCTTACAAGAACCATGCGATATAGGTTTAGAAAATGAACATACCCAAGTGACCATCTTGCATGTCCCAGTCTGACACTCCAACAACTACCCTACATGGCGTGCTAACGCTGGGAAACATCATGTCTAAAGCAGTATCAGTTCCTGCTACAGGAAGCCTCCACCTTTTTATGCCCTGTTATCTGACAGCTTGCTCTTTTGATGTATCCAAATTAAGGACCAGGTCCATTAGTCTGATGAAGGTTCTGCTCTTTCATTAGTTCTTCTTGCCTATAGAAGCTTACTTGGAACCACTTGTGCATGCACACTGTTTGCAAAGTGAGCTGAGAGAGGAAAACAGCATTAAGCTGGCTGAGACTCTGCAAGCAGCATGCATGCAGTTGATCTCATGTGAGCATCTTAAGTCCTTCATGTTCCATATATGGGCTCCACATTTCAAGCAATTCCATTTTCTGAAGTGCTCCAGTCCCTAACCTGCCAGATAAGTGGGGGAAGCATGCATATTCTAGGAGTGGAATGCAACCTTTCAATCCAATACATTTTTAAGCAAACTTACTCTGTTGACACGTTTCTGATTTTCCACTTGTGGCTTTTAGGACATAAGAATAAGAACAATTTGTAAATAAAGACACCTTCTGTACTGCAATTTCACAGCGAAAATCATCACCCATCTGAAGGTAGTATTACCTTGCCATGGAAAATAAGTGTGTGAATGGGGAGGGAGGGTATCACAACATGAAAAAGAAACTGCACATCGGGCAAGAGGAACACAGGACAGACAAGAGAGAACATTAAGTCAACACATTTGTGGGAGTATGCCAGACAGAACTAGAATGTTTGAAGGACAAAGTGTTAAAAAGTAAACTGTTTTCCATTTTGATAGAAAACAAGAAAAGAAAAAGTCTGGTTTAACTCTTTGACTGGAGCACTCCGACAAAAATGTTTAATGTTCTGTCCTATTTGTGTGCACTTATTTTTCTTACATACTATTTTTACTACCATGCAATTCATCTCTAATTCCAGAGATTCAATGGTTACAAGCCATGGTTGAAGATGAAAAAAACTCTGGAACCTGTGCAAGGCTTGAAAGCAGCAATCTTGTCAGAAATTGTACCTGCTGACTTGAATAGGATTTCTGCTTGCATAATTCAGGGCAGAATTGTGTCTGTTCTGTATAACTAGTTCCAAAATTATAGAAAAGGGATTACTCCTTCAAAGGCTGCAGAATAGCTATAATCCCAAAACCAAAAGGGAACAGATTTTCTGGAAGCATTACAAGCTTACAATGCTTAGCAAGGCTCAGCTCTAAATGTGATGTGTTTATTGGTTTCCCATCAAATAATTAATAGGATTTCAGTGAGTTTTCTATAATCTAAGCTAGAATCAAACAAAACCACAGGAAAAAATATCTCCAATACTTGACATGTTAACCATGAAATTTACAAATACTACCTTTTTACTTTCTGAGGTTAAAGGAAATTAACACTTAATGCTAATGTGAGTGCAATTAGACTGACATGGACATTTCTCGATTAAAGTTGACAGATGCACTCCTTGTTAAATATAATCAGAAGTCGCACCTTAATGAGATTTCAAATTCTAGCAAAGGTAAGCAAATCCATGACAAACAGCAGACTCAACTGCACATGCCACCTGGAATGCCACCAACCCTGCGGTGACAGGCAAATGTCATTCACTCAACATGCAGAATATGTGTCAACGAAATTCTAACTGCAGGAGACTGTTCTGCAAAAATAAAAACTCACCTGTACAAGAAATAAAGCAAAAAAGAAAATTCTTACTATTTCTAAAGAGAAGAGCAGTGAAAGGTTAAAAAAATATTACTAGAAATTAGTATTATCTTCAGTGAACAGCAAGGAAGGCAAGCTGGGGTGGGTAAGGTAATTCCAGGCACAATGCATGTGTGGGCACACATGTGTACGCCTTCAAGATGCCTGTTGACTTATGATGACCCCATTCATTTCTTAGGCTAGGAATACACAGAGGTGGTTTTGCCAGTTTCTTCCTCTAAAATATAGCCTGCTGCACCTGGTATTTGCTGGTGGTCTCCCATCCAAGTACTAACCAGAGGTGACTCCGCTTCCCTACCAAGATCAGAGAGTATCTGGCATTTTTAGGACTGGGTACCCTAGCCTCCCCCCACCAAAGAGTGCAATTCTTAAAAGAGAACAGGAACCTTATTTAAACTAGATGGCTGCAGAGAGCAAAGAGCTTGCAAATAAACTGGAAAAATAACTCCCTGGCTATTCTGGACAGCAGAACTAAGTGACTGCCAGATAAATTTTTGTCAGTGCTAGAGGAGGGCAGCAACATTTGAGAGGCAGAGAGGGCAGAAATGTTCCTCTACCTTAACTTGAAGAGGCATATAATCCACATATAGATCTTCCCACAATTCTTGCAGGTCAGACATCTCCAAGGAAAAGGCTAAGGTGGCTCCAGATTGAGGTTTTACTGCCGCGTTGAAGAAACCAGGATATGGGCTTTTATCCATCAGTTCTTGGCAAAGAGGACTTGGCTTCACTGGAACGGGCAACCTGCTCCCCCTGGGGCTTTGGACTGGCTTGCAGTCAAAAGCCCTGACCAGGCTCAGGGCTACGTCCAACCTGCTCCCGGGCAGTAACGAGCTCTGGGCACCGTGGTCCCCAACGCAACAGTCACACTTCCGACTCCGCTTCGCTTCTGCATCTGCTTCCTCCTCCTTCTGCTGGGAAGGGCTGGCCGCCACGGTGGTATCCAGGGACTCGAGCGAGGACCGCGGCGTCTCCTCTTCCATGCTCTCTTCCTCCAGGGGCGCCTTCCCGCAGGGCAGGTGGCCCGTACTTGCCGGCTCCTCCAGCGGCGGCTCCTCGTTGGAAACGCTCGCCGACCACCGAGACGAGGGCCCGCAGGAGACGTTCCTCGCCACTTTTCGGGGGATCTTGCAGATGGCCTCATAGTCGGCGTCTGCCACGCGCAGGACGGCACAGCCTCGGCATCGCCTGGGGCGGCTGCTCGGGCTGTCGGCGGCGTGGCAGGTGTGCGCTTCCAGGAGGCGCTCCTCGGGCTCCGTCCAGCATTCGAAGCCCGAGTAAGCGAAGTCCTCCTGCAGCAGGGCCGAGTAGCGGGCGTCGGGCAGGCCGGAGCCGTCCGCCTTCTCGTCGGCAGCGGCGGCGGCGGCTTCCTCGCCGTTGTTCTTCTTGTACATGCCGGCGACGCACAGCTTGAGGCGGTCCTTCTCCAGCAGCAGCTTCTGGAGGCGCTCGAGCGAGAGGGCTTCGATGCGGGCGATGACGGTGTCGAAGCGGTAGATGCGCTCCAGCATGAAGGCGCACTTGCTGCAGGCGAACTCGCCCCCTCTGCCATCCCGGGAGACCTCCCTGCCCAGGGCGTGCGAGAGCAGCACCTGCAGGTTCAGCCTGGCGCCCGTGTGGAAGATCCAGCGCCTCTGGTTGCCGCACAGCTCCCGGCCACAAATCCGGCACGTCTCCCGCATCCTCCCGGCCCTCGGGGCTCCTGCGGCGCTTGCCGAGCTCTCCCGCGCAAGAGCCTAGCCCAGTCTCCGCTCTGCCATGGCCGGGCGGCGGGCAGGCAGCCCCCGCGCCACAGGACAGCCCAGCGCCACGCCCGCCGCCCGGGCTTCGGACCCCGCTTGCAAGGCCACCGCCTTCCCTTTCCCGAGGGGCCACCGCCCTACGGGCCCTGCTGGGCTCACGATGCCCCGCCGCCCAAAATATGCTCCGGGGGAGGGGACTCGGGGCCTGGAGTTGACGCCCTCGGCTCTGCCCCCGCGCTTCTCTTCCGGGCTGCTGCAAGCAACGCCGAGATGCTCCGGCCTCGGAGCCGCCTCGCAGTGTGGCTCAGATTTCAAGATGGTGGTCGCGGCAAGAGAGCACCGCGCTTTCGTTGCGCGCAGAGCTTCCTGGGGATTGTAGTCTCCCTGCCCGCCCCGGGGCAAGAAGCACAAGCCCGCCGGCCGGCCGGCGTCGCCGCTTCTCTCTCGCCTCCCCCTTAAGCCCGACCTGGGGTTGGCTCCAACAAACGCGCTGGAACCGCAACGGCCATTTCCGCACGAGACTGTTGTAGTGCTATGATTCCGGCCGGCCCCTCCCGAAACTGCAAAGCCCAGGATTCCATAGGAAATTGCAAGTGGAATCATAGCGCTATAACAGTCTCGAGCGGAACGTAGCGAACAGCGCTTGCGGGATTTTCTACGTCGCAGCTCAGTGACCCCGTGCGTTTCGCGCCCAGACGGGTCAATTACTCCCAATTTGGAGACATGTTAAGGCAGGGCGCTAAGCCTCTCAACGGTATTACTCGCCCCTTGGTACCCCAGGCAGAGAAGCGTGTGGCGGGGAGGATGGACCCTGTGCGGACGCGAGGCGGGATGCTTTGTGGCCAGCCTCAGCCGCTTGACGCATCAGACTTCGCTATCAGGCACATCTTGAAACAAAAAAGAGGTGAAGAGGTTGCGATACAGCTCAGGGCGGGAGGGAGCACGACAGAAGACAACACACGACCAGAGCAGGCGAGAACAAAGCTGAGCTGGGAGAGAAAGAGCTGCCCCTCCCATCTCCATCTCTCCTTGTCATTCTGAGGCAGTGGGAGGGGCGCCATTTTGTTTAAAGAAGCACCAACAACTGGTCCCACTTGACAGGGTAGGCAGGCTAGAGGAAGAAGGGTGGGGTAAAGCCGCGACGGTGGGAGTGGTGGTCCTAGCACAGACTGAAGAAAGGGCTTCGGAAAGATAGAAGAGGTAGAGCTGCGGCAGGAGAAGGAAGAGCGGATGAGATGTATAAGAGTGGGTGAAATGGGCCAGCACAAGGTTAGATGAAGCAAGAGACTGAGGAAGAATTCACACTTCAGAGGGCAAGTAGGACTGTATTTTTGTGGCAACAAAATATTGCTGTCTGAGGACAGGAAGGGCCATATTATTCTATCAACAGATACAGTTTCAAAGAAAGATATCAGAATCCTTTGCAAGAACTGAGTAATAGTAGATTTGTTGCCTCATAGTAAACTAAGAAATCTAGAAATGTCACTTTTTTTTTCTTTGCCTCAGTAGAGAAATTCACAACTGAGAACCAAAAGTTGCAGGAAGGTGGGTCACAAATTACATTCAAATTCAACCAGTGAAGTTTTTGAAATACTGTCTCCCTGTTTTCCAGATTCTGAAATGTCTCTCTGAAGCTGTAATTTGTGCTGCTGAAGAACACAGTGCCACAATATGGGTATCTCTGTTTTCCCCACAGGGGGCAATAACATCATCATACTGATTTTGTGCGTCTTCTTCTCCATGGCTAATAGCAACCAGGAGATTCTTTATATCAGGAAAAACTCATCCTTCCCCTCAAAACAACTGACACAATTGCACCCCACTCCCACCTCAGCTGCTATTAAGGTTTTAAACAATATGGTACGTACATGATGCAGCTGTATCTGGCATTGGCTGATTTGGCTCTGTACATGCAGCTATGATAACAAAACAACAACAAAGTAACACTTGTAATTACTTAGAAAGCAATGCCGTAATCACTAAAAGTCAACATGAGTTTCTTCAAAACAAGTCATGCCAGACTAATCTTATCTCTTTTTATGATAGGGTTACAGGCTTGATAGATGAAGGGAATGCTGTAGACGTAGCATATTTTGATCTCAGCAGGGCCTTTGTCCACATTACATTCTTGCAAAGAAGCTAGTAAAATGTGGGCTGGACACTGCTACTGTTAGTTGGATTTTAACTGGTTGACTAACTGGACCCAAAGGATGCTCACCAACGGCTGCTTTTCATCCTGGAGAGAAGTGACTAGTGGGGTACCACAGGGTTCTGTCCTGGGCCCAGTGCTATTCAACATCTTCATCAATGACTTGGATGAAGGAGTGGAGGGCATGCTTATCAGGTTTGCAGATGACACCAAACTGGGATAGGTTGCTAATACGCCAGAGGACAGGATCAAAATTCAAAATGACTTTGGCTGGGCCAAAGCTAACAAAATTAATGTCAATAAAGAGAAATGTAAAATCCTATGCTTAGGTAGAAAAAATGGAATGCACAAATATAGGATGGGGGACACGAGGCTGGATAATAGTACGTGTGAAAGGGACCTAGGAGTCTTGGTAGATCACAAGCTGAACATGAGTCAGCAGTATGGTGCAGCAGCCAAGAAAGCCAACGTGATTCTTGGTTGCATCAATAGGAGTATGGTGTCTAGATCAAGGGAGGTAATGATACCACTCTATTCTGCTTTGGTTAGACCTCATCTAGAATACTGCGTCCAGTTCTAGGCACCTCATTTCAACAAGGATATTGACAAGCTGGAGCATGTCCAGACGAGGGCGACCAAAATGGTGAAGGATCTGGAAGCCATGCCCTATGAGGAATGGCTTAGGGAGCTGGGTATCTTTAGTCTGCAGAAGAGAAGTTTAAGAGGGGACATGATAGCCATGTTTAAATATTTGAAGGGATGTCATGTCGAGGAGGGAGCGGGCTTGTTTTCCACTGCTCCAGAAACTAGGACAAGGAGCAATGTATTCAAGCTGCAGGAAAGGAGATTCCACCTGAACCTCTGGAAGAATTTCCTGAAGGTCAGAGCTGCCCTTCGGCAGTGGAATATGCTGCCTTGGAGTGTGGTGGAGTCTTCTTCTTTGGAGGTTTTTAAGCAGAGGCTGGATGGCCATTTGTTGGGAGTGCTTTGATGGGTGTTCCTGCATAGCAGGGGGCTGGACTGGATGGCCCCTGTGGTCTGTTCCATGATTCTAAGATAGGAATTTAGGAAAAAGACCATCAGGTTTAAGAAGAACATGAGCCCATTCACACATGGGCACTCCATAGGCCAATCTATACAATCAATATCACATTATACCACTGAACTAGGAGTAACATAGCAATAACTCATCAGATGTTTCTGTTCCACTAGGTTCCTTTACATTCTCCTCCAGGCCCTTCCTCCCAAAACAGAAGATATTCAAGGATCTGTCTTGAGTAGTATCCGGCCCCAGATGCCTCTGGATACACTCTGGACCTTATTTTCTGTGCTGGATGGTGATGGTGATCTGTGAGCAGAGAAGCTTTATTTGTTTTTAGTTTTATTGTCATGGATAGCTCACTACCTGGCACTCTGGAGGAATGGAAGCTTCTGTAAGGGTGGGGAATCAATTAAGATGGTGTGCCCCAGGGGGCTGATAGTTTCAGATTAACTCCTGGTGGCTCTCAATAACTTTGTATGTTTTTACTCATGTATTTACATGTGCTTTTATTTGTATTTCCTTTTTTAATTTTAATGAGCCTCTTTGAGTCCCAAGGCTGGTGGAAAAGGCAGAATATAAATGAATCATTTAATTTAACTTTTAATTCGTATGCCACCTTTCTCCCAGCATGGGACCCCAGGCTAAAAACAAAATTTACTAACAATCTGATAATAATAAAGTTATATCACAATTAAGCAGATATCACATTAAAACACCATTTTAAATAGTATAAAATAACTTTAAAATGTAACAGTAAAGTTAAAAATACAACAGACATCACCATAAAAGGCTCCATGGCACCAATTAATTATTAAAAGCCTGTTTGAATAAAAAGGTCTTTGTCTACTAAAGTAGTAGTATCATCAGCTGGTAGAAGTAGTACTAACATCAGGTCAAGTAGGGCAGAAGACAATAATGGACTGGGAAGAAATGCTAGAATTAGACTTGAGATCTGAGTGATGGGTTTTGAATGAAAAATGGTGTGTGTCTGTAGGAGTATCAGTACGAGTGAATGAACAGAGACACTCCTGTGAGGAGGACTAAGTGGACAGCCAAAGCTGTAGCTCCATCTCACCTCTGCAGGTCTTTAGCAAACACCTGCATATTTCCTATATTAAATGCCACTAACAGGATCACAACCCCAGTGTCTCCTCTGGGAGGAGAGAAGGAATATTGGCATGACCAGAAAAGTGCCACTCAAAGCCACTATTGGCTCATGACATCTGGATACAGGTGAGAGGAAAGTTCAGATTTTCCAGGGAATCATTTTACATGTTCTAGTTATCTAGAATGGCTCACATCAAAATCTTTTGTTTTATTGTGTTGCTTAGAAATCACTCAAAGTGCTATATTTTGTGCACAAAACAATGCAATTCTATTCCCTCCTGGTGGTGATTGGTGGCTTCCATGTCAGTGGGGTAGTGAATTCATTCTTGGTTTTAGTTAAACTTTAAATAAGCTATTGGAGGTGTTAAGCAACTGTTGTTGTGTGCCTTCACATTGTTTCTGATTTCTGGTGAGCCTAAGGCAGGTTTTTCTTGGCAAGCCTTGTTTAGAGGAGTTTTGCCTCTGTCTTCCTCTGAGGCTGAGCAACAAGAGCCCTGCAAATATCTCACATTCATGGCACATTTTAAGAAGCCACTTTAAACTGGGATTTAAGGATGTTTAGGGCTCTGTACCTCAGGTGGTAATACTGCTCAAGCACTGCAAGAGAGATACAACAATTGAGGCTGGTTCCCCCCGCCCCCGAATAGCAAAGAAAGCAAGGCCATAGTCTTCCCATTCAGGGCATCATCAAGAATTTTTTTTACAGGCAGAGTATTCTTTGGAACAAGGAACCTTCTCTGCCTGCCTGTAATATAGCAGTGGTGGTCCTCAGGTCACATGCAACCTGGGAAGTCAGCCTGTGTGGCCCACTAGAAATTCCCAATGCTGCCAAGTCCCCTCCTCAGTGTCTCCGTGGCACACCACCATCACTTGTATTTGTGTAAGAGATGAAGATGTCTGGCAAAAGCATCTAGAGACATGAGAAGAGGAGAGGAAATGGCTGGCAGAATGCAGCCTACCAGAAACATTGGTCTGGCACTTCTAACTAGACCAGTTAAATTACTTCCTGGGCAGAAATAAATGTCTTATGTGGCCAAAACAATAATGTATGCCCAGCTGTAGTGGCTTGCTGCTTTTCTTCACTTAGTTATTCATTCAAGCATCCTACTCAGCCTTCTTTCCAAATTAATCTCTCGAACGCTTTAAACCAGTGCTTAATTTCTACTGGTAGGAAGCAGTGAGGGCTGAAAGGAGGGCAAATGAGGGCACCATTCACACTGCATCTATAGAGGGTGGATACCGGGGAATTTCAGCTGCATCATTACCTGCACTTCCATTTTCTGAGGCTCATCAAAACATTGCAGCCAGTGACGTTTTTCTGTGCACAGCAGCTCAAGCAGCTGCTCCTTGTCTCTTAGATTCTGGGTCAGCTCCTCAATCCTCCTGCAAAGGAAAAAGGGTCTGGTCACCTTGGCTAAGTCAAGGATATTGTTCTGCTTCCATACAGGAGGTAGCAGGGTGGGCATCTGGCATAGCTGCTGTCGGGGGAGGGGACTGGGCCTTGTCAGCACTGAGACATTCACAACAAGGCATTGATTGGTCTGGGAGTCATCCAGTCACTCACATTTTCCATGAAATCAGGAAACAAATTTTAAAAAGGAGGGGATTACATCATAACAACAAAGCTCCAGGTTAATTATATGTAGCAGCAAAGCCCCAACAACCCCATAAAAGGAGAAACATAAAGTTTGTTTTAGTTCTGAGGGCTCTGAAATGGAAGATCATCCCTTATGACTCCCAGAAGATTTTATCTTATGGGTGACAAATACAAACTAAACCATTGAAACCAAACAGACAGATACTCACCTGTCTTTCTCTGCCAGTTTAACCTGGCAAGTTTCCAAAACAGCCTGGCTCTTCTGGGCCTCAATCTGCCTCTTGGAGGACTCCGTTAGCTGCCTCTTGAGTTCTAGGCAGCGCTTCTTCTCAGTCTCAGCCAGAGTTGTCATCCTTTCTGCTTTGATATTTGCTGACTGGGCCTCCTGAAGACAGAACCAGAGATGAGACCAACCAAAGTCTTTTCTTTCAGCAATTTGGAATGGCATGAACCATAGTTCTAAGTGGTTCCTTTCACTAGCAGAAATGAGAATGAAATAAGTCTAGGAACTTGAGAATTAAAACATTTCCCAGTATTTCACCTGGAATTTCACAATAATTTCTGCCTATCTCACATCACATGGTGATAACCATTTATTCTACCTTAATAACCCTGAAATACCTATCAACATATCTTGTTTTGTATTTGCATTAATAACATAGCTTAGAGGTTACAATCTCATCCAGATTGGTGATTGGTCAATTTTATGCCATGATGTTTAGTATAACTTCATGAGCCTTGTCACTCTCCTAACTTAAAAAAAAGAAAGCAAAAAAATGAACAACAGAAAGGTGGCACATTTCAGTTTCTCTGTGGACATCTTGCTTGTGATCTTGGTTGTGCAATATTCATAGGATCTCCATCAGTTACTTCCCAAATGCTTGGGGACTGGACAGCAAAACCTCATTTGGAGGCAAAATAGGGAAGGGTGATACTAATATAGCAGCCAATACAATAGCACCAATGTTATGGAAAGATTATAAAAATATCTATTTATGAGAAGTGCCACAATCCAACACATTTGACCAGTCTGGGTTGACCTTACATCACTCAAAAAGGATGATTCAATATTCAGATTTATAAAAATACAGATATGAATCATTGTGTAAATACTGAAGTTACTGATTTGCACTAAGCTCTGAGCCTCAACAAGGGAGCTATTGGGGCATGTGGACCGCACCAGGTGACACCATCAGAGAGGGTGCCACCACTCTCTCCTTTCTTTCCATAACCTTTTGTCCCTGTGGCAAATGTGAGGGGTGCAGCTCTGCTAAGGCAGGCCCCATTAGGAGGTAACTGAGAGCTTTCTGGGAGATATTGTTACCCCAAAATGTGAGTGACTCGGGTCCACCCATGATGCCAGTACCTCCATGTGATGATGGGGAATTGATCAGCTCAAGAACTGGAGGCCTGCGGGGAGTGGATAACCTAATGAGATCTTCCACAAATCTTTATGGGGTCTCCACAGGAAAGAACCAGCCAGAATTTCCAGAACAAGCTAAAATGTGTTTATTAAAGGAGGTTCAATCATGTATGCACAAGATCCAAGCACTCGCACAAGAGCTAACCAAAGGAAAAGGGTGGAAAGTTGATAGTGAAGTGAATGGGCAATAATTACTGATCCAGAGAGCAGTAAAGAAAGTAGCAATGTGGCTTAGACTTGCACCTAAGAACAGTACTCATCCAGGAATCAGAGCAACAGTGTGATGTTCAGCAAGCGAGATAATGCATTTGATTGCCCAAAACTGAGGGTTTTTATACCCAAAATCTGCCTGATGGGCAAGGGTGCAAATAGATATCTGGTTGAGTAAACAATGGAGGTTGCAGTGTGGACAATGTGGTCCGGACTGTGTTAATGATCTTGGTGTTAGGTGACAAAGAGCTAATGGCTGTCACAATAGCTCAGTGGACAGATGAGGGGACAATGAGGGAAATGTCCAGGTGCTAGGAGGGAAGGCTGAAACAATCAGTGGTTTGGTGGGAACTTCCCATTGCTATTATCTGACAGCTTAGTTTAAGCCTATTATCTCCAGAGTTATCTGGTGATTGTCCTGACACTGACTTTAGCTATGCCTAGAGGGGAATCTCTGACCTACTTTGCAGCACATGTGTTCAGCCAGTGCTTTTCCTCTGCCCAGTGTGGCTGTACAGTCACCTCAGGGTCCATTTGGTATCAATGCTGATTAATATATTTTGCCAATTAAATTATATTTTGCCAATTAAACCACATCAGATCTGGGGTGTGTGTGAGCTGGTTACAGCCTCTTTAGCTTACACCATTAAGGGGTCCCTGTTTGTTGTGACACCATTGCCTTCTTGGTTGGAGTGGGATGGTGGAGGTGTTGTTTAGGTGTTTCAGTGATCTGCCTGGTGCTTGGCCTCAGTGGATGGCCATTGCTGCAGCATAGGAATCAGCTACATTTGCAGGGAAAGAAAAAGGAGGGATGCTTGTGTTAAAGGGCTGAGATGGTTGCCCTTGAAGGATGGAAGATAGTGAGCTTAGCTTCTGGCCTAGCTTTGGAAGGACTGACTCAAGCATAAAAGGAATCCTATTTGTACAGCCTGAGAGGGGAATTGAGTTCTGGGAATGGTGTGATTTTGTTATAGTGAATCTTCAGAGGTTTATTAGGCAAGCAAGGCTGAACCACTCTGTTACCACCACCTAGTGCTACTGCATATCTGTAAGCAACTGCCTTCTTTAAACGCTGATTGTTTTCTTCCAGAAGCTGCCAGTCCAGTACAAAGGACGGGAGGAGTTCCTTTGCTTTTGTTATGAAGGAACGGCATATCTCCTCTCCACAAGACCCGTCACTTTTTATTTAGGAGATAGCAGTAATAAATATATGTATTTGCATTTATATATAACTTCTGTGTTATTTGGGCCAATGAACAGGTTGCTTACCTGTAACTGTAGTTCTTCGAGTGGTCATCTGTGCCCTCACACACTAGGAGCTTTCGCGCGTGCACGGTAGTGTTCGGAAGATTCTAGAGCTTAGGAGCTTGGCGGGAACCCCTCCCCCATGCCAGTACTGCGCATGCTCCTCCCACCGAGCAACGGTCATGCCTCAGTTCTGTAGTCCGCCGTAGAAACACAGGGACCTGAAAAAGAGGGGAAGGCAGGGCAGGTGTGTGTGAAGGCACAGATGACCACTCGAAGAACTACAGTTACAGGTAAGCAACCTGTTCTTCTTCTTCATGGTCTCTGTGCCTCACACACTAGGAGACTGTGTAGCTTACTGGTTGGATGGTGTGTCAGGTCCTAGAGAACAGAAGCCAACACCTCACGTCCAAACCAAGCATCCCTGCGGGACCGGCAGTCGAGCCTGTAGTAGCACACGAAGGTTGATGGTTGAGACCAGGTCGCCACACGGCAGAGTTCATGCAAGTCAACTCCTTGCAGGAGGGCTGCAGATGTCGCCACGGCTCTGGTGGAATGAGCCCAGAGGAAGGCTGGTGGAGGCTTCTTGGCGAGCTCATACGCCAGCTGTATAGTCTGTACCACCCATTTAGAGAAGCGCTGGGTGGACACCTTGTGGCCCCTTCGATGCCTGCCATAGCACACAAAAAGGTGCGGAGTCTGTCTGAAGGAGGCAGTCCTGTCCTTGTAAAAGGCCAAAGCCCGACATACATCCAAGGAATGTAGGGATTGTTCCAGCGATGTCGTCGGGACTGGAAAGGAGGTCAGCAGGATGATGTCCTGGCTGAGATGGAAGTTGGACACCACCTTCGGTAGAAAGGAAATGTCCGGCCGAAGGACCACCTTGTCTCTGTGAAAGACGAGGTAGGGCTCGTCTGATCGTAAAGCTGTCAGCTCGCCTGCTCGCCTGGCCGAGGTGACAGCCACCAGGAAGGCAGTCTTTATCGTGAGCAGCCTGTCGTCAGCAGTCGCCATGGGTTCAAAGGGCAGCCTCATCAGCTGCGATAGCACCAGGGATAATGACTACGGCGGTAGCGGCGGCGATACCGGCGGGTATAGGTGCTGTAGGCCCTTCAAGAACTGCTTGACGGTACCGTCTCAAAAGAGAGCTGCCGACGGGGTTTGTGGAGGTTGATACTCCATGATAGCGGCGAGATACACCTTCAAGGATGGGAAGGTCAAGCCCTGCTGTCAAAGGTGTAATAAGAAGTGGAACATGGTAGGTAGGTTGACAGGCAATACCGGCTCCCTTCTTTCTTCAGCAAAGGTCACGAAGCGGCGCCACTTGTAGTGGTAGTTGCGGCGTGTCGACTCCTTCCTGGCCGCTGTCAAAACGTTGCCGATGATGGGGTCGGCTATGGCAATATCCTCCAAGCATGGAGGGCCAAGAGCGGCAGGTCTGGGTGGAGTACGAGGCCATTGGAGTGGGACAGCAGGTCCAACGTCGACGGGAGCCTGAGAAGTCAGTTGCGCGTGGCCTGGAGCAGGGGCGCAAACCAGTGCTGCCTCGCCCAGTATGGGGCTACGAGGATGGTGTCCGCTCGGTCTTCAATATCACTCGGCCGAGGAGGGGTAACGGAGGGAACGCAAATAGGAGACCTTGTTCCACCGGAACTGGAAGGCGTCGCCGATGGAATCCCGATCGTGACCGGCCCTCGAACAGAATCAACGGCACTTCACATTCTTGCTGGTGACGAAGAGGTCGATCGTTGGCTTGCCCCAGCGGTTGCGGATCATCTGGAACGCCCTGTCGGAGAGGGACCACTCGTGGTGGGAAGAGGTGTCCCTGCTGAGCGCGTCCGCTGTGGTGTTTTCCTGCCCGGCCAGGTGAACAGCCACTGGATGGATCTGTAGCGGAACGCACCAGTTCCAGAGATCAAGGGCTATGTTGAGGAGGGTGGTCGAGTGCATCCCTCCTTGCCTGTTTACATAGCAGACCGCCGTTGTATTGTCCGTCAGGATCAGAACCATGCGGCCTGTCGCAAGATGGTGAAACGCTCTCAGAGCTTTCCAGATGGCGAGCAGCTCAAGAGCATTGATGTGGAGGACGGTCTCATCGTTGATCCACTGGCCTCGGACTCTGAGCTTGTCGCAGTGAGCTCCCCAACCGTAGAGGGAAGCGTCCGTCATCACCGTAACCTGCGGGACCGCCTCCTGGAAGGGCATCCCTGACAGGAGGTGGTCGTAAGACTGCCACCATAGCAGGGAGGGGTGAACCTGTAGAAGCAGTTGGAGTTGCAGCCTCTGGTCGTTCAGCAGCGGGTTGAAGGCTCGGATGAACCAGTGCTGGAGAGGCCTTGCACAGAGCCTGGAGAGGTAGGTCACAGCGGTGGTGGAAGCCATGTAGCCAAGGAGCTGCTGGATTCTCCTGGCTGACATTGTCGGGGCGTTGTAAGCTGCTAATGCAGCTCGACGTAGTGTCTGTGCCCGGTCCACCGGCAGATAAACCCTGGCCAATATCGAGTCCAGTTGGCACCGATGAAGTCGAGCACCCTCGCCGGCTCGAGGTGGGACTTCTTCGGGTTGACCTGGAGACTCAGACAGGTCAGAAGTGTCAAAGTCCGGTGGATGTCATCGTAGAGTTTCTGTCTGCAGGACGCCACCAACAGCCAATCGTCCAGGTAGGGATAGATGGAGACGCCCTTCGTCTGCAGGTATGATACCACTGGGGCCATGCATTTGGTAAAGACCCTTGGCGCGGTTGAAAGTCCGAAGGGTAGCACCCTGTACTGGTAACAAGTATCGTCGACCACGAACCGGAGGTACCGTCTGTGCTGCGGGTGAATGGCAATGTGGAAATAAGCATCCCGAAGATCGATGGAGGCGAACCAGTCCCCTTGACGAAGGAAAGGAAGGATCGAGGATAGTGTAACCATCTTGAACCTTTTCGGGCAGATGTAGTCGTTCACCCCTCTGAGGTCTAGGATGGGCCGCAGGGTTCCGTCTGTCTTCGGTACCGTGAAGTACCAGGAGAAGAAGCCAGTGTTTTTGGCTGAAGATGGAAGTCATTCGGTCGCTCCTTTCTGAAGCAAGGACTGAACTGGCCGGGGTGGAATAGTAGACGCCTCGCGGCGGAATATCTTGAAATTCTATGGCGTAGCCAAGACGGATGATGGAAAGCACCCAAGAATCCATCGTGACTCGACGCCACTCGGCGAGGTGTCTGGCCAGGCTCGGTTGATCTTGAAAGGCTGCTGGCAGGCTGAAGGTTGGGTGCGGCAGCGACCTGCATAGGCAGTCAAAACCTGGACTTCACCTCGGACGAAGATTTCTTTGACAATGAGGCTGGATGTCGCCTGAACGATCTCCGTGCCGAGGAGGCAGCCGATGGTCGGGACTGGCTGGATTGTGTGGACCGCTGTTGGAAGGAGGAGACAGAGGATCTGCGCCACGACTGGCGCGAGCCAGAGGGCCGACGTACCTGGGACAGTTGATTTATCCCCATCTTCTTGGCGGTCAGATGCGCCTTGACGATGGAGTCCATGGTCTTGTTGTTCGCGGAGTTGAAGAGCCCCTGGCCGTTGAAGGGAAGGTCTTCGATCCGCCTTCGGCTGTCCTCCTGTAGTCCCGACGACCGCAGCCAGGCATGTCGGCGTAGTGTGACAGATCCCACCATCACCCTCGAAGCAACCTCCACAGTGTGCTTCGAGGAGATGATCTGCTGGTTGACTATCGCCACAGCCTCATTGTAGAGTTGACTGGCGGTCGGGCGATTCTCCTCCAGGAGGCTGGCCAGGAGAGGGGCGAAATGGTCTAAGATGTTCCGCAGGTAAGCCGCGAGGCAAGCCTGCGTGTTGGACACCCTGGTGATGAGCAAAGAGGCAGTGTAAAACCTCCTGCCAAAGGTGTCCAACTTCCGACCCTCCGGTCCGGCGGTGTGGTGTGCGCCCTGTTGCCTCCCTTGGTCTGGGCGGACTCGACCACGATGGAATTCGGTACTGGATGACTAAAGAGGAAGTCCGCCTTCTCCTTCTGCATCCAGTGCAGATGTTCCAGCTGGTGGGGTATAGGCTGGGCAGACGCCAGTTTGGCCCAGGGCTGTTTCAGAGCCTTCATGAGTTTCGGCAGTACGGGAAGCGGAGTGGTGGACCGCTGCCAAGCTTCCACATACTGGAAGATTGGATCTTCATCTTCCAGCTCTGGTTCCGCAACCTTCAGCCTGAGGGTTGGCGCCATATGGAGGAGGATGGCGGAGAACTGCTGGAAATCCTCCGGCACAGACTCCGGTACCAGGTCCCCGAATCCCAGAGAAGGCGATTCATGGGATGCTGGGGTCGAGTCCTCCAACTCCGTCTCCAAGTCGTAGGTCTGGGAAGACGGCGTCGGAGAACTTTCAGCAGACCTGTCCCTGGATGTACGCCGGGGAGACCAGTGTACTGGCACCGTTGGAGTCGCCACCGCCATTGCCACCGCCACAGACGTGGTTGCCGTCATCGAGGTCCGGGGTGCCGCAGAGGAGGTCACTGGGATGACAGTGGACTGCACCCTCTTGGTTGCCTCAGTCACAGTCGTAGCCGGCTGCATCGCCCATGTCAAGGTGGTTTCGACAGGGCGCGTAGTTGTAGACGTGACTCTCGGGGGAGGTGACACGGCCCGATAACGTGGCAAAGACTCCCGAGATCTCCGGTAGCGCGGAGAAGGTGAGCGGCTGTGGGATCGCTGATACCGACGGTCCTCCCTGGTCGGCGAGCAGGATCGCCTACAGGGCACCCAGTGCCTGGCATCAGGGTGGTACCAGTCCCGATATGATGGTGAATGGGAGCGGTAAGGCGCCGGATATTCTCTCCATTCGGACTCTTGCGCGCACCTGGCAATATGTGAAGCCGAGGTGTAGTGTGAGTCGGAAGAGTGGCGGGAGTGTGGTGGGTCATCATACACCTCTCAGCGCCGTGGTGATGGCCTGACTCTCCGCTCCGGGGAGTGGGATTCGCTTCTGCCCGAGGCCAAGCGTTGCCTGGGCGAGGGCCGGTGGTGTGCCATCACGTCCTCCTGCCGGTCCACCGATCTATGGTGACTCGGTGGGGGCTCCACCGCTGTCAAGATGGGCGGCTCCTCCGAGGGCAGATCCTCCATGGCTTGCTCCTCATCAGATAGCTCGAGAACCTCATCAGGTTCCGACAGCTCCCCTAGGTCTTCTGGAAGCTGAGTCAGCGGTGGTGTTGGAGGACGAGTCTCCCGAGGTGGGGAGCGCCGCTTCTCCTTTCTCCTCTTCTTCTTTTCCTTCTCCTTCTCCTTCCCGCTCTCAGAAGCAGGGCGCTTCTTCTGCGCTGCCGTCAGTGGCCTGGGTGACTCAGAGGCCTTCGCAGCCACGGGGATCCCTTTCGATGTCTTAGCCGCCACTGCCAACTTGGGGATCCTCGGAAGCGCGGAGATGGGCGTTCTTGACGCCGGCACCAAGCCAGGTACCTATGAGGTGGACGGCACGGCAGCCGCCGATACCGTCGATGGTAAAGCCGCTCTTGGAGTCTCAGACATGGTAGCACGTGGAGGCTCCTCCCTCGCCCTCAACAACTGCTCCCAACAATATGACTTCAGTTGTGAAGAACGATTTCTGAGGGTCTGGGAAGTGAACTCCTGGCAAATTGGGCAAGACCTGGTGTTGTGGGTCTCGCCCAAGCAAAAGAGACACTCCGGGTGTTTATCGGAAAGAGCGACTTTCCGCCCGCACGACACGCACTTTTTAAAGAGTGCAGACATAGAATGAAGAGGAGAAAAGGTCAAGGAGAGCTCTGAAGAAAAACAAAAACGACGAAGAAAGGGAGAAGGGAGATCTAAAATTACCAAAGTCCAGTCCAAAATCCAAAGACAAAGTCAAAAACCAAGCCATAGTCCGTTAAACGCCAAACTGAAACAGGAAAAAATGAAGCAACTAGCCAAGAACCTTCCGTTCGCAACGGCGGACGAGAAAGAACTGAGGAGTGACCGTTGTTCGGCGGGAGGAGCATGCGCAGTACCGGCATTGGGGGGGGGCTTCCGCCAAGCTCCTAAGCTCTAGAATCTTCCGAACGCTAGCGCGCACGCGTAAAAGCTCCTAGTGTGTGAGGCACAGACACCATGAAGAAGAAACTGATTATGCAAACCTAATCCATTAATTCATGTAACAGTAAAGTTTAATATTAAAATGAACATAATTTTGATGTAGCTCTTAAATGTTTTTACTCTAATTTCTGTTGTTTCTTACTGAATTTCCACTTTAGCCACATGAATCTATGTAAACACAAATACATTTAGGCTGTGCATATTATATTTTAATTTAAAGGAGTAATTTTAATTTTGCCAGTTCTTTTTGTCACTACTATTGCCATTATATTCCATGATATATGGGGATTATGAGTTGCAAGTAAAATTACTACAAAAAAGATTACTAAGAATTCTGCATAGTCTGGTGTGGGAAGAAGATCCATGGGGGTGACACCATAAGATACCACACTGGGTGACACCAACCCTAGTGACACCACCCCTAGTGACACCACCGGTCTGCAAACCAATGCAGGATAAATTAAACTGTACAGGATAAATTAATTTACAAACTTTGTACAGGATAATTCACAAACTCTGTACAGGATAAATTAATTCACTCCACATGGGCAACTGTATGTGTTCGTTCAATATAGGGAAACAAGAAGATCTGAAACCCTTCGTATCTGCTAGAAGGTCAGATAAACTGATTCTTGAGACTCTGGAATCACAATCCAGATAACTCCCAGAAAGATCCATAGAACTGTGCCATCATACTTGGATTAAGGCAATACATGATACTATGGTTCATCTTTCACCTTTACGCTTTGAGATATGATTTCCTGATTGGCTTTGTTCTAGATAGTTACCCTTTAATTCAGACATCCTTACCAAGGTCACCTGTGCAAGAATTTAATTTCCCTGGATCTAAGCAAGCACTGTGTAGGACAAACAACACTGAAAATTACACCTTTGCATGCAAAATCTTAGCTGATAAATCAAAGCAGAGCTCTTTAGAAAATTTAGTCTCGTTTGAAATGTAATTTTTAAAAAAAATCATCAACGGATAATAACTGCTGCAGAAAGACCTCAAAGGAGACAAGTAACTCTAATTTTAGGAACAAGGCAAAGTAATGAAGGCTTAATTTACTGTTTAGATTTGTCGTAGTTCTTTTCATTGGGTTTTTTTTTAGGGGGTTTGTTTTGCTTTTTGTTCTGCTTTTTAATATTTGTACTAACTGTTTCTAATTTGAAATACACCATCAAATGAGGATAACAGCTTGTGTGATCTTCAGAGGAATGGGAGATTAATACACACCCCACTCTTCTAGATATTTCAAGATGCCAGTTATCACTGGCTCTATTTCTTGCTGGATTGTTATCATCCTCCCCTATCAGAATGGTCATCAAAGCATATGTGTCCCTCCTTTCTTCTAAGCCCATTTCCTCACCTCTTGCAGAAGGTGGATTTTCTTTTCCAGGATCTCACAGACATGCTCGTTCTTTTGCTGCTGACAGATATCTGCTTCATTCTGACTGTGTGAGTTCTCTAACACTGCCCTGAAACACACAAGATGAGCTGCTCAAACAAAAGAGGCGTATGGGATTTAGCACAGCCATACATGTTTGGTATGAAGAGGAAACAGTCTTAAGAGGAGAGAGACCATTGGATGAAATATTCCAGTCTGAGAGGCTCCTGAGTTTCACAAGGCTTTTGCCAGCAAGGTGGGAGTATTTGTAGTGCCAGTTTTTTGTTCTTTCCTCCCATTGCAGGTCTTGCACTTGCCTTTTAACCAAAAAGCCCTCCCATTGCAACGTGAAATAAATTAGATCACCCTGAGGAACAATTCATCTTAGGGTCATGGTTGGGGTGTGGATGTCACAGATCCTTGTTCTCTCACAGAATTATAGACTTGGAAGAGGCCTCACGGGCCATCAAGTCCAACCTTTGCAGGATCTTCAGCTAAAGCATTTCATTAACTAGGTGATTCCTAACTCCTTATCAATCCTGATTTGCAACCAAGATTCCTTGCCACCTGAATGACACAAAACAGGTATTGAACAGTTCTGCCTTTTTAATGTGATCTGTTAGTATTTAACATCCTTGCTGGCACCAATTCTTCATCATTCTCCTGCTTTGGACATATTTGAAAACCCTTTTTTGTTGCTCCTTCCTTGCCTAGCCAGTCTCAGTTCATTATAAGCTTTACTTTTCCTTACACTATTCCTGCAAGCAAAAGCTGCACATCTGTATCCTTCCTTGGTGGTTAGTCTTTCATCCAATTCTTTATACATGCTCTTCTTTCTTCTTACATCCTCCTCAAGCTTACTGTTCAGCCTTAAGGACTTTTTCAGATGTTTCCCATTTTTCTTTTTCCATGGAATTTTTGTGATTCTATTTTTAGCAGTTGTTTCTTCATGAAATCCCACCCATGCTGGGTGTCTTTTTAACACCTCTAGCCATGGGATTCTTCCCAGTGTTTCCCTGAGCTTGATAAAATCAGCTTTCATGAAATCCAAGGTTCATGTTTGACTACATTCTTCCTTGGCTTCTCCCACAACAACAAATTCTATCCTTATATGGTCACTCGTCCTGCCAAAGTACTAACTTTTTATTCGAGTGACCAACTTTTCCCTATTGCTCAGGATCGAGTCCAGAATCGCTGATCCCCTTGTTCCTTCCTCCACCTTTTGAAAGTGTAAATTATCTGCAAGGCACCTCTGGAACTTGTTGGAGAACCTACCTATGTTTAGCTGAGCTTGTCTTCAAGGCAGATCTCAGGAGTCCCCCATAACTACCAGTTCTTGCTTCTTCAAGATTTCTGAGATTTGCTTCAGAAAAGCATTATCTACCTTGTCTTGGTTTGGTTACCTGTAGTAAACTCCTATCATAATGTTGTTTTTATTTATTTCTCTATTTGTTTTTACACAAATGCTCTCCACTGGTCCATTTTGACCACCTGCATGGATTTATGTACAAGTGAATTTATCTTTGACATATGAATGCTACTTCCCCTTCTTTTCTTCTTTTTTGAACAGATTATGTCCCTCAGTTATTATATTCCAATCATGGGAGTCATCCCATCAAGTCTCTGTTATAAAGGCATATAAAAGAACTCATAAGGTCATACTATCTTCCTGCACTAGGACATGTAGCCCATTTTTTGTTTTGTTTCCCAAATTCTGTGTGTTGGTATAGGCATACAAAGCACTGTTTGTTCTCATCTTTTATTTTACTGTGTGTTTTACTTTGGCTCACATTCCTCCATCAGCTTCTCCTCTATAATTCACATTGTAGTGTTTAGAGTTTGATTTTGGACCAGTGTTTAAGCTATTATCTCTAACCCTCCAACTATTTAGTTTAAAGCCTTCTTGATCATATCTGCCACATTTTTGCCAAAGACATTCCTGGTCTTTGTGAGGTAAAGCCCATTTGTAGGCAGTAGTCCTTTGTGTCTAAGAAGTGAAAACGATGGTTCCAGAAGCTCTCCTCCTCTGCCCACCACTGCACATGTCAGCATACCCTTTTCTGACATTGCAACTCAGAAAATATCTGGTGGTTAGACAAACTGGATACAAGTAAGGAAATCAAAGATTGGATTTTGCCCTCTGCTATCATTGTGTAATTTACAACTCAGAAAGAGATTTCCAATTCATTCTTCAGCCCAAAGGACATGTTTCTGGGAGCATGGGATTGTATATGCATTTATGCATACACATCTCCCTACTTCCAGAATATGTCATTATCATGGGTTCAAACTACAGGAAAAGAGATTGTACCTAAACATTAGGAAGAACTTCCTGATGGTAAGAGCAGTTTGACAGTGGAATATAATCCCAGAATGGTTCCAAAGGTGAAAAACCAAAGAGAATGATCCCAATTAAATAGTGCTTTCACAATAACACTATTTCTTAAAAAAAAAAAAATTAAAACACTTAGAATTTTTAAAATTTAAAACTACCCATAAGGGGTAAAAACACAAATATATAAACAAGATCTATTTAGCTTTCCCCCAAGTTCTTTTACAGCTTGCAACAGAAATTATGATTCTGTACAGAGTTTTAAATTTAGGCTTATTTAATCAGAGTCCTAGACACCAATTACTATTCATCTGGAGCAAAGCACACATCCCTATGGAAAAAATGGAGTAGGAAAATCAATAATACTCCCACACCTCAAGGAAAGAAAAACAGTGCCTGAGCGCTAGGAATCTTCTGAATCCAGCCTGTGACATGGCAGAGGGGAAAAAAAAGAAACTTTTATTACAGGCTTAGCTAGCTAGTGCCTCCTTACTTTACAGTGTGCCAAAAGAGAAAAATAACATATATCCCTCCCTGCGTATAGCAGACATCAAGGAAGGAGCCTTGACTGTTTAGTTTTACCTGAACACAAGTTGGTGTTTGGGGCTAAGAAAAAAAGGTTTAATTGTTGTTGTTGTTGTTTACAAAAAAAAGGGGGGCTAGGTATGTATTCTAAGCCAGAGAAAATCCAGCTACGGGGTTTATTTCAAAGAGACGAAAATGCACAGGATGCAGCCTTAGCCAATTTGAGAATTAATATAGTACAATGTACTGCTTATTGGTTCCTCCCCCTAATGGGAGGGGCAGGAGGGAAGATCCCCTAAAGTTTCTGAATCTGGGATGTGTGTGAGCCAGGCTTTTGTAGGGCCATCTCTTTGGAAGGTCCACTTACCAAGCTTTATCCAAGCTTTCCTGCTTCTCTTGGAGCTCTCTCTTAAGGCTCTCCACTTCCACCTTCAGCTCAATGTTCTGAAAGATAGAAAGCAGTATAGCATCATGACCTGTTCAGCTGTAGAACTCTACCTTTGAAATTTAGGTCTCAAAGTAGGCTTGCCTGCTTTTCATTTCATTTCATTTCACCTCATTAAGAGATTAGACCACACTAGGAATTCCCTTAGTTTTTTTTTAAAGAAAATGTAGAATATAAAAGTATAGTATGTGAGAACAATTCATTGAGCTACCATGGTTACATCAACATGTTGCTTTAACTCTGAATACCACTGTCCCACCTACCTTGGCTCAAAAGAGCTTATGAGGGTGATGGAGGGATGCCTATGATAGGACCTCAGAAAAGCGCTCTTCAAACTCACCATGTAAAGTAGTGCAATATGATAGAGTTCAACAACCTGGCACATTATTGTGAATGTGTACATATATACTATACACGGATTTGTTTAGATGGCTGGGAGAATTTAACTCTATTCAGGTGTTGTATAGGAATATATACAAAACAGGAATGTAAGCTGTTCCCTGCCTCAGTGCCCTCTGTGTAGCAAATCAACCCTCTTAAGTATCTAACCTTCCCATAATGAGCAGGAAGAAAGTTTCTGTTTATTTAGGACTTGAAATCCTGATCATCCAACATTCCAATCATGCAGAGGTTTACACATATTCACTAGGGTTAGGGGTGCAGGACCCTTACAAAAGTGGGAAAATGGCAAATATAAAAATGTATGTGTGTGTCTGTGGAAAAGTGGCCAAAGCGACGTGGAGAGAGAGGGCATGCAGTGTCCAAACCAGGTCAGGGAAAGGAAAGGGAAGGGGTGGTGGCACGGTGGCCCCATACTTCCTCTCTTTCACTTGTATCCTTGCTTGGCTGTGTGTGGGGCTTTTGGAGAGGGTTTTTGGTGCTGAGAAATAGGGTTGCGAGCCATCCTTTGCTGGTCAGGCAGTGGCTGCTGTGGGAGGGCCAGAGACGGGGTTTAAAGGGCTGCACAGCTTGAACAAGCCCACTGAGAGGAAAAGTTCCCCTGAAAAAGAAGTGCCTGAGGTGGGGGGCAGGAGTTAGAGAAACTTGCAAATAATCAAATACGTAAAAGTCAAACCCACAAATGTGGAGGGCCAACTGTACTTGCACTCAAGGCAATGTGAACTGAAGCATTTTTAAAGATCTTTCCACTCTTGAAGGGGAAAGACATGTATAGGAAGAGTGGGGACAGAGCTGTTCCTTACGCATACTCCTGTACCCTATTCAGACAAAACAATCTAAAGAGGGATTCAGCTGCAGTGGCTGAGGTTTATAGTGAAGAGCACCTTCTGTAGATTCTCCAACCAGAACATACAGTTACAGTTGTCCAACTTCTCTCAAAAAAAGTTTGAAAGCAAAAAGAGTGGATTCACCACAGAAAATCTAATACAACGCATACCATGGTCCAAAAAAAAAAAAAAATTAAAAAATTAGAGCAGAAATCTAACATACAAGGCAAAGAAATAGGAGAACTAAATGTGAATAGTCTGTTGCAGATAACAAGTATCACCAGGAACAAACAGCATACCAGTAGAGCTGTTTCAAGCTACAGAGACAGAATCTATTCAAATTCTAACTACACTCTGTTAACAAATATGAAAAACAAAGCAATGGTTTCTCAAAGAATATGGAAGGATATATCAAAGAATATGGAAGGATATTAGAAGGAACATGCAAAAATGGACTAAATTAAACTTATCATTTTTAAGAAGAATTAATGCTTTTAAAATGTCTCTACTACCTAAACTTATGTTTCTTTTCCAAGTCTACCAATAACTGGAAATGGGAGAATGTTTAAAGAATGGGAAAATGAGCTTCAAAAATTTATTTGGTTAGGCAAAAAACCAAGAATAAGATGTAAAGTATTACAGGATGCAAAAGAGCTAGGAGGGTTGGAAGTGCCATCCTTGAAGATGTATTATTATGCAAGTTGTTTATATTGGATTAAAGATTGAATTATGTTAGAGAAATCGACTTTAAAAGATCTGGAAGAAACTGATAATAGATTTGGATGGCATGGTTACTTATGCTATAATAAAACAGCAGTGAACAAAGATTTTAATAGTCATTGCATCCAGAAAACTTTATTAAAGATCTGGTTCCAAATAAAACAGAAATATTATATAAAACTCCCAACTTGGACATCCTCCCAAGAAGCTTAAGATTGCACTGATGAAGCAAGGAAAACTTTTGACTTATCAAGATATAATAAAATGGGAAAGAGACAATCCAAAAATGAAGTCGATAGAAGAGTTAAAAGCTGAAGGTCATGAGCTAAACTGGTTCCCTCAGCGCCAGTTGAAAGAAAGGTACAAAATGGACCAAAAATTGTATGGGTTTGAAAGACAAGAAAATGAACTAGATCAACTGTTGAAAGAACATCAAAAGAAGATAATCTTGAAGTTTTACAAATTATTATTAAAAAGGGACTTTGAATCTGAGTCAATAAAAGAGTCAATGATTCAGTGGGCCCAAAGTATAGGTTGTCCACTCGAGTTAGAGGCATGGGAAAACGTATGGAAAAGAGACATAAAATTCACTCCAAATTTAAATTTAAGAGAAAATTATTATAAAATGTTACATAGGTGATATATGACTCCAGAAAGACTTCAAAAAATAACCAAAAATGGAGATGCAAAGTGTTGGAAATGTGGGGAAAAGGTAGGGACTTTTTTTCATATGTGGTGGACTTGTTCTAAGGCTAAGAAATTTTTGGAAGGGAATTCATAATGAAATTCAAAAAATTTCCAAAGTTAATTTTGAAATGGTACCAGAATTTTATTTGTTGAATGTACTAGGTCAAAACTGGGAGATTAGAAAACAACAGAAGATATTATTGCACTTGATCACAGCAGCATGGCTGACATATGCACAACATTGGAAAAATAAAATTCAATTAGATGAATGGAAAATAAAAATGTTAGATATGGTAGAGACTGAAAAACTAGCTAACTCCCTTAAGAACAAAACGGTTCAAAATTTTGAAAGAGAATGGAAAAGGGTAATGCTTTGGCTAAATCTGTAAATATCTGTGGATTGAATATGTTGGTATTTGATAAGATATGTATAAAGGAGAAGATAGATTCCAATGGCAACTTTTGATATACAGAAGCGGGGGACAGGCAGAATAGAAGAATTATAATAATGATATACATATTAGTGTCTATATATGCTTTTATGTACTTTGAAAATAATAAAAATTATAAAAGAAAAAAGAAAAACAAAGCAGTGGTCTACAATTTAGAAACACTCAATACATATACCAATCCCCAAGAAGGGGGAAAAGAAAGTTTATGTAGCTTTCTTTTTGCCCCTCTGGGGTGCCTTCCTTTCTCTTCACCTGAAAAACAGAAGGGAAGGAGGATGGGGGAAGCCATGCTATTTTTTAAAAAAAACTAATTCCCCCCCCCAAACAATTTAAAATGGGGTGTGTCTTATACACTGGTGTGTCTTATACACCAGCAAATATGGTAGTTATTTTTCAACAACAAACGACTCATACTTGTCATAGTAATACATAAGTATTTAACTTTTTCCTCAATTTTAAAACCCATCTGTCAATTGTATGAAAAGGAAAAAGGGGGAAAAAAGAAATCTTTATAATGAGGTGGAATTTTAGTTTACGGGATACACAGCTGGAAAAGACAGGGAGGGAAAAAAGATTGGAGAAATTGTTGTTGTTGTGTGCCTTCAAGTTGTTTCAACTGATGGTGAACCTAAGGTATCCCTTTCACAGGGTTTTCTGGTACTGAGACTGTGCTATGTGCTCAAGGTCACCTACTGGATGTCCATAGCTGAGTGGGGAATCTAGCCTTGGGCCATTTCTGCAGTACATTCTTATAGCATGATTACTCCACTTTCAACATCCAATGGAATCCTGGCTGGCCCCTCCCTAAACTGCAAACCCCAGGATTCCATAGGATGTTGAAAGTGGAACAATCGCACTATAAGAGTGCAGAAATGGCCTTGGTCTCCAGGGTCATAGCCCACTACTCAAACCACTACCACACGTTGGCTATGCCAGTAAGTAGTGTAATAGGAACTACTATTTCATATTTTGCATGATGATAGATGGTTGTTAAATTGGAATGAGAGGAGTTAATTTATTTAGTTTAATTTAGAGGAGTAACAGTGGTTTCTGTTAAAGAGTATTAATCCTTTTAATGACTTTCTGTGGAAAGGACAATGAGAAGTTACTGATAGATGAGAGAGGTACAAATTAATTTTATACTTTAATAACTGATGATGAGAAGATTGGAAGTCGTTTTTTTTTTTTTTTTTCTCTTTATCTAGATCTTATCTTCATCTCTTTTTTTCCTTTTCTTTATTCTGTTTTTTTATTCTGTGTTTCCTGTTTTAATTTTTTCCTGTATATAAAAAAAATCTTAATTAAGATTGTCAAACAGAAATGTTGAGTTCTATGGATAACCAGAGACTGCTAAAAAGACAAAGGGTCCTAGAGCAAATCAAGCCTGAACTCTCCTTAGAAGACACGATGACAAAAATGAGATGATCATACTTTGGACATACCATGAAAAAAAAAGGCAATGTTGCTTGGTAAAGTAGGAGGCAGTGAGAAAAGAGGAAGACTGCATTGCTGGTGGATAGACTCGATCAAGGAAACCACGGTCCTGAGTTTGAAGGAACCGAACAGAGTTGTTGTTAACTTGGAGGTTTGTCCTTCATAGGGTTTCCACAAGTCAAAGCTGACTTGACAGCAGTTTATTCTGCAGAAATTTGACAGATGCAGTACCCTTTCCAAATATATGACTCCCACAAACTTCAAACAGACCGACGTTTCTTTGCTGGATTCACTGAAAACTTGTTATTTTTAAAGAGGATATCTATAACATTTTTATTGCTTGACAGAATAGAAAGACATTTGCAGTCAATCTTGTTCTTTCTCAGAGGATGAAGACTGCCAAATTTCACACAGAGAGGTGAGTTTCTCCCTGCCTAAAAATTTAACCACACAAAAATAGCTGTTTGCAAATATTTCTTACAAAGGGGCACTTCCAGCAATGATTCTAGCCTACAAACCAGTTAAAGTGCCTGCTACAAAAGCATCTACCATTCCTGACAGTCTGATACATGAAGTTCTGACTTGCTTCCTTTCTTCATAATCCTCATGAATTGCTTTAAGACCAGGAGCAAGTTGTGTTATTTGCTGTCGCATAAACAGAATGACAAAGAGCCAGCTGAGCAATGCAGTGCTTGGCTCCTTTGGAACAGAATGTCCTGACTTCAGTTGCCTGGTTTGGCGAGGACAGATCAGCTGCTTGAGACAATAAATCTGAGCTGCTAACCCACCACTGACTTACTCACTGCAACATATTCAACTGGTATTTGCTTACTCATGTAGCATAGAAAGTAAAAAGCATGTGATATCAGTTTGCTGTTGCAACTTTTACTTTCCCAGCCTTAAGCAGCTTCTCTAAGACTATCCACGAGACTTTATATTCCCTCCTGAGTTAACAGCCTCCATTTTGTCAGTCAGAGAGAAGGGAGAAAATAATGGGTGGTTGTTAAGCACTTTCTCTTCTCATGTTCCTTAGCTGGCAAAATGGCTGGCTGGGGCTTTGCATCAACACGGAATACCAGGCGAAATAGCAGCACCCAGCAAAATTCCTCTTTGCATGGTGGTTTATCTATTGTTTAGGGCAGATTTCTTGTTTGCTGGATGAGGCATCCTACTCCTAAGTAAAATATTTATCTTCCTTTGATGTAGTATCTACCTGCACAGGGGATGTCTCATTGTACCATTTCAGGAAGAGGCCACCACACCGCTCTCAGAGCACAGACCGGAACAGTATCTATATTTACAGTAGGACCCCCGCATCTGCAGCAGCTTGATTGTGTGCCCCCCCAATACTGAAATCCGTGGATAGTGGCAAACGCCCTGTCAACACCCCAAAACAACGATTTTGAAGTACAGTTCTCCCGCAGTGGCACGTAGGGCCAGCTATTGCCACATCCCTGCGTGCCCTGGCACCTGAGCTTGCCCAGGAACCCGGGATCAGGCTCACAGTGGCATGTAGGGCCAGTGTTTGTTGCTCCCTGCACGCCCAAGGGCCTGAGCTCACACTGGAGCCCGGGATTGGGCCTGCAGAGGTGTGTAGTGCCAGCTATTGTCATGTCCTTGCACGCCCCGGGGCCTGAGCTTGCGCAGATGCCCAGGAGCAGGTCCACAGCGACGTGTAGGGCTGGCGTTTGCTGTATCCCTGCATGCCCCGGGGTCTCCGCTCACTCCCTCTAGTGTGCAGGGGTATGCAGAGGGGGTGATCTCCATTCTCTGCACGCCTGCCGCCAACACCCATGCAGGCATGCTAGTTCCAGCTGGGAGGGGCGTGCAGAGTGGGCGATCACCTGTCCTCTGCATGCCTTTTGCCAACTGTGGATAACTGAATCAGTGGATAATGAAGCTGAGGATATGGGGGTCCTGCTGTATTCATGTATTATATTTTTACAAGGTTGCCCAATAATGCTGTTCTTTGGATGGCTCATAGAAGTTAACTTATAAAATACAGTATTAAAAATACAACAAAAATACACTATGATCAAATCAGAACTTGTTTTGTTAGCTGTTTGCAGGATAAAAAAGTATAATTTTTAAGAAACCTAAGGATTAATAGAGAAATGCTGTATGCTCAATTGACATCATCAGCTCCAGTGGCACATTCAGCTGTTCACTCCTTCAAAAATCCTCTGTTTGTGCCCATCTTGGAAGCTAAGCAGGGTCATCTCTGGTTAGTACTTGGATGGGAAACGATCAGGGAATACCAGGTGCTATAGATTATAGGCTATATGTTAGCAGAAGGAACTGGCAAAACCACCTCTAATATTCCTTGCCTAAGGAAATCCTAAAAAATTCATGGGGTTGCCATAGATCAATAAGCATCATGAAGGTGCATACACACACACACTTCAAGGCAATTTCTGCATGATGCTGCTATCCCAGTCCAGAAGTCATGCTACTCCATGACATCGTCGCTATCCAGCTGCTACCCTGTCCCCAAGCGTTGCCAAACCACCTTAGTCTATTTGGACAAAAAATCTGTAAGAGCCTCCTTTAGCACTTTAATCCTGTCAGCGCAGTGCCGTAATAGTGCTTGACAGTGCTTCCCATCCTCCCAAATCCAGGAGGGGTGGAGTGTGAGCCTGCCTAGCTTGTCACTCCCTCAGCTACTCTATGGTGTGGTAATTTTGAAATCTATCACCTCTCATTTTTTAAAATATTTCTCCTTTGAGTTAAAACTTTATATTTTTAAAAATACATTTTTAAGCATTATAGCGCAAAAGTGCAATAGTGTACTGGTGCCATTACAACATTGCTGCTCTAGTACAGCTTCCAAACAAAAACAAACAAACAACCCCTGCCCCCCGCCCACCCCACCTCCCCTGCCCAATCAGGGGCAGTGGGGCAGGGTGAAGGCAGGGCAAGGGGGTAGCCAAGGACGCTATAATGCAGAAGGAACACTGGTGGCAATACCGCTACTCATCCACTTAAAGTGGAAGGGTGCAGAAGAGAGCATTTCTAATTACCACAATAGCGTGAATGGCAATGCTGGGATTGTAAACAGAAGAACGTGTTAAGGAGGTATGGTGCAGAAAGGGCCCAAGTTGCCTTCACGTGCCTAGCACTTCCCAGAGGTTTCAGACTTCAAACTCAGCAATCCAATTAGTGCCTGAAAATGATGGGATTTTTAGTTAAAACATATTTGGAAACTGCCCTATAGGAGAAGAATGTCCTAAAGCATAGTACATTCTAATAAACAGTTCAATTACACACGTTACGAAACTTTATCTTTCTTCTCTTCTTTCCACTTTTAGCCAATTGTGGCAACATGAATGTTGTTCACTCACCCACCAAACACCACAGAATAAAAAGGTTAATATGGAAGATGTTATTTCACTTAAGTAGGACACAGGTAGAGAGCCAGTATGGTGCAGTGATTTGACCACTGGACAATGACCTTGGGCCATTTCCACACTAGACTGTTATAGTGCTGTTATTCCACTTTCAACGTCCTATGGAATCCTGGGGTTTGCAGCTCAGGAAGAGACCAGGGTTTGATTCCCTGCTTGGCCATAGAAACCCACTGGGTGAGCTTGGGCACATCACACACTCTCAGCCCCCAAAAACTCCATGCTAGGTTCACCATAGGGTCAACATCAGTAAGAAACAACTTGAAGGCACGCAGCAACAACAAAGGGCACAGATGTACCATGATACTGAAGTTCAGAACTAAGTGGTTACAAAGCTGGGTCAGTGAATCAAGGGTAGATAATTCTCTATCAGAAATGTCTTGAGTGCCTCAGGTTACAGACAAAGCATGTTTCTGGATAACAGTAACTCCATTCTCTTTCTTTCAGCTCATTTAGAATGTAGAAGCATGATCTGTAAGGATCAGTGGTTTATTAAATGGCTTTGTAGTGTTAAAGCCCTCCTGGACAGATTAAGATAAATCCAAAAACCTTAAAAGGCTTAGGTGAAAGGGAATCCTTTATTTATATACTGATTTGCTCTATTTATATCCCACCTTTTTTCCAGTCTCTTCAAAACAACATACACAACTCTTCTCTTTCCCATTTTATCCTCATAACGATTTTCTTTACTTATTATTGCTTAAATTATTGTAGCAGCTTGCACAAATCTAAAGTACGACCACAATACACATTTTCTCTAAGCAGCAAGAACACATTCAGATGCTAGATTTATTTCAAAGTTAATCTTATTATTCATATTCCTCATTGACAATAGCTCAGTTCTGTACTGCAAATGGGCAAACCCATTATTCTCTCCAACCCCACTTACATTGTGACCATACAATGTTGCCTTATTAAAATATTTCTGCTTAGTATAGCAGTGTTTTATTCACAATTCCTGATACCTGGTTGCCAGCTTGGCAACTTCCCATTTCCACAACACACCCTTGTATAACTGCTGCAAAATTGCATGTGTGTGCGTGTGCGTGTCTGTTGTCTATGTGTGCGTGTGCGCGCGCACACAGGCATGATGCACATGTACATGCATCCATGTGAGATAGACAGTGTGGATTTTCTGCAACATCTAAACAAATATTAGGTCAACATATAAATGGTCAGAAGGTTTAGACATATTTAGGCTATTAATGCTAATAAATACAAATTAGATACATAGTAATTTCCTAGATACTGTCCCCTGAAAATAGTTAAAGGATGATTTAGGAACAGTCTAATTTAATGGTATTGTTTCTCTTCATCTGTGTAACTAAGAGGAGATGGGCAATTAGGATTTAAAAGTCACTTGGCACAATACAGTCAAGCTTCCTCCTCCCTCCTCTTCCTTCTCCTTTCCTTCCTACCCTGAGATTCATCTGTAGCAATTACCCAAGGCTTCAGTCAGTACCTGTGAACTGAAAGGATGAAGTATTGCCTGATGGGACGTGGCATGTATTGTGAATCCCCTGATGAGAGTGAGCAGATAACCCATTGGAGTGATTTATATCAAGGTGCTTCCATTCACTGATTTAAACCAAGTTTCTCATTTTGAAATGCACATACTTCTGGATCAAGCATACATACTAATCAACTATAAGAATAGTTAACATATTGTGCTCGGCTTTATGCAGGAGCCTTACCTTCTACCTCAGACAGAAACCTTGCTGGGCAGCTCAAAGAAGGCACGCTACAACTTCTTAAGGAAGAGGGGATAAAATTCTGTGTATGCTCAAAATACACTTTTCTTTATTATCCAATTATAATTCACATTTAATTTAAGGAAGAAGTATGGCCAAAGATGTTATTTGCACATTATTTAATAGTCCTACTTAAAGCAAGCAAGACAGGTTTACAATGAGCAAAAGTACATGTAAGAGCCCTGCCAAAGTCCTCAAGTCCCCCTGCTTATAATGACTCAAGCACTCACTTTTGGAATCCTCAGTCACAGATAGCTACTGACGTTTCTAGAGATAAGTCTTTCAAAACAAGGGCATTTGCTGTTCATTGTTTTCGAAGCATGCTGAAAAATACCACATCTAGGTAAAGAAAAAGTGAACCATTGGCAAGAATGCTGCTAAAGAAGAATTTATCCCGGAATGGGCACGAATTAGTTCTCTCAAGGTAGCTGATAGAGGCAATTCATGACACATCTTCCATTCTACCAGAAGAACTCACAGATACTCCTCCCCCCACCCCTACCTTAAGTTGCCTTTGCAGCTTCAACCTTCTGGTCTGCTTCCTCTTCACATTTGTTTCTAATTCACCCACACATGTAAGATAATACTGCTACAGTTTTCAAACTATGCATCTAAGAAAGATGCATATTTATCACTTATTTATATCCCACCTTTCTCTCAGGACAGGACTCAAGGAGGCAGCTTACAACAAATTAAAACAAAATGCAGTTTAAAAACCCTATTAATACAAACAAACACAATTGAAAGAACAAGTCTATTAAAAATATAAAAATAAAACAGTTTAAGCACATTTAAAACATAATTAAAAAGATAATAATAAGCACTCCTCCATTAAAAGCCATCACAAAAAGTTAAGAGCCAAAACCTGCCTAGATAAAAAGCCTGCTGGTAGAGAGCAAAGAAGGGCGCCAATGGCCCTCCTATGGAAAAAGTGCCACAACTGCAGCCACCAAAAAGGTTCTCTCCATGGCCTTGCCAAATGTGCATGTGATGATGATAGGACTGAGAGGAAGTCCTCCCCTAAAGATCTCAGATGCAGTCTTTCAGATACTGGACCCAAACCATACAAGGATTTAGAGGTCATAACCAGCACTTTGAATTCTACCAGGAAACAGACCAGTAGCCAGTGAAGCTGTCTCAACAAAGGAGTTATGTGTTCCTTGTAAACAGCCCCAGCCAACAGCCTACTGAAATTTCCAAACAGTTTCCAAAGGGAGCCCTGTATAAAATGGCATTACAGTAAACAAACTGGGATATAATCAAGGCATGTGTCACCGTAGCCAGATGTGACAGCTAAAGGCGAAAGCACAACTGGTACACTGGTTATAGCTGTGCAAACACATTCCTGGCCAGTGCAGAAACCTGGGCCTTCACATTCACAGCTGAATCCAATACACCCAAACTGCAAGCCCACACCTTTACGGGGCAAAATAATACCAAGCAGAACAGGCTGAACACCTCTTCTCTAATTTGCCTTCAAACTGACCAGGAACACATATCTCTTGTCTGGATTAAACTTCAATTTATATGCCCTCATTTTATCTGCTGAATATTGTGCAATTTCTCTATAGCAGGCTGCTGTGAGGTTTATCTATTGCTGTTGTTGGGCAGAGCACATAAAAGGCTCCTGACCCCTCAAAAAAGTTCCACTGGATGGTACTACTGTGGTCAGATGCAGTGGTGCAGGAAAGAACGCAGACACAATGGAAGAAGGATTCCTTTGCTGCTGCAATTACCAAAACATAGGTATTCCAATGGGCTCCAGCCTGTTTTCAGTCAGACTCGCTCCAAGTTTTCCGCCACTGATGTTCTAGTCTATGTTACAGAAACCCACTGGGTGACCTTTGACAAGTCACACACAGGTCATTGCTGCCAGCTCTCCAGTAAACTACACTGTTACCCCAAAACATGGGTGCCACAAGGGCCCACCAGTGATGACAGTAAGTAGCCTTACACTGTGAAGAGGTGAGGAAACAATAGGGAAACATGCAGGATTTCCCCTTTCCACTCTGAGATGTCCAGCTCATTATCTTTAAAGCTATTGTCTCAAGAGGGTCTGTGCTATTAGCCTGAAAAATGACCCAGTTCCTGCCTAAGAGGCAGGTGTGGCTGACCTGCCTTGCAATCTCACATTTAGAGGCAGTAAGATGCCTCTTCCAGCATAACCTCCCAGTTACCACAGGTATTATTTATATCAATGCCAATTGAACAATATCTGCCAATTAAACCATGCCAATCGTGGGGGGTGCACAGTGCGGTAACAAGGCTGCTACTCTGTAAGAAGGGATATCTGCAATTTTGTCTGCCGCTCTAGCCATGTCCTTATTCCAGAGATTAGCTAGGGCTTCAAGATGATCACCAGCCAAGGCAACAAGACTGGGATGCCATAAGCCTCCTGGAGGAGACCATCTTAATTGGGCCACTTGCTCATAGGAATAAAGTGAACATTGAAGGATTAAAAATACTTACTGGGTTATAGACACTTGCAGAGTAAGACCAATATGATCATTTGGGAGGCAGAGGATATTTACTTGCATAACTAGATGCCAACCTATGATTGAAACTTCAGGCATTTCTACACATATAATTAGGCTTGGTGTAAATCCATCTGACTTTAAAACAAAAGGCAATTAACAGAATCACTATTTGGACACAGAGAAACTTCATCAGATCCCACTAATTTCTACCACTAGACCATTCTCACTACTCATCCCTTTCTATTATCTATCCCTAGATCCTATCCCCAAATCACTTCCTACTTTTCCGCCTAAGGATCATGCCCCCTGCCCTTCCTGCTTTTTACCCATTGACGCTGATTATTTACTAGGTTTTAAGCATATCTAGTATGCTTGAGAGCCAGGATGGTGTAGTGGTTTGAGCACTGGATTAGAGCTCTGGGACAGCAGAGTTTAAATCCTCACTCAGCCATGGAAACCCACTGGGTGACGCTGGACAAGTCACACTCTCTTAGCCTCAGAAGAAGGCAAGGACAACCTCCCTCTGAACAAATCTTGCCAAGAAAATCTCATAATAGGCTCACCTTACTTGCGAGCACCCAACATAAACATATTACGCAAAGTTGAACACATTGAGATTTATTTCTAACTAAGCAAGCATACTATGATCATGCTGCAGGTTAACAACCTACTATTTTTTAGTTGTAAAGTGGAATACTTCTTTAATTCAAATCACGGAAATTAAAATCTAATTCACATGTTTAGTGTTGCCAGTCTAAGTAAAAAAAGAGGGCAATGTAAATTTAAATTACCTCTCTGTCTCTCCTCCTGACTTTGCTACTCTTACTCACCTCAACATCTACCATGAGGCAGGGGAAAAAAATGAATCTTGTGTATCCCACATCCTCTCTCTTTTTCACATTCAGTGGGGGACCCCCCCACACAAATAGTGGTGATAGTGACAAAAGTCACTATCATCACATCACAAAAATAATAAGCTTGCCTCTGCATTACTGTGTATTATAATTTCAATTGAACATTGCTTATCCTTTTGCTGAAAAAAACAATGAATGAGCAGTCACATTTTTTTCAAACATATTATTTCAAAATTTTTGATATAATATTATAAAACAAACTACAAGCAGAAAAATGAAACCATGATTGAAAAGTCTGAAGCACAAAAATTGAAACTGTGATTGTAAACATTAAAATCACAGGTAGTTACAAAGCCCAAGAATTGTTTATTTTAGAAAACTAACTTTATCTAGTGCCAGAATGACTATAAGAAAGTAATAGGTGATCCTCTCTGGAGAGGGTATTCTAAACCAGTGGTTCTCAACCTTCCTAATGCCATGACCCCTTAATACAGTTCCTCATGTTGTGGTGACCCCCAACCATAAAATCATTTTCTTTCTTTCTTTCTTTCTTTCTTTCTTTCTTTCCTTCTTTCTTTCTTTCTTAGTTAGTTAGTTAGTTAGTTAGTTAGTTATTTTCAACATCAAATAGATTGGAAACACTGCCCTGAATCACTGCTCTGGATAGACTTCTAATGCCTAAAAACTGGTAACGCTCCCCCGTTTTTTTAAGCACAGAAAGTGTCCATCAATGGCAGAATTAAGGCAGTAGTTCTAGTTCTGAATGTTGGGTTTCCACAGTTCAAAAAGCCAGTCACTCCCAAAGGCAATGCCGAAACAGCCCACATTTTACACGAGGCGCAGGGAGGAAAGGACAGGAAGAGAGGAAAGATGGCAGCGGCATAAGCAGATGCGTTTTGTTTCACTCCCTCCCTCCCTCCCTCCCTCCTTTAAAGGGAGTGCGGACGCTGGACATACAAAAAGCGAGGAATGCAAGACAGTCAGGGCGAAGAACACAACATGTGCATGTGGCAAGCACCAAGGGTCCACGCACAACAAAAGCAAGAGGAGAAAGTCATCCTGGCTATTTCTGCACTAGACTGTTATAGCGCTATTATTCCACTTTCACCATCCTATGGAATCCTGGGGTTTGCAGTTTGAACTGCAAACCCCAGGATTCCATAGGATGGTGAAAGTGGAATCACAGCGCTATAACACTGGAATGTGGAAATGACCAAAGTCCACAGGACGGATCAAAGCAGCGCTTTCGGGTCAAAAAACAAAAAACAAAAAAACCAAAAAAAAACAACAACCAAGGAGCCTCAGGGGCTCTTGCTACACAAGCCGAAGTCCTTGGCTGACGCCCCCTGCTCCTTTCCCGACCGAGTTCTTGGTCTCGGAGAGACTGCTCTCCCCCGTCGGATGGCAGATCCGCCGCAGGAAAGTTTCCCCCTTTGCCTGCCAGACCAAAGGCAACAGCTACACCGACAACTCCCACGGAGCGGTGTGCCCAGAATGAATGGGCAACCGGGTGATCGCCGCTGCTGCAGCCCTGCCGCTTTGGGAAGCAAGCGGAACCCAGCTGCTCGCTCGCCCCTGCAAGCAACTCTGTTCACCGGCATGAATGAGCGTGAGGCGAAGAGGGTGAGGATACGGGGTCTTACCTCCCAGATGTCCCGCTGCAGCGCCATAAACCCTGAATGGGAAGCCCTCTGTGTGTGTGTGTGTGTGTGTGTGTGTGTGTGTGTACGGGTGCGAGCATCCAAGCAGCGCCTGGCTGCTCACTCGCCCCGGCAAGCAACTCTGACTCTGCAAGCCGGCATGAAGGGGAAAGGAACACTGAAGGGGAAGCCCTCCGCGTGTGTGTCTGTGTGTGTGTGGTGCAGGCGCGAGCGGCCAAGCAGCGCCTGGCTGTGCGCGGCTGCACGCCTCCTCTCCCCTCCCACCAGCGCGGGGTCTCCTCTCCTCACCTCCGCCTTAACGCTCCGGTTCCAGCTCTCTCCTCTCGGTGTCCTCACCTCCGCCTTAACATTCAGGCTCCAGCTCTCTCCTCCCACTCTCCGCACCTCCAGCTCCACCTCAGGCTCTTCCAGTGCTTTCCCACCAGGCAGGGAAAGACAGGGAAACGGCCAGCATGCCTCCTCTCCCCTCCTCCCAGCGCAGGGGTCTCAGAAGCACTGTTCCCATTGGCTGTGAGGCCACCTTCTTTTAAAAGGGGGGCAGGATTGAGAAGCCGCGACCCCTGTGAAATGGTCGTTCGACCCCCAAAGGGGTCCCGACCCCCAGGTTGAGAACCACTGTTCTAAACCGAGAAGGCCCTCTCTCTGCTAGCCATCCATCTTGCTCCATTTGGCAGAGACAGCTGGAACAAAGCCTATGAAACTGATCTCAAAGTTATGTAGGTATATATGGAAAAAAGGCAATCTCCCAAGAAAACCCAAACTTTAAGAATTAGTACCAGTGCTCTGACTTGGCCTTGGAACTGGACTGAGAACTAGTGCAACTGATAAAGCACTGCATGATATCAGCAGCCTGAGTTTTGCAACTCAATTTTGAACAAAACGTAGTTACCGCTATACAGTGCAGCCCCAAGAACAGTGCACTGCAATAATCTAAACAGGAAGTTATAAACCTGGGTAACTGTGGCTATCTAATTCCTTCCAGGTATGGCCATAGCCACTACATCAAACAGAACTGACAAACCACATTGGCTATTTGGTTGTTCAATAACAGTATGGGATTTAGGCAGCCTCAAGCTGTGAACATAATTCTTCAGGACAAGTGCAGGGAAAGTATGCCGTTTTAGATTTGTTGCATTGTAACATGCATCAGCCCTAGTCAACATAGCCAATGGTGATAGATTCTGGGATTTGGACCCAACAACATCTTAAAGGTCTCACGTTCCTTGCCTCCACTTTAGGCAATGAGCAGCTCCCTTCAGCACAGGTTGAGCATCACCTGTCTGGCTGGATGAACCACCACCACAAGTTTGTCCAGACTGAGTCTCAATTGATTAACAATTATCTAGTTCATTACTGTACCCAAGCACTGGTTTAGGTGCCATACAGCCACACTTGAATTGGGTTTTTCAAAAGAGATTAAAAAAAAACCCGATGCAAGCCACATACTACAGACACCTCACCAAATCTCCAGATAAGGTGTTGAATAGTATTGAGAAGGCAACAGATCTGTGGATCACAAGGCAATACTGCCATGGGGCTAAGCAGTGTTTCTGTGGTGCTGTCATCTGGAATCGAGACTTCCAAATGGGAGAGGAGCCACTGGCAGGTGGTGCCTGCCTGCTCGGGAGGACACCCTGATTGATGTCATCAAAACTTGCCAAGGAAGCCATCTGTGCCACCCCCTACCCCAAACCCAACCCTTTCTCTCTCTTCTTCTCTACCCCTCACAGCAAAGTTATCTGTGTCACTGGAGTGACCACTGGGAACAGGGGAACACTTGATAAATTGTTGAGAAGCCCAAAGCAGCAGCTTAAATTTATTTATTTATTTCTCTGCAGTAAAACTACCATGTCTGATGCTGTCACAATAGTTTTCATATAGACTGCTGATTCCACTAGCTTGCAAGGGGCAGAACAAACCTCACCCAGTAACCAACCTATTTATAACTTATCCAGCTGGGAAAATCAAGCCATTGGATGGCAGTTCCAGAGCATGTCAGCTGCACTTGCTTCTCACAGTTCCAAAGACAGCTGTCAACACTATGGTGACATTTCTCTTGCAATGCAGTAATTGTACATCTTCCAAGTCCTTATAATGAACACATGACACTATATACAGTCAAAAAATTGACACATCTACTGTATTGGGCACTGTCTATTCTCGCTGGTACTGGCCCTCCGGGGCTTTGAGTCTTTCCCAAACTTGTTGCCCGAGTTCCTTCTAACCAGAGTTGTTGAAGAACAGAACATGGGATTTTGGGTACAAAAGGCACAATGAATTCCTTTGTTTTTATTCTGTACAGTGTTGTGGGTACTTAGTTTAGCTGCAAATATGTAAGTACACAAGCAACACCATAGTGCAAATTTTGGTTAATGTTAGAGTAGATTTGTGGTGCTTTCTTATTTAGCAGTGTCAGCATGGGGAACATTGTCTGCCTGCACATACATCTTTGCATGCATGGGAGCCGAAAGATGTCAATTCAAAATAAACTAATATACATCAAGATCTACTAAATCAGGATGGCAGAGGGTTGGTGTTCACAATCACTGCTGTGGGATGAAGCCACCTATGCCACCTGAGATCCTTGAAAGAAAGACAAGAACGTGTCAAATACGTTACAAACTAGCACACTGAATACGATGGTCAATACTTTGGAGACTGTGGCTGTACAAGTATTATGTAATGGGTAGTGGTTATGACATCACTGTGCTCAATGAAGCATTCTCCCCCAAGATGTCCTGTTTGACACTGATTTCATTTTTATAAGGTTGCTGTTGTGTGCTTTTAAGTGATTTCCAAATTATTGCAACCCTAAAGCAAAACTATCATGAGGTCTTCTTGGCAAGAGTTGTTCAGGGAGCTTTTGCCCTTGTCTTCCTCTGAGGCTAACAGAATGAGACCTGCTCAAGGTCACCCAGTGGGTATCCACAGTTCAGTGAGGATTTGAACTCTGGTCTCCAGAGTCATAGTCCAACACTCAGACTGCTACAGCATGCTGGCTTTCTTCATAAAGTACAGCAAATAACTGAACACCAGCAAAGTGTTCTTTGATATGCTATGTTGTATGTTGATCTATAGTTGCAGGTAAGAGGCAGGTAAGAAATAAATATTTTTAATAATAATAGTAATAATAATAATAGTAGTAGTAGTAGTAGTAGTAGCAGTAGTAATTCTCTTCCACCTCCCTCCCCTCATAGGCCCATTCATTTCTTTTTTACACTCATATATTTTGGAGGTTGTGTAGTCCATCATATGTATAGATATTCTACTCTGCAAAACAAACATACAAAATGGCAGAAGGGTGAATATTATTGCAATTAGACTTCCCCTGATTATCTAAGCTATTGCACAACTGGTACTGGATTGGTACTAGTACTGGTACACCACTAAAAATTTTATTTCAGTTCACAGTTTGGTCATCTGGGAAGGACTTTAGATGGACTTCAGTTGGACTCAATATGATATCAGGTCCCAAAAGCCTTTCCTATCCAGGGCAGGGTGAATATCTGCTACGCTTAGAGATGAAAGTACATAAGCAAGCCATATCTTGGACCAACTTCTACTTAACGTGTAAAAATCCACCTGCCCAGGCAGAGCTCTTTACATTTCATCTTTATTACTGTTACAGAGATTTCCATCCATTTACTTTCATGTCCTTTATCAGACTAAAATAGGAAAAGTTGTTTTGAGTAAACAAAGGATTTAATATTAGCTGTTCAAATGCCACTACCCTAAAATGGTAAAATGTCTTGCCACAGAGCTTTAAAATCATATTTTGAAAACTTACAAGAATTATGTTCCCTATCAGCTTTTCCACTTTGCAAAGGATTCTGGGGCATATTTTACAGATCTCTGGCAAGACTTTGTTTGCCTTGCTGCCAGTCTGAATGACGTGGGAGCATACTCTAAAACAGTGGTTCTTAAGTTGGGGTGTGTGGACCGCAAGGGTTTGAAATGCCCTCACAGGGGGCCTACAAAAGCCCTGAAGGCTGCTTCACCTGTCTCTTTCCCCACAACAGAGTGGCAGAGTGACAAGAACTAAGGCAAAAGAAGGCAGGCAGGCAGACTGGCTGGCTGGCTGGCTGGGCCAACACATTGCCTGTCACATGGCTGCTTTGCTGCGGGGAGGAGATGGGCACAGCAATTGAGTTGCAGAGGAATTGACAGGCAACCAGCCAGTCGACATATGTCCTTCTTCTTTTTCTTCCCCCCGCCTCCTTTCTACTGGAGAGCAGTCCAGTGTACTATCAGAAAAGTTCAAATACCTCCCACCCTTTTTTTGCCTTCTTCAACAGGAGGAGACGAAACTTAACATATCTCCACACTACACTGTTATAGTGCTATTATTCCACTTTCAATATCCTGTGGAATTCTGGGGTTTGTAGTTTACTGAGGCCAAAGAGCTCTTTGGCTGAGAATTCCAAATGCCCCTCCCTAAACTGCCAAACCCAGGATTCCATAGGATGTTGAAAGTGGAATAATGGCACCATAACAGTGTAATGCAGAAAGGCCCTGAGATGAGCAAAGGAGGGAGAGAGAGGAAGGAAAGGAAAGAAGACAAACAAGCAAAAAAGGTGTTGAAAACTAAAAGGGGGGAGGGGTTAAAGCATCCCCTCTATAAAAGATCTTGAGGGCTCTTCCTCATTTCCATACATAAGCATATGTGCTTTCATCTGAATCAACCGGTGGCTTGTTTTCCCACCAGTGATCCCTTGCTCCAACTTCCACTGTCTTGAGGGGTGGTGACACCTGCCACAGCAGCACTTCGTCTTCTCATTTGGCCTTACTCCTCCCTGCCGTTCTTTTTCAAAATTGGCCACCGCACAGCTTTGAGGATCCCACCTTCTACTAGCAAAGCTTTCAGAGTGAATATATTTGTATAACCAGAAAGAATCCCCCTAAAAGGAGAGTTTCAATTGCTCAGATACTGAATTTCCATATCTTTTTACACTGTTGCGACCGATATTTTATTCCTCAAGTGCTAAAACTTTCAGAATTCTCAGTTCTACGCAAATTAACAGTTGCTTGATTTAATTACTAAAAAGAGCAGATTTTACATTTCTGTGGCAACTTGTACACAAAGTTAAAAAAAAAGTACTCTGTGAATTCAGTAGCTACCTCTATAGGAAGTATGCTTTTAGCCAGATTTCTGATGTTACAAAGAGGGGGAGACAATTGCAAATTTCTCATCTCTTTTTAACTTTGTGTTCACTGAGAGACTTCCCACACAGCCCATGCGTTTGATTCTTATATTTTGGAACCTTGTTCAAAACAGAGGTAACCCCAGATGTACAAGAGTATTTCCTAACTGAAGAAATGACCTTATTGAGAGCCCAGCCTGCTAGTGATAGAAGTGGAAGTGCAGAGGCTCAAGAAGGCACATGCAGTACTAAGCTCTACTATTATAAGCTACCCAGAGTCATTTTCATTCCATTAAATGGCAGAGAAAACTGAAACTAAACTTTCCTTTTAAGTTCAGAAAAGCCAAGACTGTTGCTCTAGTTTGTGCTCACCCGTCTGTAGATATCCTCCTTGCTGGCTTCATACTTCTGCTGTATCCGTTCCTCCAGGAAGTAAACGCGCAGCTTGAGGCTGAAGTTCTCCTTCTTCAAGTCATTGAGGTGCTGAGACAGAGTACGATAGCCATTAGACATGGTTGGGGATCCATGGGGTGGAAGTGTTCTCACACCCCTTTCACTCCAGTAACATTTTGAAGGCAAGGCAAGAAAGGAATCCTAGCAAAATGGCTGTGGTGGCACAGCCTAGGAGGCCTATGGAGAAATGAAGATGAAATCAAAAGTCCCAGCGTCAGCTGCCCTGCAGATCTGCAGTCGCCACTCCACTCCAAAACAGAGTACGGCTCATTTTCTTTTTTTACCTCCAAGAGGTATTTGAGGAATCCTTGGCAGAAGCTCATCCCACATGAACACACACACACAAGTGTTGAAATCTGAGCTGGACTGAGGAGGACTCTGTAGTTTCACTGTCACCTCATAGCCATCCCTCAGCAACTGCAGGAGATTAGCAGCTCTGAGGGAAACAGGGCAAATTTGGCAGCCAACTTCATTCAAGAGGGATATAAACAGACCATGATTAGCCCAGGTTTGAGGTAAGTAATATGATCAAGACAGTGCATGACACAAGGAGGAGACAATGAAGAGGACTTCTCAAATTCCAATAGGGATCTGGTTTCACTATATAATCCTGCACCTCATTGAAGAGAAAAGGTCCTTGATTCCTCTCTGGGTTGAGACACACTATAAAATTCCATTAAAAAAAAAAAAAACTCAAGTGAAACCTCAAATATGGCTTCTGGCTCAAAGTGCCAATCTTACCAGTATTTTTCTGGCCTAACCCATAAGTAAGCAATTGTGGAAGGCTAGGAGCTGCATTAGTCCCACAGGAGACCTTGGAGAGCCCCACCATCCCCACATACACCAAAAACAAACAAACAACCCCTTTTTTTGTCTCTAAATACTTCCAAAAGTCTGCTAGAGAGCATCTTCACAAAGCTTTTTGGGCTCCCTGGCCATTTTAGGCCCAGAAGTGGCCAAATTTTTTAACAGAAAATGAGTGGAAATAACTTCCTGGGAATTAGCAAACAGACAAGAAATCAGACACTCTCAGGAACCATGCAAGGCTATTAGAAAATGAAACAAGGAAGGCTGGATAGAGAGGAATTGGGTGGAAAGAGTGATAGTTAGCAATCCTGAAGCAGAAGGTCAAAGCAGAGTGGCTCAGACAGTGAGTCTGAGGATAGCACAGCAAACTAGAGATCTGGGTGCCACATACTATGTCCAAAGTTTACTGGGGTTGGAGATAGGGTTTTTATACCCTATTTCCTGCCCTGAAGGAGAATGTGTGGACAAAGGAGTAATGGCTTTCTCATGAAACTGACAAAGGAGTCCAGAATGGGCTGATTGCCTTAACCTTAGGTGACAAAACACTGATGGGAGTCCTGACAGTCTCTTAATGTTTTAGCCAGGTAGTGTGAATGGGAAAGGTCTTGGTAGGATATGCTCACAGTTGGGTTCCTGCTTGCTTCACCTGGGCAGTTTCACCCGTTATTGTTCTTGAGAGTGCTTGCAACTTACTTTTTTTTTTTTTTTAAAGAAAGGATTATCTCAAGGCCATTAGCATCAAGCTTCCCCACTTAATCCTCTCTCTGAACTTATGACTTGATCATGGCTAAGGTCATCCTGACCAGGCAAATGTGTATAACCAGTGAACTTTCAAACATGTGTCTCAGCTATAATATATGTCCAATTATGAAAACAGCACATTGTGGCTTTACCACCTCACAGACTGGTATGGCAGCTTCTCCCGGTATGCTAAAGCACCCTGTCACCTCACTCAGCTCTGCCTTCCCCACTAAAACACCATGTTTGTGTAAAAAGGCTTTCAATTATTATTTATTATTATTTAGAAATTCCTTTAACAATCTATGGTAGTATGATTATTCTGTTTGGTTTAACTTCTGGGAATTATTCAGCTGAGTCAATGTTTATAAAAATATACAGTACTATAGTTTTCATTAAAATAACAGCCAGAATAAAGTATTCATTTTCATATTTATATCCAAGCTCAAACAGATCTTCAGAATGCACTTATACAGCTTCTTATATCAGCATAAAGGCACAGGTCTCCCGCAGATAACCCTCTGGCTACCCTTTTGCCAAAGGTTCAGTTCCCAAATCCAGGTCACTCTCTCTGCCTTAATGCCAAGTCTTTCTCTGAGAAAACACTGACTTCTCACTCAACTCCCACCACCCCCTGCCTGCCTGAGAATCTCTGTAGCTGAAGCACTGACTCTTAGCCCTGCCTCCTGGAAGTCTGACTCAAAACCAATTCAGTGTGTCTGCTCTATATGCATCTCCCTTCTAGGCCTCCAACCCCTCCTTCACACTAACGGGCTGGGTTTCTCTCTGGTGTGGTTATTCTGGTTGGCGGGCAGCTCTTTGCCACTTAGGGTAGCCACTCCTCCAGGCTCCATCACACATATCCTGCAGAATGGAGGTGTATGGTGTGGGAACATTTTTTTTTAACAGTGGCTACTATACTTATTTGTGCACTGAGTCAATACAAATTCGGGAGGATAAGAAAAATAGAAGAACTACCTAAATGTCTTTCCATTCCAGAAAAAAAACCCATGAGTACGGCTCTTGTCCCATATTAAAATCTAGCATTTGCCACACAAATTTCTCTGTAAAATCCATGGATTATTCATTTCTGTACTGTATTTTTAAAAGATGCTCCTCCATCATGTTTATTTTCCTCTGAAACCAGTTTTGTGTAACAACTGGCTCGGGAAAAGGGACAAACTCTGTGATACATGGAAATGAAGCAGCGTCTAATTTTAATAGCTATTTTTGCCTACCAAAACAACAGGTGTAGAAAATGCTTAACCCTTTAACCACATGCACATTTTCTACTTATTCTCCATCTACCCATTACCATCATCAGGAAGTATTTACCACAAGTGCATATTTATGAAGGCAAATAAGGAACTGCATCTGTACAAAAGTGAAAGAAATGATAAGGGAGGGGGAATTGTAATGGGAAAAAGGGAAAAGGAAGGGAGAAGCAAATTGTCATTTTTTTACATACACTACCTCCTTGCAGCTGCTCTGTTTTAAGGAATGCTGGGGATTCAGAGCCATGCAGTATGTCACTTTTGTAAAGACTTACAGGAGGGAATGGTGAGGAATTTACAAAGAATGCTACATGATGGAGAATAGGGTGTATCTTTCCATTCATAACATACTGCAGTTTGAGTGGTGGGAAGAACAGGTCTTTTTCAAACCAATGGTGTTCTTTCTTTAGATCTCGTCTTACTCTTTTTGTTTCTGTCACTGTGTAGGGAATTTCCCACTGATGCAAAAATCAAATAAATCAGATATAGTGTAAATAAAGATTTGAGGCTTTCAGTCTGTTTACCTTCTCAAAATTTCGCAGGGTCTCAGTTTGTGCTGTAGAACTTTGCTCATAACTTTCAGGAAGGTGGTTCTCAACAATGGTCATCTCCAAGCTGCCCATAATCGCAGGTTGCACTTTCCCCATGGAGCAAGCCACATTCATGGCTCCTGTGGTGGGTGTCTGCAGCAAAGCCCCTGTGTTGAAATAGGTCAAGATTTGTGACTGCATTTGATATCTCTGATGTATGGAATCCGTAAGTGTTGTTTGGGTGGGGAGGAGTAGGTACAGAAGAGAAGATGAAGTCAGAGAGAATAATTTCTTTCTCACAGCCTAACATTGTCACACCTCCAGACAAACCACCAACTTGAAGGCTACAGGTCGGCATTAGAAAGCCAGGACACTTGGGGTATTTCCTCCTCTCGTCTGTGCATATGTCAATATTATTTTGCAGGAGAGGAAGTGAAAGGCAGCTTTTTTAAAAATGGAAGGAACTTTTTAGTCAAGACAGGTTTTATACTTCTATTACAATAGCAGGAAATATAAAAACAGATCATGGGTCTATTGTAGAGTTGCACAAAGTAAAGGACAATAACGATCAACAGCTGTGAGCATCTTTTCTATGTGGAAAGGATGACAAGAGGACACAATAACAGATTTCATGTGTTCTGGAGAAAGGAGGCAGAAATAAATTTTTCATCTTTTCCCATAATAATTAAATTCTGTATCACTTTCACTGTAAGAAATGTGTTGATAGAACCTGGTTCAGATGGCTTTAAAGAGGGATTCGATATAAGGAGTTACCATGGCTGACCCCTGTACATTCATGTTTGAATCCCACTTGCTGGATAAGCAGCCTTCCTTAACTAGATCTTTTGCAGATAAATTGGATTTCGAAGATATGCACTGTTTGGCTGTTGATGATGGAAACTGAAGTCTATCTAAAAGGTAGGTATCTTCTGGGGTGCTTCCAGATTGACAGCCTCTAGCACTATCAATCAAGGCATTCTGCAGCTATCTCATCTTTCTCTCATTAACAGAATTATTGCAATAAGAACAAAGAAAAGATTAAAAAACATACAAAAGTAACAGATTTCTAGACTTCATGTAAGGTTCCATATTCGAGGTGATGGATTTGCACAATAGAACCCTCCTCTGGAAGCACCTTTGATACCCACTATAAATGAAAAATATATTTGAGGAATTGTTTTATGTCCCCAGCAGATGGGAGAACTATCTGATAGGCTGCAGCAGATGCCAGATATTTAAAGCTCCTGCCACATTATTACGATGCATTAATGCTAGAATGGGTATAAACTCCTGTAAATGGCATCTTCAGTCTGGAATATATTATGCTTTGAGACCCCCCGGTGAGAAAAGCGGGATAAAATAAAGATGATGATGATGATGGTGATGACGACAACAACAACAACAACAACAACAACACGTGTCACCCCAAGAGCACAAACAGGTAACATCTTACCCATCATCATATGTCCACTTCTTGGAACCATCTTGTCCTCAGTCTCCTCCCTGTACAGAAAAACACATTGGCAAACATGTCGATACAGCATTCAAGTTTGTGGAAGCACCTAAAAAGTAGAGCTTCCACTCTTGTTAAGCTTGCTTACCCACTACACTCATGTAGGTCAAAATAAGAGACTGGATGAAAGTGAAGTGCAGTAGCCATGTTCTGCCCCCATACCTGCCCTCTCCCTGCATTTCCACTGCCACCTAGAAAGAGAGGACAGATGAACTAGCAAACAATTCTTCCTCCTCTCCACTGTCACTTTCTTACTTACTCTCCATCTGATTCTTTGGGAAAATGTGCCAGAGAAATCAATGGTAATAAAACACCAATTGCTACAATCAATTAAACATCTGGGGGGAGGAGGGAGGTTTTTCTTCCTGAGATGTTTCTCCCAAACTGGCCCTGGCTCCTACTAGCATGCCTTATTGCAGGCCTGCACAACATATGGCCTGGGGGCTGCATGCGCCCCATCAAAAGATTTCGTGTGTCCTGCACTGCTCGTGGCCATGAGAGCCAAAAAAGGCTGTAGCAATTAGGTTTCTGATGGTTTTGAATGACCCCGGCTGAGGCTTGCATGGCGGTGAGTGTGGAAGTGCCTGAGAAAAGGAGAAGACCAGCTGGGGCTGGAGGGGGAAAGAAAGGAGGTGGTCTCCTCCTCCCTGAGCAAGCCAACATGGACTGCTACATGGTGAACTTGAACTCTCTGGGGGAAGCAGCTTATTATAGATCAGTGTCCTCATTCGTCCCCATCCCTTCTAAATTGCATTGGAAAAAATTAAATTGCATTTAAAGATTGTATTTTAAACTTCAATATAGGTCCATTCTGGTGTGCACTCTTATAAATTCCACCTCCCCCCGACAAACACACCATCTGGAATTCCCCTTGTTTATCCTCCAAATCTATTTTCTTCTCCCTTCCTCATAAATAATACTTTTTTTCTGCCACCCCAAATTGTTCCCCTCCCCTTTGATTTTTTGAAAATATTTTGCAAATTACACACTGCTACATTTCTTAAGGCATAGCTCTCTTGTCTTTCCAATAATGCTATTTACTGGTTTTGTGTAATCACAACTTGCCACATTTGCATTATCTCAGTCATCCTAACAACAGGTCAAGAGGGTAAGACAGAGGACATATCTGCCCTATACTGTTACAGTGCTCTTATTCCACTTTCAACATACTATGGAATCCTGGGGTTTTCAGTTTAGGGAGGGGCATTTAGAATTCTCAGCCAGAGAGCTCTTTGGCCTCAGGAAACTACAAACTCCAGAATTCCACAGGATGCTGAAAGTGGAATAATAGCACTATAACAGTATAGGGCAGAAATGGCCAGTGTTGTCATTCCCCCTGTTGTATGTTGCTGGTGGTGGGTGAAATTTAAGTAAGAAAGTTTCCCTAAGATTGCCAGATGAGTTTGCAGCAGAGGCAAGATATGAACTTTTCAGCCATGGAAAGCCACTATAGATGACCTTGGGCGGATTACACACTCTCAGCCCCAGAAAATTCAGTGATAGATTTGCCTTAGGGTCACCATAAGTCGGAAATGACTTGAAGGTACACAATAGCAATAATTCATCGTCTACTCTGGTGAGATAAAAGCTCACCCAGAGTTCAAAAGCATTGTTTCTTAAGACTATAACTCCCAGAATTCCCCAGTCAGTAATCATGCTACCCGGGGTTTTGGGAGGTTATAGTTCACCAAAAGGAACTTTTGTGAAGCTCTTATTTGAAAGGATGTCATGTAAAAGAGGCAGCAAGCTTCTCTTCTGCTCTTAAGAGATTAGGGGCCTTTCCACACTATGCTGTTATAGTGCTATTATTCCACTTTAATCATCTTGTGGAATCCTGGGATTTGCAGTTTAGGGAGGGGTATTTAGAACTCTCAGCAGAGAGCTCTTTGGCCTCAGGAAACTATGAACCCCAGAATTCCATGGGATGTTGAAAGTGGAATAATAGCACTGTAACAGTGTAATGTGGAAAGGCTGCAGGACATGAAGGAGGCTTCAAACTGCAGGAAAAGAAATTCCACCTAAACATTAGGAAAAATTTTCCTTTTTATATAATGTGGTTTATTTTACTTGCAAAATAATTTAATCATTAATTATACTATAATTTATTTTGCAAATAAAAAACATTATTATATCATTATCATAACTTTACTTGGAAAGTGAGGTGCTAAAAACCTATCTGCGGCCCGAAGACATTTAGCCTATTGAATTTTGGCCCTTACCTACTGCCAAGTTGTGCGGGTCTGCTTTATTGGAAACTCCCTACGTAGTTGATAGTATGGATAGAGGTAAAATAGGGAAGGAAAAGGATCCAGTAAGTTCTGAAGGCACAAAGCCATGGCCCAATCTGTTCCTGAGCTGAATCTTTTGCTGCAAATAATACCACAGTCATTTCTGGTCCTAATAACAGCACCCTTTGTCTCCCATTAACTGAAAACCCAAGCTGTTTTCAAATGCTAATTTTCAAGAAGAAATACTGAACAATTTAACATTATTACTTCAACAGCAGCAGCACTCTTCAAGCTGTTTATTGGCCTTTAATTGATCCACATCAAGGCTGAGAAAATTTGGTGGATTTCAGGGACACTTTTGGTTTCCTGGATCCCATTCCAAGTCATACTTTCTTCTGCTACAGTTGGACATTGACTATGGCCATGTCCACACTCCACTGTTATAGTGTTATTATTCCATTTTCAACATCCTGTGGAATTCTGGGGTTTGTAGTTTACTGAGGCCAAAGAGCCTTCTGGCTGAGAATTCTTAAATGTCCCTCCTTAAACTACAAACCCCAGGATTCCATAGGATGTTAAAGTGGAATAATAACCTTATAACCCTTTTCGCACGCCATTTCTAAAGTGAAAGGGCCCCATTTACGCGACGCTCCAGAGCCTAAAGTGGACCGCGGACGCATTTTTTATTTTCGGCTTAAAGCAATGCTTTAAGCAATGCTCCTGGGGCCCACGTGCACTTACCTGCCCTGCAGAGCCTCAGGAGCCGGCCCAGTCGTGCTTCCTGCCTCAGCGCTAGCCTACAATTCCCAGGTTGCGCTGCGGAAGGAAGGGGCAGGGCGTTTGTGCAGCGCTCATGCGACCAGGAAGCGCTGCAGAACTCAAGCAGCAGGGAAATGGCAGCATTCCTGCTGAGGCTTTTCGCGTGAGACCCCCCACAGCTGCGCGAACGGGTAACGTGCGAAAAAGGCCTATGACAGTGTAGTGTGGAAATGGCCAAAAACTGGCAGGGTGTTTCATCTGGAAAAGGGGAAACCAATCTCCAGTTTTCCAAATAATACATATTTAGTTTGTTAGTTGTGCTTCCTAACACTGGCCCTTTTTGCACCTTACCTTTTTGCGGTGCTGGGGTGTGAGGATCGCGCGAGCAACTTCTTGCAAGAGGCTCTTGTGTCCCTGCTGCTTCAGCTCTGCAGCTGCTGCCTGCTACTGAGCAGGCAGCATGAGGGCTCCTCCTCTTCCTTCTGCAGTGCAGCCTGGGATTTTCCCAGGCTGCGCTGGGGCAGGAAGCGCGAGTGTCACAGCTCTGGAGGCTCCACACGCATGGTAAATGCGCGCGGGGCCCTGGAGTGATGCACGATCGTGCATCATTTTTGGCTAGAAGCCAAAAATGAAATAGCGCACAACTGGTGCCTGCTGGCCCCGGCAGTGTCGCACAATTGCGAGGACGTCATGAGGATGGCTCCTTGCAATTGCACAATGCTCCAGAGGCCCTTTTGCATGGTGAATGCTGTGCGAAAAGGGCCAGTGATTTCAAATTATCTGCTCTGGAACAAGGTTTCCACTGCCCACTTATTTTAGCACTTGGGTATGATTTGTTTTGTCATTGCACTGCTGAAATTCCATGAAAGCCACAAAAGGAGCCACATGCAGCTCACAGACCACAGGCTATCTACCTTAGATTAAGAATTTTACAATATAGCTGGAAAATATTATTACTACCACTAATTATTTTTTGATTGAGGTGGCCATGTTAGTCTTTGGAGCAACTCCCCTCGTCCACGGGGACAACTCAAAGATCAACACATTTATTATAGCATAAGCTGTTACTTGATAGACTGCAGTCCATAAGAGTTTCTGCCAAAAAAAAAAAAAAAAACGTTAATACTGAAGGAGCCACAAATCTCTTCAACTAGTTAGGTTGTAATTAAAACCCATATTGAATGAAAACCCATAAATGTCTGCACAAAAGTTGTCCCAAAAGATAACTACTCATAGATAACGATGAGTGGAACAGATGTAACTTTGTTTCAAATTTAATTGGTCCCTTCGAAATGAGAGCCTAAATGAACATTTGGCATTTCAGTTCTAGCTTAACTGAAATTAAAAATAAGATAACTTGAAATGTATCAGACCTTTATTGAGATATTTAGACCCCATACTTTGTCACAACAATGAAAATACTAACATTGTAGTAAAAATCCAACAACAAAATGATATAAAAGCAACGTAATAAAATTTCAGGAGAACAGGAGCGAAAAGATGTTTCAAATCTCTAGATCAAAGGCACAGCAAAATACAACTTGTTTTACAAGGCACTACAGTCAGTGATACAGCCATGGGAACCTCATAAGGCACAGAGTTCCATAGGCCCTTTCCGCACCGTACCTTTTTCCAGCGCTGGGGTGCGGGGATCATGCGAGCAGCCTCTGGTGAGAGGGTCTCATGTCCCTGCTGCTTCAGCTCCACACGAGCTGCCTGCTCACACGAGAGCCCCACCTCTTCTTTCCACAGTGCAGCCTGGGGCCCTTTCGGCATGGCATTTGCCATGCAAAAGGGCGCCTGGAGCATCATGTGATTGTGAGGAGTGATCTGCACAATGCACTCACAATTGCACGACACTCCAGGGGCTGGCAGGCACCAATCGCGCACCTTTTCATTTTTGGCTGGAAGCCGAAAATGGTGCGCTATCGCGCTTTGCTCCCAGGCCCCGCACGCACTTACCTGGCGTGCAGTGCTTCTGGAGCCACGCTGGTCACGCTTCCTGCCCAAACACAGCCTGGGAAACTCCCAGGCTGCACTGTGGAAGGAAGAGGTGGGGCTCTTGTGAGAGCAGGCAGCTCGTGTGGAGCTAAAGCAGCAGGGACATGACAGCCTCTCACCGGAGGCTGCTCGCGCAATCCTCACACCCCAGTGTTGGAAAAAGGTACGGTGCGGAAAGGGCCTGGGAGTTTTCCAGGCTGCACGGGGGCAGGAAGCATGACTGGCATGGTTCCGGAGGCTCTGCACGCCAGGTAAGTGTGCACAGGGCCCAGGAGCAAGGCGCGATCACGCACCATTTTCAGCTTCCAGCCGAAAATGAAAAGGTGTGCAATCGGTGCTTACCAGCCCCTGAAGCATTGCACGATTGTAAGAGTGTCATGTAGATCACTCCTCACAATTGCGTGACACTCCAGGTGCCCTTTCGCATGGCAAATGCCATGCGGAAAGGGCCAGAGCAGGACTTCTCATGGCCTAAGCAGGAAAGCAGAATCAAGTGCAGAAAGAGAGTCTTTCAGGTGCCCAGGTACCAAATCACCAAATAAACCTTCTGCCCAAGAGACATAGATTTACATACATGCAATATTTAATCTAGTGATACTTGGGCCATTTCTGCCCTACACTGAATTCTAAATGCCCCTCTCTAAACCACAAATCCCAGGATTCCACAGGATGTTGAAAGTGGAATAATAGTACTATAAGAGCGTAGTGCAGAAATGGCCCATATCTAATGTGCATGGCTTTTAGTGTAATTCCACAAGAGTAGATAGAAACAATCAGTTCAGACTGATGGAAAGAGAGATTTGTAGTCCCTGGTCAGAGAGAAAGAAACATGTATCAGAAAGAGTCAGAGCAACAATGAAAGAGTTCATCAAAAAGAAAGAATAAGAAAAAGATGAGAGATGACAGGAGAGAGGAAAGGAGTTGCTTTGCGTATTTCTGACCCTTGGTCCTGCCTGCTGCTAACTTTCAGCCCGCTCATAACCAGTGTATGGCCCCTGACTTATTATTTCCTCATGGGAATGCAGTCTGTGTTAGAGAAAATGTTCTGCTTTATAAGTGACAGCAGCACTTTGAACTGGGCTTGGAAAGAAAGCAAACCCTCAAAATAAGTGCAACAATAGACTTGTGCAGTTTAAACATCAGCCATGCCCAATACTCTCTCTGCTCTATTTTGCACTCATGAAGTTTCCAAACACCCTTCAAAGGCAGCACCATCTCAAGAGTGTTAGACTAATCAAATCTGGATACAGTCAAAGAAGGAATCTGTGGAAGAAACTGGATTTTCTTTTTCCAAAAAAGATATAACTTCTACATCAAGTAGTGCAAAACCTCTCCTATGTTTTAGGCAAAAGAGTTCACAATTTTACACTGATTTGTAGTGTACATCCTTATACTGCCTCTCCTTACACTGTCTCATAGAACTAGCCTCAAAACAACAAAAGCTTATCAACACAAACATGCCTCATGCAATGAATATAATACTGATCTCACTGACATAGGAACAAGGAAAGAGGCCTAGCTAAAGGACTCTCAAAAAAGAGGTCCCATGATTCCCTCCTTGGAACATGGAAAGGCATTGCTAGACTACCAGGATCAGAAAGCACGCCAGAGTAGCACCTGCACCTAACTGCATCTAAAGCTGTCCCAAGCTTTTCACATGTAAGAAGTGCAACAATGCTGAGTAGTGAAGAGTCAAGAACTGTTAGAAGTGCAACAACACTTGGCACTGAAGAATTCAGAACGCCTCATAGTGGGTAGTAATAAATAGAGCTAGCTAGTGTGAGTGACCTGAAGTGTTCTCCCTTTTTCATTGGCTCTACCTGTCCTGACCCCTCCGTGATGTAAACTGATACTCTTAGGCAGGGCTTTCCAAACGGTGTGCCATGACATGTTAGTGTGTCTCCTGAAGTGTGTAGGTGTGTTGCCTACAGTCTTGGAAATGTATGTTATTATTTATAAATCACCTATTTTTAAAAATACATGAAAGGTTTTCATGAGATATGTTGTATACCCATACATTTCGTTCTTACAGTTTATATAATCTGAAGAGAAACCAGAGTATATATTACAATTTATGTACGTGTCTGTACCTCTTATAAGAGGTTAGTTTAACCTCTTATAAGAGGTTAGTTTAACCTCTGGTTTGCTAGTAAAACTGAATTATGTGTCACAAAGTGACACCAACATGAAAAGTTTGGAAAGCTCTGCTCTTAGAGATGTTTCTCTGCCTCTTCTCATCAACCCCTCCTCTCTCTTCCCAGAATGCAGCTAGACTTGATAGCACCCAGTAACTTTCCTTTCTTAGAATGCTACTTTGTTTTCCCCTCAAGCCCTGGTGTCCTGCTCCTTAATCAGCACTGCTGCTCTGCTGCAGACAGGCACTCTCTAACAGGAATGTCTCAGAGAGGGCAGCAGAAATAGGGTTAGGCCCTCAGTGCCCTCCCTTCTGGTCTACCTATCCTCATCCAACTGTGATATAAAACAACACTCTTATTCAGTGATGTTTTTCCACCTTTTCTTTTCCCACCTGTTCTCTCTCAGTTCTTTCATAGAATGAAACTAGATTACAGTTCCTACAATGAAGTGTTTAGTCTGCTTCTCTAAGCAATCTCCAACTGCTGCATGCACTCTCTACCATTACAGACCACTAGGTATAGCTCAAATTGAGTTTGGGTGATTTCTTAGATGTTGTTCTAAATTCCAGGAGGTTTTACTAATTTAGGAGATGCTCTCTCTGTGCAGTGCAGTCTTCCATATTCAAAAACTCCTGCCCCAACTACTCTAGTACTGGTGGTAAACAGAGGACCTGCCCGTAGCCTTGTGGACAAGCACTAGCCCAGGTGCTTCCCTACTCCCTACCTCTACAGTCATATTCTGAAAAAAAATCTTGGATGGGTGATGTTTTATTTATCAACAATGTTGCCTTGAAAAGTAATCATCTCTAACCATGCATGCAACAAAGATGGAGTATTAGAAAGTTGCCATTGTCCAGGTGCCTGTTAGTGACTGCAGAGAAGAGAATGGTCAGCAGATTTGAAGGTCAGGGTGGAAATGAATGGCCCTTTTTGTTGAATCGATTAAGTACTCAAATTCTTTTTTCCTGTGCTTCATGGAAGAGCTGCACAGAAAGCAAGAGAAACTGAATAGGCTCTTGGGAGGGATGTGGCAATGTGGCTGGGTTGCAATCGATAGGAGGATTATATACCCAAGGGACAGGCAGGAGCATGCCAAGCAGTAGCCCCTGAGCCTTCTTCAGACCACAATCAGAATATCAGCTCCTTTCCAGATAACTCAGTATAGCAAAGACAGCTATGCTTTGTATAGTTATACTGAGTCTTCTGGAAAGAGACTAACTTTATAATGTAGCTAACTGTCAGGCTTCCATAACTTTAAGGCAAGGGTGTGTCTGTGAGGGGTGAGAGGAGTAATTGTTACTTAGCCTAGCAGATGAGCATGAGCACTAGGCAAGAAGGCTGAGATACTGTACTGAAATTCTTACTTCCACAATAGCCATACACTTTGATTGGAATACTTATTTCCAGCATTCTATTTCTTAGCTATGCAAAACAATCCCCTTTTCTCAGGCTTTATTGCTCCCTCCTCTATTCTCAATGCCCATGGCAACAGTCTGAACTTGGAGTTGATTTACTCAGCCAGCATCTGGAATTTTATCATGGTTCTGTTACAATAATATTCTCCTGTGTTCAGCACACTATTCCCAACCATTCCCATCATCCCCTCACAGTACAATAATTCCTAATGAGGGATCAAAGCAAGGCAGTAACATTTCAAAGCAAGGTAACAATTTTTTTAAAGTAAAGATAATCGATGATAATCAGTCATCAAAGCACATATACAGTAAACCCCATTATATATTAAAGCAAAGCACATACCTAAACAACCAGGTTGTGTGAGTAATTTTTAGGCACCCGTGAATCAAACAATGGGCAGTTCCCTTAGCAACCCCCAACATAGGTATATGGCTAAGCTCAATCAATCAGTGGGTGGGGGTCATTCTGGATGACCTCCAATATCAGCCAATATATCAGGATAATCCCACTTGGCCATAGAAATCCACAAGAAAACCTCATGATAGGTTCACCTGCAGATCACCATAAGTTGAAAATGACTTGAAGGCAACAAAGACAATTGTAGACCACATCTATGCAATCTCTGAGAAAACACAACATTTTCTGCAACCATGTTTAATTCAATAAATAAGGTGATGCCACTATGCAGGGCAGCAGATTTTAAATGTTTTAAATTATTATTTTAGTGCAAGACCTTACAAAAAACAGATATGGTTTTTTGGAGGGAGGGTAGTTGGAACATTTTTGAAATCTCCATTTAGCTTGTTGTGCTAATGGATTTCCATATGCCATCTGGCTCCTAAATGCTGACAGATTTTTAGCTATTATGGAGGAAACTATAAGAAAGCATGAATAGACACATAAAGCTGATCATATAGATACTACAGTCTATGCAGCTGAAGCTAACATAGAAGTGAAGCACAATACCATTCCACACTATAGTAGCATCTGTACATGGGACTAGATTCTTTGAAGAAGCAAGGCCAAAACAAGGAAAAACATTCTACTTTTCTCAATGCAATAAAAGATGATATTCACATCTCCAAAAGGGAGCATCACTTCTGACAACATAAACATGGTCAAAATTCAGTGGCCTGGATGCACAGGCTCAAGCTCCTGAACCAGCAGCCACAGGCACTGGTTCGAGGCAAGAAATGTGCCCATGGAACCCCACCATCATGGGCAAATGTAACATTTTAAATATTTAATAGCTGGAATCCCACCGGTGTCTTACGCATGCATACATTCCTCTATGGAAGCAGCTGGACCTTTTTGTCCAACACAAGATGGACATAATTCAAGACTGAAGAGGCAGACTTTCACATATGGTGTCACTGTACATAGTTTGAGCAGTGTGCACAACTGTACATAGGTAAGCATGTGCATAATGCATCATTGCAAGTTCTGTGTAACACAATGTACATTTGATTGCACTTTCAGGTGCACAGTGTCACAATTAACTAACTAAGCAGCACTGTGCAACTGTTATGGTAGGAACCCATTTCCCCCAATGAAGAGGCACTCTATCACATGGACCCAGATCTATAGTTTGCACGCTGTATATACTGCTTGGGAAAAGTGGGCTTTTCTCCTTCTCTTCCTCTCTCTTTCTCTTCCTCTCTGTGCAACCCAGCCCACCCTAGTCCTGGGCATACCATTAGCATCCTTTACATCATTACTGTAAAGATTGCAGGGATAATATTTGTAAAGCACTCTGAATACTTTAAAATGTCACTTATTATTACTAACCAAACAAGTTTGTAAGTGTGAGAATGCAACAGAGTGAAATAAATAAGGAGAGGGGCTTCTTACTCACCTCTGAGAGACACTCTAATATCCATTGTTAATTAAATAATGTGATGGCTGTAAACAAAACAATACTCTCTTATATCTTTCTGACATCCCAGACTCAGCCAGCCTGTGGCACTTACATTGCTCAAAATGTGCAAACTCAAATAACCATTTGCACCCAGCTGTCTTTATTTGGCACAGCGTACTGGGTAAATGATAGAATCATAGAGTTGGAAGAGACCACAGAGGCCATCCAGTCCAACCCCTGCTATGCAGGAACACCCATCAAAGAACTTCCCACAGAAGGCCATCAAGACTCTGTTTAAAAACCTCCAAAGAAGAGATTCCACCACAGTCTGAGTAGCAGATTGCACTGCCACTCTGACCATTGGGAAGTTCTTCCTGAAGTTCAAGTGGAATCTTCTTTCCTGCAGCTTGAATCCATTGCCCCTTGTCATAGTCTCTGGAGCGGCAGAGAACAAGCCCACTCCCTCCTCAACATGACATCCCTTCAAACATTTAAACATGGCTATCATGTCCCCTCTTAAACTTCTCTTCTGCAGATTAAACATATCCAGCTCCCTAAGCCGCTCCTCATAGGGCATGGTTTCCAGACCCTTCACCAGTTTGGTTGCCCTCCTCTAGACCTCGACAAGCTCAAGCTTGTCGATATCCTTCTTGAAGTGAGGTGCTCAGAACTGGATACAGTATTCCAAATGAGGTCTAACTAAAGCAGAATAGAGTGGTACCATTACCTCCCTTGATCTAGACACCATGCTCCAACTGATGCAACCAAGAATCACATTGGCTTTCTTGGCTGCCACATCACACTGCTGATTCACACTGCTGGTTCAGCTTGTGGTCCACCAAGACTCCTAGATCCCTTTCACACGTACTGCCATCCAGCCACATGTCCCCCATCCTGTATTTGTGCCTTCCATTTTTTTCTGCCTAAGTGTAGGACCTTACATTTCTCTCTATTGAAATTCATTTTGTTAGCTTTGGCCCAGCTCTCCAATCTGTTAATGTCATTTTGAATTTTGATCCTATCCTCTGGCATATTAGCAACCCCTCCCAATTTGGTGTCATCTGCAAATTTGATCAGTATGCCTTTTACTCCACCATCGAAGTCACTGATGAAGATGTTGAATAGCATTGGGCCCAGGACAGAACCCTGTGGCACCCCAGAACAAAAAGCAGTCATTGGTGAGCACCTTTTGGATTTAGTCAGTCAACCAATTACAAATCCACCTAACAGCAGCCCTGTCCAGCCCGCATTTTACTAGCTTCTTTGCACGAATGTCATGGAGCACTTTGTCAAAGGCCTTACTGAAATATTTATTTTCTTACTTTTACCCTCTTCTTCCATTTCTTATACTTATTTTTCTCATAACTTTTAAACCTCGACTCATCTGAAACTTCTTTGTACATCCACATCCACCCTGATTTCTTTAGACACTTCTCACTTTTCTTGTTGAAATTGTTTGCAACTGTACCTTCAATAGCTTACCCACGCACTATGAACTCTCTTGCGTGTAAACATTTCTGACTATGTATTCCCAGTATTTTCTGAAGTTTAAGTGAAATAAGGTTTTTTGAAGTCCAAAGTAAATGTATAACTATGTTTGGCTTCATTTCCCCCCCACATAACAAATCCTAAGAGGACACAGTTACTCCAACCCAAAGATTCCACTATTTCCACTCTGTTGATCAGTTCATATCTGGTGGTTAGAATCAAATCCAAAATAGCTGATCCTTTTGTTTCTTCCTCCACCTTTTGTACATTAAAACTGTTTGCAAGGTTAATGAGGAATTTGCTGGATCTTACACTTTTGGGAGAGTGTGACTTCCAACAATTATCACAATGGCTGAAGTATTACTACCATATCATCTCCTCCTCCTCCTCCTCTGTTTATCAAAATATCTACTGTGGAGGATACCTATTTATGAGGCAAGTACAGTCTGAGCTGAAGGTAGCAATGCCCTAGCTGTTAGTAGGATATATCAGCAGAAGTAGGTAAGAAGTGTATGTAGGGTGTATCCAGCAGTGTATCTAGGGTGGGGCAAGTAAGGCACTTGCCTTGGGTGCCAATGCCAGGGAGGGGTGCAAAAAAAGCACCCGAAGGCTTCTCTCCCTCTCTCCCTGCCAGGCAGCCTTCCAGCTGAAGTACAGCAGGCCATAAATCCCTCTCCCACTGTGAGCCAACCCTCCGGCAGGGTTGTGTCCAGGCACACCAAGGCAGGAGAAAGTGGGGAAGGGTCCAATCCCACCTCGGAGGGAGCTAGGAAGCCACTCCAAAATTGTCACACAGGCTTTGATGCAGCCTGGGGCAGCCAAGGGGGAAACTGAGGCTACAGCAGCTGGGCTGGTTCTCTGTTGTGAGGGGAAGGGCAAGAGAAAAATGGTACAGGGTCACCAGGAGCATTCTGGAGGGAAGTGTTTTCATCCTGTTAGCACCCCTCCAGTGTGAGGCAACCACAGCAAGTCTGGGGTCTCATTTCCTGGCCTCTGGATTCTTGAGAGTTGGCATGATGTCATAGTTTGAGCATTGGACTACAACCCAAGAGAACAGAGTTTGATTCCCAGGTTGGCCATGGAAACCAACTAGGTGACCTTGACACGTCACCGTCTCTTAGCCCCAGAAAACCCCATGATATGTTCACTGTAGAGTCACCAGCAGTAGGAAATGACTTGGAAGCACACAACAACAACAACGGACTCTCTAGGTGGCAGAGGCAGAGGGGGCTCACTGGCTGCCAAAAAAGCCCAAAAGGAAAAGAAGAGTCAGGAAGGATCCCACTTCTCCTTCTGCCTTGTAGAAACAGACATCTGGAAGAAAAAAACTAAACTTTGTGGAATTGGGGGTGGGGGTGTTGCAACCTATTTAGAAAGGAAAATGCCAGTCCTTGAGATTTCCAGGGCAATCAGTGGTTGGGGATGTCAGAAAAAAGTGCATTCTGGGGAGATCAGGCACCTCGAAGCAGAGTTGCACCCCAGGTGCCTTTCTTGAGTTAACCCATCAGAAGGGCTGAACTGGAAAAACTCAGGGCCATACCTTGTGTTTTTTTTTTGTTCTTATATAAAACTGCCCACCTGTCGTGTATGCAAGGCCTCCAACTTCTGGCCCCAGAGGAGCTCCCAGGGACCCTGCCCCCACTCTGTAGAAGGGTTGAGGACTGCAGCATCTTTGTTAGGGGAGCTATTTCTGCACTTTGCCCTTGGCACCCTCTACACTAGATACACCACTGAAGGCTGCACTGTAAAGCTGTATCATCTTTGCTCGCCCAATCATCATTTTCCAAAGATCATAAAGCAGTTCTTGGAGTAGTTGAAAAAATGATTCCCTGTGAACAGATTGCTTATTTAAAGAACTGAGATGTGGGTGCTGACATGTCAGTTCTCTGGATATCCTCTCATCCTACAGGGCAATTTGCTAATAAAGTGTTGGTCATTTTTATCTAGAAAAACATCCAGCCAGTTTTGATGCTATGATTGCTGGAATGAACAGAGTACAGACTGACACGTGGATACTTCCAAATGTGACTGCAATTCAGTGTGCTTTCTCTGTACAATTAGAATTTTACAAGAGGTATATGCAATTTTAAAAAATGCCTGGAAACTCTTAAAGGACTCCACCCACCAGCCATACGCTCTTACTCCACTCCACTCTCCCCATTGTCCCCCACCACCATCACTCACACCACAGCCAATATTGTATGACCAGTCAGCATGCGCTGTGGGAAATTTGGGGGTTGACCCCTGTGATGAATTTGGGAGTCGGCTATTTGGAATGCACTTGCAACTAGATCAGTGGTTCTCAACATTCCTAATGCCGCGACCCTTTAATACAGTTCCTCATACTGTGGTGACCCCCAACCATAAAATTATTTATTTATTATTTACAATGCCTCCCTCCGGCAAAGGCCGCCTCGCCAGCCAGGAACAGGGGGGGGGCAGGCAGGGAGGGAAAGAGGAGCTGCATGTCTTTCCCGGGGAAAAACTCCGAGACACCCCCCCCAGGCTCTGCTTCTGCTTTGCTCTCGTTTCCGCTGGGGAGGGAAAGTCTGGGAAAAGTTTCCAAAGGTCGACCCTGGTCGGGGGGGAGGAATCCCAGTGCCTTTGTCTTTTGCGCCGGGTGCAGCTCGCCCCCCTGGAAAAGCGCCGCCTTGTGGCCCTCCGGACCTTCCACAGTGCCCCCCTCCGTGGCGAGTGGGGCAGCGGCCGTGGTGAGGAGGGGGCCTGCCCCCCCGTGCTACTACCGCCCCCCCCAAGCTGGCCCGTCAGACAGGAAGTTCTCCCGGTAGCAGAGAAGGGGAGCGATTTCAGTCCCTTCTGAACAGGAGGCAGGAGGACGCGAGCGCATGGCTCGCACTTGCGCACCACCACTCCTGGGCCTTTTCCGCATGTTACCTTATCGCGGAGGTGGGGGGTGCCATTCGCGCAAGCAGGTTCTTGTGCGAGGCGCTCGCTTCGCTGCTTCTTCATCCCACAGTTGGCTTCCTGGTCGTGCAACCGCCCCACCCCTTCAGTGCAGCCTACAGCTCCCAGGCTGCACTGTGGAAGGAAGGGGCGGGGCAGTCGTGTGACCAGGAAGCCAGCTGCAGGACAAAGGAGCAGTGAAGAGAGCGCCTCGCGCAAGAACCTGCTTGCGCGAACGGCACCCCCCACCTCCGCGATAAGGTAACGTGCGGAAAAGACCCAGGAGTGGTGATGCGCAAGCATGAACCACGCATTTGCGTCCTCCTGTCCCCTTTGGTGGGAGCGCGTGCGGCTGCACGCACTCCTGCCAAAGGGGGCAGGAGGACACAACCACGTGGCTTGCGCTTGCGCACCACCACCGAGGAGGAAATGGAGACTAAGACCATCGGAAATACGTATTTTCCCATGGTCTTAGGCGACCCCTGTGAAAGGGTCGTTTGACCCCTAAAGGGGTCACGACCCACAGGTTGAGAACCACTGAACTACATGGAGAATTACTAGGCAACAGTAGCTCCTTAAGAGTGAAACCCAGCACAGTGGTGTCCATGGGAGAAGCTTATGAATAAAAAGAATTTTATATAAAATGGAGATTCCATTTGGGGGAAAAAGCTTCAGTGAAATCTTGGCCAGAGTATGTGGCTGGGTTGTGTTTAAGCAGCTGAGGAAAAGATATGGAGAACTAGAGTCTAAGGCTGCGAATTATTGACAGTCAGAAGTCTGAACTGTTTAATGTAACAACACTGAACTTTACATGAACCTTGGCAAGATACTTTACTTCTAATGTTACTACAATAAAGGATATAATTCGTTTTTATAATTACTAAGTTGGCCTGAATTATCTAAAGTCACAAAGAAGAACAAGCTACAGTAAATAAACTACTTGGTTCTGACGGGACACTTAAGACACTAGCCCTTTGACACGAAGGTTGTGTTTAAAGGATGGAGTTAGGGCCACGTGTTAGTGTCAGGGCCCCTTATTAGTCTGCAACTGCAAAACCAGTCCAATGAGAAATAAAGGCCTGGCACACCCTTTCAAATGTCCCGAGCACTGCCCTCATTTCTGCAATCCTTGGAGTTCCCTGAAACTGCTGATACCTCCCTCTTGTGCATTAGCATTGTTCTCAGTCTGCAGTTGCAAGTTGGGGAAATAGGTATGTCTCTCCACATATTTTTGGATCTCAGCTCCCATCAAACCTATGTTAGCTGTGAATGATGGAAGTTGCAGTACCACAACAGGATATTTCCTGATATATGAGATGTTATGAAATGCCTTTTTTCTGTTTCACAAATGGGGATGAATTAATAAATATATCAAAAAACTGGAACTACCTGACCAGTAGGGTATAAGTGTAAGCAAACTTATAGTTTAAGCTAAATGTGATGAATGGTCAACTGTCGTTACTTTAAACAAAGTATGGTGCCATACAAATTGAGTCTACATTTTCGTCCTTGAAAAGCTGTTGTTTTTATGCTTATTTATGTCCTACCTTTTCCCCAGTTTGGTACTCAAGGTGGCTTACAACAGATTTTTTAAAAAAGTATCCCCCAAATATTAAAGTTAGAAATTGGACCCAGAGAAAAATTTTGAAGATACAGACGGTTGTGTTGAGGGACTGAAAATTCAGCTCCAAGGGCAAAACATTTTGGTTGTTGGTGTTTATGCCCCTACTGAAAGTATAGTTCCCTCTTTTGAAAAATTGCTGGAAAGAATTTTAGAGTTCTCACATGAGGAAAGGATTTTTTTCTAGAGACTTCAATGGTATAATAAATGGATAGACTATCTGAAAAAGAAAGAAAGCATGGTCAAGGAAAATCACCAAAATCTTTTTAGAGTTGATGGACAATTTAGAATTAATTGACATTTGGAGGCCAAAATATGGAGAAGCATGAGAATACATTTTTTTCTCAGAAAGGCATAAACCTTTTTTTCTGGAACTGACATGTTTTTCACATCTGTGTCTCTGAACAGTATCACCAAAGATACAGAAATGTTACCAGTTTTTTCATGACAATCCAATGATCAGAATCCAATAATGTTAACTCTTAAGAAGAAACATAATCAATTTAATTTTATCTTTATCTTTTAAATACTGGCATAAAGACATTTCTAAATTTGTTTGGCAGGTGAAGAGCCAAGAGTATGAATTAAGGTTTTGCAAAATGCAAAACAAAGAGGTGGGCTTGGCCTTCCTGATCTGAAACTGTATTTCCATGACTCTTGTCTAATATGATTGAAAGACTGGATTATTTTGAAAAGAAAGAGAATTTTTCAGTTAGAGAGTTTTGACTTAAGATGTGGTGGGCACAGCTTTTTGTGGTACAACAAACTTGGAGCAAAGGTTGATTTTAATAGTTATATCAGATGTGCCATACTAAGAGCTTGCAATAAAAATAAAATGAGATTATGTGTTTAAATGCCTTTTTGGAATTCACCACATGAAGCTTTGTTTAAGAGGGTAACAATTATTAAAAACAAATGGTCAATATATAGAGATTTAATACTGACAGAAAATGGACAATTTCAAATGAAAACAAGTGTGGAACTGATTCAAGAAGGCTATGATATATGATGATTTGCATACGGACAATTGTTAGAATACTTTAAAACTGACAGGAATTTGGTTGGTTTTGAAATGTCTAAATCAGAATTTAAAGATCAATTGTGTAAGCATGAGAAAACCTGATAGCTAAATTGTTTAAATTATTGCTTAGAATAGAGATAATGAACAAGTGTAAGATTTATAAACAATCAGCACAAAATGTGGTTCATAATATACAGATGGAATAATGGCGAAAATGTGGACAAGAGATTTAAAGTTTACATTAGGTTATGATCTAGAGAAAATTTCTATAAAATGATGTACAGGTGGTATTTAACACTAGAAAGATTATCTAAAATGTATAATGGTTCTACTAAAATTTGTTGGAAATATAAATTGAAAGAAGGAACTTTTTCATATGTGGTGGACATGCCAGAGAGAAAAGAAGTGTGGGGTTTTGATACATGGACCGATATTTTGAAGATAAAGGTTCAGTTGAAACCTGAGTTCTTCTTGCTGAGACTGATGGATGCAAGAATCTTACAGTATATGATTACATGGCCAGATTATTTTTTGCTCAAAGATGGAAAGACTCAATGGTTCCATCTCAAGAAGACTGGATGATGAAGTTGCTTGTTCTGGCAGAAACTGACAAATTGACTATTTTCATAAAAGAAGGATCACCGAGTAAATATAAGAAAGATGGGAATATGGTGCTGATGTATTTGAGATATTGTTAGGGAGATTTTCAACTCTGGGATCTTAATACTAGTACTTAAATCAATTCTAGCCGAAATACATATAAACTTGGAAGAAGTATATTTATTATTTTACTTTATAATCCATCAGCTGGGGGAATAGAAGTCATGCATATACTCTTTTTAATACCTCCTTTTTTCCTTTAGGTTTATTTAGTTTTGTCCCTTTTTTGTAGTTTAAGTATTTTTAGTTATTAGGTTTGTTGTGATGTATTCCTTGTATTTCTTTATGTGTGATTTTATGTATGTAATTTGATATTTTAATAAAAATATTTAAAATAACTTGGATGTGAAACATATAGGGCTTTATAGGTCAAAGCCAGCACTTTAAATTGTGCCTAGAAACAGACTGGCAGCCAGTGGAGCTGTTGCAACAGGGAAGTTGTGTGTTGCTTGTAGCCAGCCCCAGTTAGCAAGTTGGCTGCAGCTCTTTGGACCAGTTGAAGTTTCCAAACACTCTCCAAAAGTAGACCTATGTAGACTGTGTTACAATAATCCAACCGGGATGTAACTAAGGCATTTGTTACCGAGGCCAGATCTGACATTTCAAGGAACAGGTGCAGCTGGTGCACAAGCTTTAACTATCCAAATGCACTCCTGCCCATTGCTGAAACTTGAGCTTCCAGGCTCAGGGATGAATCCAGGAATACACCCAAGGAACCAAACTGCAACTTCACAGAGAGAGTAACCCTGTCCAGCAGAAGCTGAATCCTTATTCTTTGATCTTCCTTTTGGGTGACCAGGAGCACCTCTGTCTTGACTGGATTAAATTTCAGTGTTTGTCCTCATCCAGTCCATTACTAATGACAGGCTTCAGTTTAGGAATGAAACAGCTTCCTCAGCTTGTGGTGGAAAGGAATAATAGAGTTGGGTGTCACATACATACTGATGGCACTGAACCTCAAAACTCTAGATATCTTTCCCAGCAGTTTCATGTATATGTTAGCATCACTGAATCATACAGTTGGAAGGGGTCTTATGGTCCATGGAGCCCAACCCATTGCTCAGTGCAGGATCTCCAGCTAAAGCATCCCCAGCAGGTAGCTGTACAGTCTCTTCTTAAAGATGTCTAGAGAATAAGACCCCACCACTTCTTTAGGCAATTGGTCCCTTTGTTAAACTCCTCTCACTGCCAAGAAGTTCTCTGTAATGTTCAATCAAAATCTACCCTCCTGTAACTTAAAACCATTAGACCTGCTTCTACCCTATGGGTGGCACGTTAAATAGCATGGGCAATAGAACTGAGCTCTGAAGGACAGCAGAGGTCTACGCCTTCTAGGTTCACTCCTCCTAGAAGGAATGAAATTACTGTAAACAGTGCCCTCAAGGTCCATCCTGGCCAGGCAGCCCAGAAGGATCCCATGGTTGATGGTACTAAAAGCTGCTGAGAGGTCCAATAGAACCAACAGAAACACACTTCCCCCGTCTAATATCTGGCGTATCTTGTCTATGTAAGAGCTGTTTCTGTCCCATATTCAAGGCCTGAAATCAAACTGACTAGCTAACCTGTCTCATCCAGAAACCCCTGGAACTGGAGGTCACCACATGCTCCAGAACTTTGCCCAAAAATGGAATATTAAAGACAGGTTGATAATTATCCAGAACTGTGGGATTCAAGGTAGATTTTTGTAGTAATGGCTTTATAACTACCTCCTTCAGGCAAGCTGAAACTCTGCCTTGTTTTAGCAAAGCACTGACTACTTCCTCTGCCCACTGGGCAAGCCTGCTCTGCCTTTTTTAACCCAGATAGGGCAAGGATCTAACATAGTGGTTCTTAACTTTTTCTTTACTGGGAATCCCCTCTAAATATAAATTTAGGGACCTCTAAGACTTAACTCAAGATTTAAATATTTCATTATTTCATTATTAAAGGGTTCTGGAGACTATGGTTCAAATCTCTGTTCAGGTCTGGACAAGTCACATTCTCTCAGCCTCAGAGGAAGGCAACAGTAACCCCCTCTGAACAAATTTTGCCAGAAACAAAAACAAAAACCCCAACCTTGTGATAGATTCACGTTAGAGTTGCCATAACTCAGAAGTGACTTGAAAGCACACAACAATGAAGTGTTGCTGACAGAGGGAAGTTATTTCAGCCATGATGTCTGTCCTCTTTGAAAACCGACAAGGGAATCATGGGGGTTTTCTTGGCAAGATTTCTTCTTTGCCTTTCTCTGAGGCTGAGAGAATGTGGCTTGTCTGAGGTCACCCAGTGGGTTTCCATGGCCAAGTGGGGATTCAAACCCTGTTCTCCAGAGTCATAGCTTAGGTGCACACACTTCTGCCACAATGTCTGTTTTGTCAGGGATGTGGCAGTGGGGTGTGAAACTGCTCCCTTGTTTGCAAACGGGAGAGCAATTTGGGTGCGTGCGCACACCTGCTGCCATGTTCCTTGGTGCCCACACCTCCCCTGCCATGTCCCTGATGAAAGGGACATAGCAAGTATGTGTGCACACCCAAATGGCTCCCTCACTTGCAAATGAGGGAGCAATTCCAGCATCCGCACACACCCTGCTGCCACATCCTTATCACTGCCAGTGCTGTTGGTGTCCAGTAGCAGGGCTTCACGGACCCCCTGTGGGAGCTCCACAGACTCCTAGGGGCCTCTGGACCCCGGGTCAAGAGCCACTGATCTGAAACATAAGGGGTGGTTGTCAGCACTCCAGGAATCCTGTACACGTCCTTGGGTTGCCCAAATGGAAAAGTATGCATTATTATTGGACAAGCAGTGGCCAAAAGTGAAGTCCAGTGGATCTATATCCATTCAGCATCTAAGTCAGAGCGGATCCCAGAGATTTTTATCTGCAAAGTTCTGGTAAGCGGTTCATAGCGGGCTGTCAGATGGTCTTTTGCTTTCCTTGGCCTGGAGGGGAGAGACCCAGGACCCCCCACCCACCCACACACAAAAACACTACAGCAGTTTACACGGACACGACAGAGAAACCGCAGACATGTCCCTGTTCTTCCGAGAAACATTGCAAATCCTTCTCTGTCCAACGCAGGAAAAGTCAGCGGCAACCATTATTCAACCCGCAGCACCCAAAGAGCGAGCGCCAGGCCTGGAGTCCCAATTCTCCGCAGCGCCCGCTCCCGCGCCGCCACCTGCCTCTCTCTTCGCCGTCCACCCGCCGCGGGCCCGGCCCCCTTTCGTCTCCTCTCCCGTCCCCTCTTCCCGGCGCTCGCGGACGCCGCGGCCCCGCATCTCCCGAGGGCTGACCCCGAGAGCAAGGCAGCCCCGGGCGCCCACCGACCTTGGGCGGCCCCGCTCCCCGGCGGCCGGGCTGCAAGCGCCCAGGCCAGCGGCGCCCGCCCGCCCGTCCCCGCGCCGCCTCTCGCGCCGCCGCGGCCCCCCGGGTCGCCCTGGCTGACAGCTCCGTGGCTGCCGCTCCCCTCGCCTCCCCCGCCCTCGGGGGGAGCCCACATCCCGGTCCTCTCCCCTCCGCCCCATCCGTGGGAAGCGAGGCGATTCTGCGCGGCTCACCGGGGGTCCCTCTCCCTCCTGGGGGCCACCGCCCGGGGGTCCCCGCCCCAGAAGACCCTTCCCGTCCGCCCGCCGGTCCGCCGGCCTCCCCTTCGCCGACCGCCCCCCTCCTCCCGCCCCCAGAGCGCCCCCAGCCCACCTTCCTCCGGGTCGCCGCCAGCAGCCCTGACGCCGCGCCGCGCCGCCGCCCAGGAGCATCCTCCGCGGCCTCATCGGGCCTCGGTAGCCGGCGACCGCTTCCGCGGGGCGGGGCCCGCATCACGCAGGGGCCGAGCCTTGGGCCGTCCGCTTCGGGGGCAGCAGAGGGTGCGAGACTCTCCCCCGGGAGCCCTCCCGAAGGGTACCAAAGTGCCCGCCTCCCCCGCCCGGCGTGCCCCTCCCACGGAGGAGGACCGGCCGGCGCCCAGGGCGAGGGCGCCCCCATTTGGCGGTGGCTCGCCGCCTCTCCCCTCGCTGGCTCCCCACCGCTTTGCTCTCTAATAGGAGTGCGGCCTCGCCCGCGGGAGTTCGTGGGAAGCTGGCCTGTGGGAGGCCACCTGGGACTAGGCTGTTACAGTGCTATGATTCCACTCTCAACCTCCTGTGGAATTCTGGGCTTTGTAGTTTACTGAGGCCCAAGAGCTCTCTGGCTGAGAATTCTAAAGGCCCCTCCCTGAACTGCAGACCCCAGGACACCATAGGAGGTAGCAAGTGGAATGGTGGACAGCGCCAGAACAGTCTAGGGTGGAAATGGCCAAAGCGTGGGGAGGACGGAACTCTGTGGCAGAGAGCTGGGAGAAGAGTCCCAGAGTTGTAGCCCAGCACTGGGGACATGGGCTACTTTTCTTCAGAGGCCACTGGCATGGTGACTTGGGTGCAAAGGTCAACAGTCTCCCATGTTACCATGTTGAACACATGACGGTAGGCTTGCGCAGAGTCAGGCTTAGCCCTGTCTTCCAAATGACTCCCCATTGCTGGCTTTATAACGGGAGACGTTGGAGACTGAAGAGATCATTTCAGTACACGTGTCACCTGTGGGTTATGGCCGAAGCAAGAGGTCCTGGAGCATGCACAGTGAAGAGACATGAGAAAACCTTTGACTAAGCTGTCTGCAATCATGGGTTGGGGAGATGTGCAAGGTGCAGACTCCTGATGCAACTCAGAAGTGTAATTTGGAGAATGAAGAATGAGAATGAAGAACACGTTTGTCTTTAATACAACATACTGGGCAGGGCAGATGGGGAGCAGGGGCAGCGGGGGAGTTCCCAGTATCCCTAGAGGGGCACCATCATAGTTGAAGTGATATCAAAGTGCTGTCACTTTAACTATGATGGTTTCCTTCTAGGGATACTAGGATTTGTAGTTCCATAAGGTATATAAATATAAATTCTGACAGCGAGCTCTAGTGTATCACCAAATGACAAATCCCAGGATTCCATAGAAGGCATTCCTGGCACTTAAACTGATACCAAAGCACAGTGGGAAAGAGATATCTTCTGTCTCCTTAGACATTCCTTCCTCTTCTCAGCTACCTCTTTACAGCTAGTGCTGTTATTAAAGACACCACATTCAGAACTTTGCTACTGATTTGTCATCAAAATTTGCAATCAGCATAATAATTTTTTCAGATCTATATCTTTTTCTTTGAGTCTGCAGTTTCTGTCACATGGAAGATGTGTTCCTTAACACAGCAGCAGCAAAAGGGCATGGGAAGTTCAATGAGATGAAAGAGGCAAAGGGAGAGATACCTTGAGAGGAGGATGTGTTTCAGCAAGACATCCTTTGGAGGCTGGGAGTGGACCTTTGTGACCCCTTCTGATCTGTGTACTTACTGCCCTATGTCAAATATTAAGGCAAGGTTGTTTTAATATATATCACATCTTTATGGATAAAATATGTTCAAAGTGGCTTACAACAATTATTTGTTGATAAACATGGGATAATACATTAAAAGAACAGCCTCAGAATGAGCAAAAAATTGCAGCAGACTAAAATAATATTCAAAGGAAGCAACAGTTCTAAGAAGTTCATCGGAATAACACAGCTTTTCTCACCTTTCTATAGATAGGGAGCTATTTATTTATTCAATTTATGCCCCTCCTTTTTTCCAATATGGGACACAAGGAGGCAAAATTTATTCTGCAGTATAGGCATAACTGAAAAATGTCCTCCATTGATAAGGGCTTCTGTGATGGAACAGAGTTCTCAGGTAGGTTCTAATGGGAGGAGGCATTTCTAGTTACCACGTTCCCAGGCCATCTATGGCTTTAAACAATGGGCAGAACCCAGAAGTGACAGCGTACCCAACAAAACTGTACAAAAGGGATGGAAAGCATGTGGCCCCCAAGACTTTGGGGAAATAAAACTTCCAGCAAGCCCTCTCCAGCATAGCTAATGGTGCGGAATTATGGGAGTTGCAGTCCAACAATATCTGTAGAGCTACGTAATTCCCACCTCATGATGTAAGCTGGACACAGGGTGCTGTGATAAATCACCTCCATGATTTCATAGATTAAATGGATTAGGTGATTCTTTTTCAGCCTGATTTTGGAATAACAACTTAGGCCATTTCCACACTACACTGCTATTATTCCACTTTGCTATTATTATTTTACACTACAGTGCTATTATTCCATTTTGAACATTCTGTGGAATTCTGGAGTTTGTAGTTTACTGAGGCCAAAGAACTCTGTGGCTGAGAATTCTAAATGCCCCTCCCTAAACTGCAAACCCCAGGATTTCATAGGATATTGAAAGTGGAATAATAGCACTATAACAGTGTAGTGCAGATATGGCCTTAGTCAGCCTGTGGCATGATTTTCTCCAGCAGACAATTCCGTTGATTATTCTAGGGATCTGAATGGAGCCTTCATTTGTGGCATGACACTGGTGATCTGCTAAGACCATCTGCTGAGAGCATCTCCTGGAAGATGAATCACTGACAGTAGGATGTTTCTGTTTAGGCAGAAGTCCCAGATTTGAAGAATGAAGTAAAGAAGAGTTTTCAACGGTGTGCCTCCTTGCTTGTTCAAGTAATAGACAACTATGGTGTTGTCCAATATTACTTGAACTGCTTGGTGCCTTATCAGAGACTCAAAAGCATGGAGAGCTTTCTCTACCACCACTATCTTGAGTGTATTGATGTGGAGCTCAGTTTCACAGTTTGTCCATTGCCCCTTGACACAAAGACTGTCCATGTGGGTGCCCCAACTGTCCATGGATGTGTCTGTTGTCAGAGACTTCATGGGCTGATGTGGAAGAAAGGCGTCCTGACTAGCAGATTGTCAGTGTGGAGCTACCACTCCAAAGAGCAATGAACTGCCCTTGGAATTGTCAATCACATCTGAGGTGAATCCATAAGGATATTGAATGTAGAGGGGAACCAGCCCTGAAGTGATCACATTCACAGGCAAGCATTCAGGATCACAAAGTTCATGGAGGCCAGAAGGCTGAGGTGAACCTGAACAAGGTTGGCAGCAGTGAAGAACAGCATGACACAGAGTGTGAAACCAGTCTCAAAGAAGGGACTTGAGCACTGCTCTGATGAACTGGATGGCACGAGACGACTGCAAATGAGACCTGTTGAAGTTGACAATGAGACTAGGTAGTTGAGCAACTAAAGGGTGAGATACAAATCTAAAAGGAGGTGAGACCTGGAACATGCAGCAAGGAGTCAGTCATCTATGTCATCTATGTATGGAAAGATGATGTCACCCTGCTAACATAACCAAGACTCTACAACTGCCATGCACTTTGTAGAGATGCATGGGGTGGTAAACAGTCCAAAAGGCAGGACATGAATTTGGTAGGGCTCACTTCCTATGGCAAAGCAGAGGAAGTGGTGGTGCAATGGCTGGATCCCAATGTGAAAATAAGTATCTTTGAGGTTGATGGTCATAAACCAGTCTCCTTCTTTCAGCAACAAAGGATAGAATTCAAGGTGACCATATGGACCATGTGGAAACACCTGGGATGTATAAACAAATTCATGTCCCTTGAGCCCAGAATGAGGAGAAGTCCACCATCCTTCTTCAAAATGGTGAAATAGTGAAGAAAAACCCCTGTGGAATGAGTATGGTTTTACGGGTTTGATGGCTCCTTTCTTGAGAAGGGTATCTATCTCCTCCAACAGAGTGATAGAACAAATGATAACACGAACTATGCCAGTAGGTGGATGTTTGGTGAATTTGATCACGTAGCTCATACCAATGTTGAGGACCCAAGAATCAGTCATGATGGTAGACCAGGCATGCCAGAAAGGATGGAGTCTGTTGCTGAAAGGGAGAGTGGAAAGAAGGAGGCCATGAAAGAACCAAAGCTGACACTTGCTCTCCAACGACTTATTTTTATAAGACGGATCAGTAATGGGATGGTATAGATGAGTTCCTGGATTGTAGTAGTGCAAGAAAAGAGGCTCTGGTCTGTTTTGAAGGAACCACCCTGTAGGCTCATTTAGAACTTGACAGGTGCCTCGACCATGAGTATCTAGGTCCTGAAAGACCAGAAGACAAGCTGAACTTATGGACCGTGGTCTGTGTCTTTCAAGTAAGTTCCAAAGTATCATCAGTGTTTCTGTGGAACAGCCCAGACTTGTTGAATGGCAAATCCTCAATCGGTGAAAGAAACCCAAGGAGCATAATCAGGCATGATGATGTAAGGCTATGGCCCATGCAAGAGATTTTGTGCTGCAGTCAGCAACATGCTTCATTGTTGTAAGTTGCTGTGATGCTAAGACATCAGATTGAAGAGCTGCTGTCAAATGTTGGTTGTCATCTGAGAGTTTCACCAAATGTCATGTCACTCACTCCCACAGATGATGCTGATATGCTGACGTACACATCTCATAGTTAGCAACGTGGAAGGACAACGTTGTGGTGGAGTAGATCTTTTTAGCAAGGACATCAAGCTTGCAACCTTCTTTGTTCAGTAGGGGTTGCTACTTTCTTTTGAGTTGTCTTGTTCTGTGCAGCCTCAAGAACAGTAGAGTTGGGCTTTGGGGTGCTGAGAGAGCCTAATCAGCGCTAGAATAAAAAATCTTAGATATAGGTCTTAGAGATGATGGGTTCCTCCAAGACTGCCACACAATTTTAAAGAGAGTTGAAAGAAGGTGTAGGAACCCTTTCTTGAATTCTCCTGAAGAATGGATCTCAGGTTCCTGTTCATGCAACTTAGTATCAAGCTGGAGGGACTTGTCTATCCATAGCAGCAACTCCATAGGTGTTGTCTGTGGGCAAAACAGCTTCATGTTTGCCAAGAATGTTATGAGGTGAACACTGGACAAAAATGGAGAAGACAAAGTTGAATCCAAGTCAGTGTCATATGATACAATGGACTCAGAACAGCGATGGCACAATCTGAGTGGAAATGTCAATGAAGTCACAGCAGGAGGTGCAATAGATGGGAAAGAATGATGGTGTGGAGAAGGCGCCACAGCTGAAGAAACCATTGGAGCATTGGTGGAAACAGTGGTACAAGGGACAATGGTGGAAGCAGTGGTAAGGACAGGCATGCTGGTAGCTGAAGGGGATACCTGAGGCTTGTTGGTGAAGGAAGTGGTTGCAGGACATTCCTGCATTTCTGTAGATAGTGGAGATGACACCACCTTGCGAGAAGGGTGGGTTTGCATAGGAGATTGGGACCAAAGACAATGCTTAGAAGAACAAGAAGGCCTGTTCTGATTCACTGATTCTCCATGCCTCGTTGTATAGTGGTAAGGGGAAAGTCCTGACCATGGTAATACTGAGACGGACTTGGATCTCAATAAACATAATGGTACATTGAGGGACTGGACTACAGCACCTGGCGTAATAGTAATCAGGATTGTAGTATGCTACAGCATCCTCAGAGAGAGAATCTCCTTCAGAGGGGGCAGGAGAATATCAACAGCATTATGGGGTGGAGTGCAGTGCCTAAAATCATACTGCCCAGCCTCAGCCTCAGCCTCAGCCTCAGCCTCAGCCTCAGGAGGAGGGCAATGGTATCATCTGGATCTATGATGAACTAGAAAAGGTCAGTCCCATACCCTCAGAGCTGATGAAATGAAAGATCAGAACGAACCTGAAGATGAGCATTGAGACGTAGGCCTATGCCAACCAGGTGGTAGAGAGGCATCCCTGGAAGAACAAGTCCCAGGCATCAATGACTGTAGCTCAGGCTGAGCTGGAAGACCCAGAGAATGCTGAGGCCCCAAAGAGGAAAAGTTAACTATCTCATCATCTGACATGACCAATACTTGAGCAGCCTCTGGAGAGTGGTGTGGAATTGAGGGCTGAAGAGTTTGAGTCAGGGAAAAATGAAGTGGCAAGTGGTCTGGTGATGCTGGTCCAGATGTGACTTCAGGGACCACCAAAGATAGAAGCTAAGACTGGGAAAGATCTTTGGCCTTCTTTTTCTTTTTGTGGTGCCTGCATTTGGCACACTGGGAAACATCCCAATGTCAAAGGAACCCTAATACAGGAACCCTCATCCTTTGACTTGTCAGTACCAGCTGCAGGATAAGATGGAGGACACTTGGCACTTTTGGCTGAAGGAGCCTTGGTAGAAGGTTGCTTGGATGCAACCCATGAAGTGGACGGAGGAGTCTGCACCAAAAAAGGTGTGCAGAGCAGAGGATCTACTGGACATTGAAGGAGCATCTGGACAAGTCAAGGCCTGCTCGTAGAGGGTGTGAAGAGCATTTTTTCCAGGCTTGGGGAGTCCTCACCATACAGTGCAAGGAGGACTCAATATTGTGATTTTTTCCCAAGCACAATAGGCAATGGGAATGGCTATTGGGATTTGGAATTTTTGCTCTACAAGTGAAACACTTCTTAAAAGATCTGGCTTGCATAGTAACAGAAACAGAATAACCATGAGAGGATAAGCCAAGAAAAAATCTGAGAAACAGTCCAAGTCAAAGCAAGCAAATAAAGTTACCAAATTAAATTGCAGAAGAAAGTTGAGAAAGAATAAGCAGCCTGAAGCCCTTTTCGCACCTTACCTTTGTCGCGGCGGTGGGGTGCAGCGCTCGCGCAAGCAACCAGTTGCGTGAGCCGCTCATGGCAGCCCTTCTACCTCCCGCAGCTGTTTGCCGGTTGCGCGAGCGTTGCGCGAACGCCCCGCCCCTTCCTTCCGCAGCACAGTCTGGGAGATGTAGGCTGCGCTGGGGGAGGAAGCGCGACCAGCCCGCTTGTCCGACGCACCACACGCAGGTAAGTGTGCGAGGGCCCCGGGAACATTGCACGACTGCACAGTATTTTCGGCTCCCAGCTGAAAATAATAAAATGCACACGTGTCCCGCTTTAGGCTCATGAGTGTTGCATGAATGGGAGTGCATCGTACGGACCAACGCTCCCATTCATGTGACGCTCAAGGGGCCCTCGCGCTACAGAAACTGCGTGCGAAAAGGGCCTGAGTCAAGAATCCTAATGACTGAAGGCAAAATCCACAACTAACTGTTCCTTTCAGTGCTGCTGCTATAGTGGACAAAAAGGATCTAGGGGTCTGAGTGGGAACACGGAGGAGGGGCTACTGCCAAAATACCTCCCTAACAGCTCTAGAAGGTTCCAAATAATGCATTGTGCAGGTGCAGTTAACTTCATTTGTGTGAATCACAGAGATCCAGACCCTTTTCGCATGGCATTTTCCATGCAAAAAAGGGCCTGGAGAGTCGTGCGATTGTGAGGAGCGATCTGCATGATGCACTCACAATCGTGCGATGTTCCAGGGGCCGACAGGCGCCAATCGCACACCTTTTCATTTTCGGCTAGAAGCTGAAAATGGTGTATGATCACGCATTGCTCCCGGGCCCCGCGCACACTTACCTGGCGTGTGGAGCCTCCGGAGCTGCGCCAGTCGTGTTTCCTGCCCCAGCGCAGCCTGGGAAACTCCCAGGCTGCACTATGGAAGGAAGAGGCGGGGCTCTCGCGCAAGCAGGCAGCTTGTGTGGAACTGAAGGACCCTGAATGTGAGAGCCTCTCGCCAGAGGCTGCTCGCGCAATCCCCGCACACAGCACCGGAAGACAGTAAGGTGTGGAAAGGGCCTCTGATTACTACAGTAGGATTATTGTACTATTGTCCCATTACCATGAATTTACAATTGCTGTAAGATTTTGACCACTTGTTTTTCAACATCTACATCTGCCTGAAGTAATTTACAGATTTGAGCCGGTGTACCACCCTCTCTATCCCTCCTACTCTTATTTTCATTAGAATGTAGTAAGGCAGTTGAATCCCAAACCAATGTCAGACAAAATGCAGACATTTGGGTAATGCTGTGGAGATAGGTGCACAGTTGGGGTTGCAGTTCTACTGAAGGCAGCAAGTTTGCAACTTGGAACACTCTTGCTGGAGGTGCTTTGAGGCCCCTCCCTAAACTACAAACCCCAGGATTTCATAGGATGTTGAAAGTGGAATAATAGCACTGTAACAGTTTAGTGCAGAAGTGGCCTGGGTCTGGATGGTATGTTTCTGAAAGTTCTTAAAGAAAACAGATGTGAAAACTGCTGATCTTCTGGGAGAAACATGTCTTTAACATTAGCCTTTGTTCAGGCTTCTAGTTCTAGCTTTATGTATGGCTGACATGATTTATTGCTCTGCCACTGAGTTTGTCTTCTAATGGTGTGCCCTTTGACAGAGAAGAATCCTTCTGTCAGAGCAGCAGCTTCCTGATTTATGGGAGACCTGAAAGTTTTTTTAATATATCACCAGATCATAGCCTGCATAAGCACCTGCTCAGGAATGGAGTGGCAGATTGCAGCAGTGAGGCAATGTAAGATAACAGCTGCTGATAGAAAGTGGGGAGGGGGGAATTTCCCACTCATTGATGAATATTACATACCTATAAGAGCCAGCATCTCTTGTATTGAGGAAGATTGACTTAAAGAAGAATAAATAAGGAATAACAAGCCCATGATATGCAGTAAGCTGACTCTCTTGTGTGTACCTTCCCTGGTCTTGAGATTTAAAGAGACAATATGTACTTACTTTCTTTATTCTTTCTCTATTGGAATGATGATTTCGTTCCATGGGAAACCTTTTAATGAAAGAAAATCTTCCCTATACCTTTACATTTCACTCCACTGGAATGATGTGGAATAAAACCAGCTTTATAGTTTTTTGAAAAAAGGGAGTTGAAATGTTAAAATGAAATTCCTCTTCGATTGACTTTGGTTAATAACCCATTGTGGATTTTTACAATTTGAATTTGGACTATTAACTAAGTCTAAAAGTACCTGATTGAGATATTAACTTATGTGAAATAGCTCCAGATGGCATCTACTGGGAACTGTTGCAACTGACTGTGGGAAAACTTTTTTAAAAATAATTTACTGTCATTATGCTTCAACAAATAAGCAGTCCAAGACCATTTCCGCACTACACTGCTATACTGCTATTATTCCACTTTCAACGTCATATGGAATTCTGGGGTTAGTAGTTTATTGAGGCCAAAGAGCTCTTTGGCTGTGAATTCTAAATGCCTCTCCCTAATGCCCAGTGCCCAAGAGATTTTTTTTAAAACTGATCTTTCTGCTTTGGCTTATTGAGTAAGATGGATTCTCAGTTTGAACAAAAGGAAATACTGTTGCAGGAAAACTGAGACACGGAGACCTCAGAGCTTAGGAAAAAGAGTATTTATTACACGCGGGCTGTTGGCGGGATCTCTCCCTGAAAAACCAAGAGCCCTGAAGAAAGGTTACTCAGTGATTTTATAGACTCAGCATAAGTTTCACTTTCCTCAAACACAGCATATAAGTTTCACTTTCCGGTGGATTACATCAATCAGGTACATCAAAAGGCTAGGCACAGAAAAACAACACTTCAGGATGATGTATTCTGTACCAGGTAGAATCAGGGAGGGATTCTTTCTCCGGTCAAGTTGACTCCTAAACTTTTTCATTAACTAAGCATGACAACATCGCATACCTGAGATAGGCACATTTGCAGCTAATTTATTTTCATCTATTTTTCTACTAAAAGCAAAGCCTATATATGTTAACCCTTTCATTCCCCCCTTCATGCCAAATTCAATTCCTTGCAATTTGAAGCATGTGCCATTTCCCTGTTTCCTTTATAACACAAAAGATACATAGCAGCATTGTAATAAACCTGTTAGTGTTAGTTATTAAATCTTCTGGGGTCTGGCTGTATGCCGGACTGCTGAACCCAGGACAGCAGTAAATAGAGCCTAGCCCCATTTCTTCTTCTCCCCAGTCGCAGGTCTAGCCGTACATCGAACTGCCTTGCCGGTCGGCAGTAGTAAGGCCTAGCCTGGATTCTTCTTACCGCTTCTTCAGAGTGAGCTTGAGAGTGTTAGTAGGATCACCAGTTACCAACCAACCCCCTTTTGCCCTCTTTACTCGGGTCCAATATATCCACCAACTATTTTCATCTCAATATGAGTTGTCTTTACTACCTAATAGGGTTTCCTCTACCCATAACCAAATGGCATTCTTTCCTTCACTCCCAAAATGGCTTTCTGCTTGGGCTGAAAAGAAGACAACCCTTTTTGGTTTTGTGAGGTGTACACCTCATCCTATACCTTATTCTATTTGGGCTCTGGAAGGAATAAAAATGCTTCTGCTTTCTTTGTTACTGGCTGCACATAGAATAACAGTAAAGAGTCTCTGTGAAGTGGGCTAGTTAGGTCGTATCACTTGCCCTGTGTTGGCATCTGATTACTATCTGGGCCATACGTGTTGAACTACTGTATCTTCAAAATTTTATCTTCATCTTCTCCACTTTTCTTGAATCTTGAGGCTTTCAAGTACAATGTGACTCTTCCCAAGTGATTCCTTGAACAATGGTTTAATTCTGGATGATCTTGTAGACAAATGTGGGTCTGCTGCTTGAGCCTCTATGGCGAGTGTGGGCTTGTTAGGGCTATCGTGGGTTCGTCACCTCCCCTAGCTTGCTGGTGCTGCACCAGGGAGCCTCTTCAGTTGCCACTCTATTGGTAACCTCTAGGACTTCTTTACTTCTGTCTTACCATGCATTATCCTCGTGCCAGCTGCCCACTTCTCCTTCCAGGGTGTCACATCTCCCAGCCCTTGCCCTTCTGCCTATGGAATGAGAAACAAAACTTCTCCTCCTGACTGCTGACCACAGACATTATTCAGGGAGTTCCGCTCCCATTCCTGCGAAGGAATTCTCATCATATATCGCTTCTCATCTGGTCTCTGCATACGCCAGTTGGACCATCTATACCGCTTTTCTGCTATCCTCTTCCACATCCATCACACATCCACGTCCTTCTCTGACTTTCTTTCACCATCTCTTCAGGCCGCCAATGTCTTCTCCTGCCCACACTGGGTACACTGGCTCTTTTCCCAGAGACCCTCATCCTGGGTCTCCTATCACCTTCTTCCATACTCTTCCTGACCTCTACTTCATCCATATTTCTCCTCTGCGTTGTTTCACCAAAGTAGCTGCGAGTTCTACCTTCTTGGTCATTCTTCAGTCTTTTCCTCTCTCCTCATTCACAAGCACCTTCTACTACTTCCAGTAACTCTTGCAAATTCCTCCTTCAAAACCTTCAAATTCCTGGAACTTCCTCCAAATATCTGGGTAACTTTGGATTACAAAAGCCTATGGTCTCCCATCCAAGTACTAACCAGGCCCGACCCTGATTAGCTTCCGAGATCAGACGAGATGGGGCGTGTTCAGGGTGGTATGGCCGTAGGCTTATGGGTTGGCATTATTTGAGTTAACTGCCTTAATGAAAACAATATCCACATTCAAGGGAAGTCTGCAATTTCCCTAAGTGGTTGAAGGACTTCTTTAGTGAAAATCATGACTCCATGGCTTCTGGTCTTACTGCTTGTGACACTTCCTGACACCTTTGCTTTTCACTTTCTCTTCTCTGCCATGCAAAAGCAGGCAGGTCTTTCAGGCAAACGCCAATTCTATGCTCTTCCCCTCCCTGTCTGCCCCCTCAGGGGAGAGGCAGGTGAATGAAGAAAGGTTGAGACAGGGGGCTGGCTGTTTCCTGTTGGTGTGCCCAAAGTTCCTATGCTAAATGCTTTTTCAAGAAACTTATTGTCAGATAGAGTTTTTGCAGCCTTCTTTTTCTTTTCCTTTTACAATGCTTCTCTGGACTGAAAGGATGACTGAAGTTTCTTGGATTCAAACTCCTACTGCCAGAATTGCAAATTCAGGCTCCTCACTCCCTCCGTCTCAAGGGGGGGGTTGCATTCAGCCTGATGACTACAAGGAGTGAGAAAAAAGCCTAAAAATTGTCCTCTGCAGAGGCAGCCTTCCCTATGCTAAATGTAAACAATGGAACTTTGCAAGCTGCATTGTAATCTTGTTTCCTTTCTTTGATGTAGAAATGTATCAAGAAGTTTCCAAAGTCCCCCTTTTTTCTTTTCTTTTTTCTCCTTTTCCTTCTATGTGAGCCCACAGGGGGAAGGATTCTTGATGGCTGAAGAGTTTTAAACATGAAACAGGCAGCTGTCACCTGGCTGCTCTTCTTATTATTGTGCCAGTCCATTATTGTTATTATTATTATTTTTTCCTCTACCTCTGATGTGTGTTGAAGGTTGCTTCCAGTTATTAAAAAATCAGATCTTGCTCCTATGACATTCTCACCCAGCCTACCAGGCTGAAAATGAGTTATTAAAACTATCTTCATAGCTTCCTTTTCCTGTCCCCTATGTACACACTGACAGAATTCTTAAGCATTTGGCTAAAGAAACTTCCATCCTCCAAAAACCAGCAACTATAGAGTTAAAATCTAACAGTCTGCAGGAGGGAGGAGGGGCTGTGGGATAGTGCTGCTTTCGAGCAAAACAGGAGAGGGAAAGGAGAGAAAGCAAAGGAATGCCGCTTTTACTTACACACACAAGCCTTTGAAGTTTTTCTACTTACATTAAAGCATTAAAGCAGCGTTTGTCTGTTATCTCTGACCAGGCAAAAACTACTGATAAGTACATCTCTTCCTAACCCTTTCTTTGAATTTCCAGCACAGCATGAAGCAAAGCCTCCTCCCCTCTCTTTCTGCTCCGAAACGGCAATGTGTAAGGAGCTAACAGTTTAAGCTAAAACAATGAGGTAGTCTAGACAAATCTTCCCTTCTGAGAATTTGACCGGGGTGCCCTTCCTAAAAATTCTTAAAACATACATTGCAAGGGTGTACAATTCCTCCACCACCTCCCATGTCCTCCCACCTAAAATCAAGACAGACACAAAAGGGAAAAGGGGTGGCCGGTGAGTGGAGGGGGTCTCACCAGCCGACACAAAAGGAAGAAAACACCACGCACTATGTCACTGGCCAGTACTGTCGGACGATCTACGATCAGTAGTTGAAACCGCAATGACCAGTCATTAACAACATTCGCACATTCACTCACACAGTCCCTGCCTCCCGCCGTCCCATTCCACACAAAAGCAGAACAGCTTCCCCAGCGCTTCTATGGCTGGGTAATAGTGACTGCTTGGGAAGTGATCAGGTTCCCCTTCCACCCTCCTGGGTGGGGCGTCTGGACTCCAACCAGATTATACTTGCCTAGGTCTTGTGACGGCGCTTCTACACGAACCAATTCTCCAATGTCTGTTGGACTTAAACCAAACTGGAACCAAATACAGATGAAAGTTTCAATGGAGGCAGGGCTCAGTTTCCATACTCTGCATCAAAGGTTCCCTCGGTTCCGTGCTTGCCGTTCAGGTGCTGCCCAGCACAGACTCCACTTCCTCCCGGCATAAACTGCCAGTGGCGCCCAGAAAGGGAAAGTGTGCTGAGCCCCCTTCCTGGCGAGACGGTTCGAGAGCAGGCAAAAATCCACCTCTGTGTCTCACTCCTGCCTGCTCCTCCTCCTGGCTGGCTCGCCATTTTATGTTGCAGGAAAACTGAGACACGGAGACCTCAGAGCTTAGGAAAAAGAGTATTTATTACGCGCGGGCTGTTGGCGGGATCTCTCCCTGAAAAACCAAGAGCCCTGAAGAAAGGTTACACAGTGATTTTATAGACTCAGCATAAGTTTCACTTTCCTCAAACACAGCATATAAATTTCACTTTCCGGTGGATTACATCAATCAGGTACATCAAAAGGCTAGGCACAGAAAAACAACACTTCAGGATGATGTATTCTGTACCAGGTAGAATCAGGGAGGGATTCTTTCTCTGGTCAAGTTGACTCCTAAACTTTTTCATTAACTAAGCATGACAACATCGCATACCTGAGATAGGCACATTTGCAGCTAATTTATTTTCATCTATTTTTCTACTAAAAGCAAAGCCTATATATGTTAACCCTTTCAATACCTGTATATTTTTTTGGAGTTATTGAAGGAATTCAGGGATTTTAAATGTGAAGAACTGAGGAAGCTTGGAAAACTGAAATGAATTTTTACAAATCTTTTGGAATTGTACTCTTGTGGCTCAACTAAGACCCTTTCCGCACCTTACCTTTTTCCAGCACTGGGGTGCAGGGATCGTGCGAGCAGCCTCCGGCAAGAGGCTCTCGCGTCCCTGCTGCTTCAGCTCTGCATGAGCTGCCTGCTCATGCAAGAGCCATGCCTTTTCCTTCCGCAGTGCAACCGGTGCGGCTCCAGAGGCTCCACATGCCAGGTAAGTGTGCGCAGGGTCTGGGAGCAATGCGCGATTATGCATCATTTTCGGCTTCCAGACGAAAATGAAAAGGTGCACGATCGGTGCCTGCTGGCCCCTGGAGCGTCGTGCGATTGTGAGTGCATCATGCAGATCGCTCCTCACAATCACGTGACGCTCCAGCAGCCCTTTCGCATGGCAAATGCCATGCGGAAAGAGCCTAAAAGTGTTCAACTTGAACATAAAGAGAGAATGAAGCCAAAGAAGAGAGAGGAATATAAGGTTATTATGAATTTGAGTTGATAAGAGATCCAGAGATGATATGTGTAAAGAGAAACATGTTTGAGTTTTTGGTATTCAGTGATTTTTAAAAAGAAAGGGAAATAGAGATAAAGACAAGATATACATAAGACATTATTATATTAATATAATATATTACTAATAAGTATTACTAGGTAGTAACTGCTAATATAAGAGTAAAACTAATATGATAAATACTGAATATATTGTTTGTTGGAAGTTATTTTATGTATTTTAATTTAGTTAGATTAGTTAGTTAGATTAAGTTTTCTTTGTTAGATTTAGTTTTTTCTACTTTCTTATTTTGATTTATACATACACAAACAATAATTACAATTTTATACACACACACATACACACACATATATCTGAAGAATTATTGTCTTTTTTTTGTCTGTCTTTTAAGTTACGATTTATATACATACATACCTTCTTAAGAATAAAAAATATTTTAAAAATAGCCTTTGTTCCAGAAAACTGAGAAGCAGCGAAAGCTTGATTAAAGATAAATATCAAGCATATCTAGCCAAAGAGGAATCAGCATGGTTTCTGCAATGTCTAGTCCCGTCTCACTAAATTTTCAGACTTCTTCAAGAGAATCAGCAAGCAGGCTGATAAGGATAATGAAGTGATAAACAATGTGTATTTGGATTTTCCAAAACCTTTTGTCAAAGTCCTTCATGTAGCGTTTCTGAACAAATGTTGCAATTGTGTAATAAGAAGACAGGCCTTTTGATGGATCAGTAACTGGTTAAACAATGGGAAAGAGGAATATAAGTTATGTTCTTTCATGGATCTGTCTTAGATTTGGGACTGTTGCTTTTTAACATGTACATACATTATTTGTATTTATCATTTAATATCTGACCTTTCTTCTAAAAGGTCTCAACGTCGCTCACAACAAAATCACAATGTAAAAACTGTTCAACTGTTCAAAACTGAATCAACAAATGAATTTTCTAAACAAGAGACCTATGTATTGGTTTTAATGACATCTCTAAAACACGGTTAAAAGACAATTAGGTGAGATTACAGATAGTTGATTAACAATTACACAAGTAACCTCATTTTTGACAAAACTGAAAGTAATTGGTGATGCACTACAAGCCATGACATTTTATGAAAATATCTGCATGCATTCGGGGAATCCATTGAAGAAATAAACAAGCACACTGTACCTTTGGTTTACATAACATCATTTCATTTTTGATTCATGCTTCAGAACATTATGGGAAACAGACTTAGACACTGAAACAGCTGTGGAGGACTGGGGTAAAATCTAGTATTCTCCATCTGAAAGAAATAATCCTCACATTAGCTCACTGCTAACACAATAACCCACTGAGACTAGTTAAAACGGTTTTTATTAATTCTGATATGCTTGTGGGCATGCAACAGCACTAGAATATATCTATATGTGTGACCTGAGTACAGGTATGTTTATACATTCTGGTCTCAAGGACTTTCAAAACCAATACACCAGAAAATTTGTGGTGGTTTGTTACTCTTATCAGTTTTATAGGTCACAGTAAATGGCTTCAGATTAAGCATATTATTTCGGCATTGCTCATAGGAGCCAGATTAAAGATTTCATTCTCATTAAAAGAAACTTAAAACCTTAAATGCTATGTCCTGATTTAAAAGAATATGGAATGTTATTTGGGGATCAACCATGAAATAACAAGATCAGGTAGAGAAAATTGGGTTAAATATGGGCCACTTTATTTGACCTAACCTATTTAAGTTGTGTTGGCCTGGAAATAGAACAAGTGTTTAGGATCACCTGCTCCCAACGCTAAACTTGATGGGGCAAAATGATATTAAAAAAAAAAAACACATAGAGACTCCAGGCCAACAACTTTCTATAGTTTGAAAATCCTTTAATGCTTTTAAAACTGGGGCCTTTCCATTCAGCAAGACCAAATAATTTCCCCTAAGGTGAATGACCCAGTACACTCCTCAAACAGCGGAGGCAAGAAACCATTCCACTGGAGGCCTCTTCTGCCCAGCCACTCCACAGTGGCAACATTGCTCAACCCTGGCTGAGCTCCGAAATGGCAATTTCAGGCCTGGTGTGCATCCCAGAACACCATGCTGTGGTCACGTATCAAGACGTGCCTTCTTGCCACACAGCACCTAGAATCTAACAACAAACAGAAAAAATTAAAACAACATTAGTTAGGCAATATAATTTCAGTACTTAAGAAGATGCACATACTTCTTTGCAGCAACAGATTTCAACACCCAATGTGTTGGATATCCTGTGGGCCAAAGCCCACGTCTGAAGCAGTGGAGGCAGCCTCACACTATGAAGGCCCAAACACTGTAAGGCCTTTGAGGTGATTGCCCAAAAATGGTACCTGGTAAGGGGTGAAACATCAACATGCTAAAACAACAATTTAGAAGACATTGTGTTAATAATATGGATAGTCGCCATGTTATCACACCAAAAGTGCACGGAAGAGTTAGACAAATCCATAGCCCAAGTCCTAACTGCCACAACAACAGGAAAAAACACTAAAAAGATTAAAATTGCATAACAAACCAGCCTGATTCCATTCCTCCGGCCAAGACTAAGCACACTAATGTCTTCTAAAATAAATGCCAGATCCTATAGAACCAGCTGCATCTGAAATATCTTTAACATGTCGTGAAGGCACAACTCATCTCTCCAAAACAACACACTATGAAATTAGGCAAGAAACTCCTGCAGAGCCAACAAATCCTCCTTTATTTCTCTAGAAAATGGAATCCTATGGTGAGGATTTTGAGCATCAGCAATGACATCACAGAGCTGCCTCAAAAAAGCCCTGCCAGGAGCAACCATCTTACACTCAAAATCAAGATATCCAGTAAGCTCCTGCACCTCCCTATCTATGCCCATATGAAGCCCTAAAAAAGAAGACACCCACCTATTCATCCAACTTCTTTGGAGGCAATCTACAATACTGCTGTGAGGTATCAATCTTGATACCTAAAAAAACCAAAGAAGTGGCTGGCCCCTCAGCCTTTTCCTGAGCTAAAGGCATATTCAACTCCTCCATGAGGGAATAAAATTCCTGCATTAACAGAGCACACTGCTCAGAACCAAACTTAACCAACAAACAAGAAATCATCTAAATAATGAACCATCCCTTTCAAACTTGATCTAAATCACAATGGCCACTCAAGAAGAGTGCTGAACTTCTGAAACATACTGCAGGACACTGAACATCTCATCATGAGGGCCTGATCCATGTAAAAAAGCCCCTCAAAAGAAAACAAAAACACTCTAACAATTCAAAATCCAAGAGGTGGACTGGAAGAAGGCAAAATGATGACTTAATGTCACATTTTGCCAACTCTGCTCCTACACCATTTCTACGAACAACTCTAATGGCAGAAATAACAGTACACAACTCAAATAGAATGGTATCATTAACTGGAACATAGAATCACAGAGTTGGAAGAAACCACAAGGGCCGTCAAGTCCAACCTCCTGCCTTGCAGAAATACACCATCAAAGCATTCCTAACAGATGGCCATCCAGCCTCTGTTTAAAATCCTCTAAAAAAGGAGACTTCACCACATGCTGAGACAGCGCATTCCACTGTCAGACTGCTCTTACTGTTATGAAGCTCTTCCTAATGTTTAGATGGTATTTCTTTTCCTGAAATTTGAAGGCATTGCTCCATATCCTAGTCTCTGGAGCAACAGAAAACAGTTTTGCTCCATACTCCATATCACATCCCTTCAAATACTTATCATGTCATCTCTTAACCTTCTCTTCTCCAGGTTAAACATACCCTGTTCCATAAGTCTCTCCTCATATGGCATGGTTTCCACACCTTCTACCATTTTAGTCACCTTCCTCTGGACATTTTCCAGCTTATCAATATCCTTCTTTAACTGTGGTGTCCAGAACTGGACACAGTATTCCAGGTGGGGTCACACCAAAGCAGGATAGAGTGGTACTATCACATCCCTTGACCTAGACACTACACTTCCCTTGATGCAGCCAGGAATAGCACTGGTTTCTTTAGCTCCCACATCACACTGCTGAATCATGCTCAGCTTGTGGTCTACTCAGGCCCTTTCTGCATGAATCCTGTCATGATTCCGGCAGTGTCTTTGCTGGGATGGGAATGTGTCCTGACTGCTCCCCTCTGCACCCGGCCGGCTGTTGGCGGATGGTAGCGCTCAGGACACACACCTTCTTTCTGCAGTGCAGTCAGCCTCCTCCTGTGCTGCACTGAGGAAGGAAGTTCCTTGCTACTGCTTCCGCCCTTTCTACACAGTCCCTGTTGATGCAATCGTCGCACAAAAATTATCAGATTTTTTTTTTCTGGTAATACTATAATATGTGATTGCAACAGCTAGGGACACAACAGGAGTAGGATCACAATGGTGTTGTGTGGTTGCACACATCACAGACCGGCTTCAATGCATGCTGGGATGGGGCTGCAGTGCAGAAATGGCCTAAGACTCCTTGATCCCTTTTCACATGTACTGCGGTCAAGTCAGGTGTCACCCATCTTTTATTTGCGCATTTCATTTTTTCTGCCCAAGTGTAGTACGTTACACTTCTCCCTATTGACATTTTTTTAGTTAGTTTCGGCCCAGTTCTCTAATCTATTAAGGTCATTGTCGTGTTGGAATTCCTCATGACATGAATTGTAATGATGATTGCTTAGTAAATATGTTAGCATTTACAATACTGTATGTCACAAGCATATTGTAGAGATCTTATATCGGTAGTGTGTGTATGTAGAGAATGTAGATCCTGGAAGGTTATTGTGTAGTGTTAAGTAATGCCCTACTGCATATGAAACTATGTAACTGTGAAATTATATGCACTTTGCCTATCCTGCTAGTTGGTGAGCAGGTCTAGTTAGTAACAGCTGTTAATTATTTTTGGAAGGATTATTGTGTGCTTTGCTTGCTTGGGCCCTTTTCACACGCGGGCGGCGAAATGGGGCAAGCCACGCCAAAACGGGGCTTACCTTGTTCCGTCGCCGCGCGGAGCAGCGCATTTCACGGCTCTACACGCAGCAGCATCCCGCGGCATCCTCAGCGCCCGGCAGCGCCCAAAATGGCGGATTTTGACTGGCGGAGCCTCTCCGCCAATCGGAGAAGCTCGCCAGCCGGAAATCCCACCCCCTGCCTGATCTGCAGGGATGCCTTTTCACGCGTCCGTAAATCCATATGGGCACTGCGATGGGGCTGGACGGGGCTGGACGTCCCGTGCCTTTGAAAAACCACATAAAATGTGGTTTTTCAAAAGCATGCGGCGGCGCCACTTGCAGGCGCCCAACCGCAGATTGGCGTGTGGATTTACTTGCGAGTAATCCACCCCAATTCGCGTAACAGTGTAGACGACCTCCGTGGAGGTCGATCTACACCATTTTTTTAACCCCATGTGAAAAGGGCCTTGGATATAGATACAATAGTACATATACATATACTGATTGCCTAGAAAGTAGGTGTAAATATTAATCTTCTCTTATTGTAGTATGCATGGTTTGATGTTGAGCAGGCATAATTAGTACTTGATATTATTCTTGGTTCATGAGGATAGTATATACCTTGATAAGTTGGGAAACTGAAGGTAATAAACAGAGAGCAGTTCATTGGGCAAGATGACCAAACGGGCTTTGGAGTTTGTTTTATGATCTAGCTCTAGACAGCAAGACTGGGATACAGATGGGATCAAAGGGCAACATAAGGATGGGCTGAAAGAATTAGCCTTAGCCAGGCAGGAAGGGGGGTAATAAAAGATAGAGCAAATGATGACAAATTTGGATAACATGAGCACATGGTCTAACCGACTAGCTAGGGGGAGGAGATAGCAGCTGTTGGTCCTAGCTGACTCACTGAGGGGTTGGGGGAGGAGCTAGCAGTTCTTTATCTCTGCTCCCTTCGGCACCCGCACTTTCACTTTACTACCTAACCTTAGCAAGAATAAATTGCTTCTTCCTTGAACCCATCCAGACTCAATCTGCCTGTCTACAACATCTAGTTAGGGCTGGAACTTGAGGGAGTATCTATAACCACTATAGAATTGCACCCTCTCTCTTGATAGGTTGACAATAAGAACTTGGCAAACGGGGTTGACATAGATTTTGCCATGGCACTTTGAAGGCAAAGCCCACTTTTAGCTTTTTCAATTTAACTATCTAAACTATCAGGTATGGAGGGTGAGGGAGTTGCTGCAGCTGTGGCATGTTTCTTTTCCTGCCGCAAGACGTCCTTGGGTACACCTGCAGCAAATGTAAGCTGGTCGCTCTGCTAGTGGATAAGTTTCAACAGCTGGAAGCACGCGTTTCAAATCTTCACATTAGTAGGCAGGGAGAGGAGTTCTTGGATAGGGCTGAAAACCTTTTTGAAAACGGAATTCACAGAGGAGCTAGTGGAAAAAGAAGCTGGTTTCCGAAACAGGGAGACAGATGCTTGGAGGAATGTGACATGCAGGAGTGGCAAGCCAAGGTGTCATATGGAGACTCTTGAGCTACAGAATCGCTTCCAAGTTCTTGACTTCATTAATGACAAAGTGGAACAGCAGGAAGAGGTCATGGAACGTCATCTGGAGGAAATCCAACATCAACAACAGGAACCCCAACATCAGCAGAACAGTATCCAACAGCATCAGCACCAACACTCTTGGCATGAACAGAAAGTTCAGGTGGCCGTGAGGGAATCTGCTCGTCGAGTAACCCCAGACAAGCCTCAGAGGAGATGAGTTCTAGTGGTTGAGGACTCTTTGCTGAGAGGAATGGAACTGATCATTTGCAACCCGGATAGAATCGATTGTGAGATGTGCTATCTCCCTGGGCCCAAAATCAATGACATAACGGAGAGGCTAACCAGACTGGTCAAGCCCACTGCCTGTAAACTCCTCCTTTTTGTTCTCATCGGAACCAATGACACTGCGAGGCACAGCTTTCACCGCATCACGAAGGATTACGAACTTATGGGTAGGAAGCTGAAGGACCTTCGTGCACAGGTTGTCCTTTCATCTCTTCTCCCAGTGGAAGGACACGGCCCACAAAGGGAAAAAAGAATAGTGGAGATCAACAACTGGCTCCAAAGATGGTGCTGTCAGGAACAATTCGGGTTTTCGGATCAATGGCCTCCATTTCCACGAAGATGGTCTTCTGGCAAGGGATGGCCTGCACCTTACAACCATCGGCCGGAACATTTTTGCTAACAGTCTCACAAAACTGATCAGGAGGTCTTTAAACTGAGTTTGACTGGGGAGGGGGACAGTATTATTCTGGGCAAGGATTCAGTGAGTGCTGTGAAAAATAGCTCAAATGAGATAGATAGGGCAGGCCAAGTAGAACTAGAGACTGACAGGGAGAGGGAAAGTAACTTTAGTACAGGAATTCCACAAAGGGCACATCGTCTCGAGTGTCTCTACACTAATGCACAGAGCATGGGGAATAAGCAAGATGCACTCCAACTCCTAGTACAACAAAATAAATATGATTTAATAGGCATCACTGAAACCTGGTGGGATGAATCTCATGATTGGAACATAGGAATAAGGGGGTATAACCTATTTAGCAGAAATAGACCAAACAAGAAAGGAGGAGGAGTAGCCTTATATGTCAAGGATGTTTTCAACTGTGAAGAGATCCATGACTTAAATCTGGGAAGCCAAGTCGCGAGCATCTGGGTAAGAATTAAGGGAGCGAGAAACAATAGGGATATGATTGTGGGGGTTTGCTACAGGCCTCCGGGCCAGCCTGAGGACATGGATGAGGCCTTCCTGGAGCAGATGGCCACACATTCAGAAAGGGGAGATGCAGTGTTAATGGGAGATTTCAATTATCCTGATATTTGTTGGCAGTCAAATTCTGCAAAGACTGCAAGGTCCAACAGGTTCCTTGCCTGCCTTGCAGACAATTTCATGGTCCAGAAGGTAGAAGCAGCGACAAGGGGATCAGCTATTTTAGATCTGATCCTGACCAACAGGGATGTCCTAGTTGATGAGGTGGAGGTGATGGGATCCTTAGCAGGGAGTGACCATGCTCTTTTGGAATTTGTCATTCAGTGGGAAGGAGAAGCCAAGTATAGCTAGACATGCATCCTAAACTTTAAGAAAGCTGATTTCTGTAAACATAGGGAGTTATTTGCTGAAATCCTGTGGTCAAGAATACTAAAAAAGAAAGAAGTTCATGATGGATGAGAGTTTCTTAAAAGTGACATACTGAAAGCACAATTGAAAACTGTGCCAATAAGGAGGGAAAATGGCAGGTCTCTAAAGAAACCGGAATGGTTGACTGAAGAACTCCCAGCTGAGTTAAGTGTTAAAAGAAACATGTACAGGAAATGGGAAAATGGTGAAACCACCAAAGAGGAATTCAAGCAAATAGCCAGGAGATGTAGGGAGAAGGTCAGAAAAGCTAAAGTGCAGAATGAACTCAAGCTTACCAGAGACATCGAAAACAATAAAAAGGCTTTTTAGATATGTCCGCAGCAAAAGGAAAAACAAGGAAATGCTAGGATCACTGCATGGAGAAGGTGACTAATTAATAACGGGGAGAAGAGAGAAGGCAGAACTATTCAATACCTTCTTTGCCTCAGTTTTCTCCCAGGAGGATAGAAGTACCCAACCTAGGGCGTGGGGAGCAGGTGAGGAAGGGGGGGAAATGCAGCACAGAATAAGTAGTACAGGAATATCTGGCTAAACTAGATGAATTCAAGTCCCCAGGGCCAGATGAATTACATCCAAGGATATTAAAAGTCCTGGCAGAAGTCATTTCTGAGCCACTTGCAATAATCTTTGAGAACTCTTGGAGAACAGGTGAAGTCCCAGCAGACTGGAGGAGGGCAAATGCAGGAAAGATCCTAGAGCAGATCAATAAACAGTCAGTTTGTAATTACCTAGAAAGCAATGCCGTTATCACTAAAAGCCAGCATGGATTTCTCAGAAATAAGTCATGCCAGACTAATCGTATCTCTTTTTATGATAGGGTTACAGACTTGATAGATGAAGGGAATGCTGTAGATGTAGCATATCTTGACCTCAGTAAGGCCTTTGACAAAGTTCCCCATGACATTCTTGCAAAGAAGCTAGTAAAATGTGGGCTGGACAGGGCTACTGTTATAGATGGATTTGTTACTGGTTGACCAACTGAACCCAAAGGGTGATCACCAATGGCTGCTTTTCATCCTGGAGAGAAGTGACTAGTGGGGTGCCACAGGGTTCTGTCCTGGGCCCAGTGCTATTCAACATCTTAATCAATGACTTGGATGAAGGAGTGGAGGGCATGCTGATCAAATTTGCAGATGATACCAAATTGGGAGGGGTTGCTAATACCCCAGAGGATAGGATCAAATTTCAAAAGGACCTTGACAGATTGGATAGCTGGGCCAAAGCTAACAAAATGAATTTCAACAGAGAGAAATGTAAGGTCCTGCACTTAGGCAGAAAAAATGGAAGGCACTAATATAGGATGGGGGACACGTGGCTGGACAGCAGTATGTGTGAAAGGAACCTAGGAGTCTTAGTAGATCACAAGCTGAACATGAATCAGCAGTGTGATGTGGCAGCCATGAAAGCCAATGTGATTCTTGGTTGCATCAATAGGAATATGGTGTCTAGATCAAGGGAAGTAATGGTACCATTCTATTCTGCTTTGGTTAGGCCTCATTTGGAATCCTGTGTCCAGTTCTGGACACCTCAATTAAAGAAGAATGTCGACAAGCTGGAACTTGTCCAGAGGAGTGCGACCAAAATGGTGAAGGGTCTGGAAGCCATGCCCTGAGACGAATGGCTTAGGAAGCTGGGTATGTTTAGTCTACAGAAGAGAAGTTTAAGAGGGGACATGATAGCCATGTTTAAATATTTGAAGGGATGTCATGTCGAGGAGGGAGCGGGCTTGTTTTCTGCTGCTGCAGAGACTAGGACAAGGAGCAATGGATTCAAGCTGTAAGAAAGGAGATTCCACTTGAACCATAGGAAGAACTTCCTGATGGCCAGAGCTGTCCGGCAGTGGAATATGCTGCCTCGTAGTGTGGTGGAGTCTCCTTCTTTTGGAGGTTTTTAAGCAGAGGCTGAATGGCCATCTGTTGGGAATGCTTTGATGGTTGTTCCTGCATAACAGGGGGTTGGACTCAATGGCCCCTGGGGTCTCTTCCAACTCTATGATTCTATGACATCAGAGACACTTTGAATTAATGAGACATGTAGATTCAACCAATCAATGTAAGAAAAGCTGAATAATTATTGCTTGGACCTATATATTCTTTGTTTGGGAGAATGCTGGTCAGTTTCTTCCACTTTAAGCAATGTTTGGATTCAAACTTTATTTCCAATAAAATGACATTTCTGTCTGTGTGTGTTTCCATGTTTCTGAGTGTTCTCAATGGAGGTGGTTTAGAGCCAGATATGGCAGGCATTTTGAATTCTGATCCTATCCTCTGGGGTGTTAGCTATCTCTCCTAATTTTGTGTCATTTGAAAATTTGATAAGAACGCCCTCTATTCCTTTATCCAAATCACTGATGAAGATGTTGAATAGCACTGGGCCCAGGATAGAACCCTATGGCACCCCACTAGCCACTTCTCTCCAGGATGAAGAGGAGCCCTTGGTGAGCACCCTTTGGGTTTGGTTGGTCGACCAGTCACAAATCCACCTAATAGCAGCATCTGACTAGCCTACATTTTACTAGCTTGTTTGCAAGAATGACTGAGTTCTCCTTTGGCAAAGACAAATAGTAAATAGTATAAATTCACCATGTGCCTTCTTGTGAACCACATCCAAGGGAGACACTTAAATTGCTAACTGGATGAGAAGAAAAGGAACCAACCACCCTCCATTCTGCTATCTTCTTAGCAATCTTATTCCTAATCTCCTGCTCCAAATCAACAACAGAATGTAAGTTTCTAACAAAATAAGGCTTCCAAACCCCCTGACATGTTATCCAGAAACCCTCCCTAAAACCCTTAGAAAAATAAAGAGCCAATTCCCTATCAGGATAAATATGTAGCAAAAATTCAAGCCTGTCCACATTAATTGAACTGGGCCCTTTTTGAAGGTGCTGTGGAAACTCCAGAACCTCTTTTTCCATCTTGCTGTCCCTGACACCACTTTTTCCAGGGTAAGCCATCTAAGCCATTTGAGGAAAATAAGAGGCAGCATAAGGAAACACAACAGGTAATATATTCTACAATCCAGCCTTTCCTTGGCTAGAAACAAACCTAACAGCCTCTGCAGGAGCTCCTAAACTGGTAGAAGGGCTAGTAACAGGAACAATAACTGCATGCAAATTGTTCCAGAAACCCCAAGGCTACATAGGCACACTTGCAGACTGTCCCACACTAACACCATTCATTTTGTTGTCCCCCATTGCGTAGTGTCAGGATATTGTGCAGTGTCAGCGCCTAACTCACCTGATCAAGGTTGGCCACTAGCAGCTCCCACAGACTCTCTATCTGAGATGGATCTCCTCTCATTGTTTCGTTAAAAGAGTCACTAGCATTCCATTCCTTGTGCAGAGCCTCTAAACAAGACAACACCATCTGATTAAAACTGTTGTTATTGGTTTTCTCAGTTATTCCATCCACCAGCTTATTCTGAGACTTACATCGCTCAGTCTCCTCAGGCTAGTCAAAATGATTGCCCTCTCAGTAATATTAGAAGGCCCAGTAAAAGGAATTGAGAATCTAAAGAAGATATTAGAAAGATTTGAAAAAGTTTCGGGGCTTAAAGTGAATGAAGATAAATCAAATATTTTGACAATGAATATAAATGGAGAGGAGGAAAAAAAATTGAGTGTCTATACAGGATTTACAAGAAGTCCCAAAGTGAAACTTATACTTATACTGAGAGTATACTTAACCAGGAAAAACTCTGATCTATTTAAAAATAACTATGAGAGAGTATGGAAAGAAGTTAATAAAGACTTCCAGAACTGGGGATAATTGAAACTATCTTTGGTTTGGCGTATTGCATCTGTAAAAATGATGGTCTTACCAAAGCTGCTGTTTCTGTTCCAAACTATGCCGATTATTAGTAATGAGTCTATCTTTAAAAGGTGGGAAAAAGACATCTTCCGTTTTATTTGGGATGGGAGGAAACCAAGGATTAAATTTAAAATAATGTGTGATGCCAAGGAAAGAGGTGGATTAACAGTCCCTAACTTGAGACTTTATTTCCAAGCATGCTGTTTAGATTGGTTTCGAGAGTGGGTAAAGCAATCGAACAACAGACATTTGGCACTGGAAGGAGTTGACCTAACTTTTGGCTGGCATGCGTATATAGGATATAACAAAGACCCTTTTTGCACTCAGTTTTTTTTGCATGAGGGCCCCTTGAGCATCGCATAAATGGGAGCGTCGGTCTGTACGACACACTCCCACTCATGTGACGCTCACAAGCCTAAAGCGGGATGATCGCACATTTTATTATTTTTGGCTTTAAGCCAAAAATACTGCGTGGTCACGCAATGCTCATGGGGCCCTTGTGAACTTACCTGCATGCGGTGCGCTGAACAAGCTGTCCCGGTCACACTTCCTCCCCCAGCGCAGCCTACAGCTCCCAGGCTGTGCTGCAAAAGGAAGGGGTGGGGCGCAAGCGTGGTGGTCGTGCTACCAGGAAGCAACCTGCAGGACGAAGGAGCGGGGAAGTGGCAGCGTTCTGGATGAGGCTTCTCGCGCGAGACGCCCCCCCCCAGCCGCACAAATGGGTAACGTGAAAAAGGGCCAAAGACATAGTGCATAGGGACTTCAACAACCACATTATAAGATGACCAGTATTGAAGACTTGGAAGAGATATAGAACAAGGATATACTTTAAAACACCTCTATGGCTCTCACCACAAGAAGCATTTTATAAAAGAGAAAATATTCTGCAAGACAAATGGATAACATATAAAGATTTAATAAAAATCCAAGGTGATTCTGTTATAATCAAAACGCAAGAAGAATTAAGAAATGAAGGAACAAACTGTCACTGGCTGTTGTACAGAGAGTTAAATGAAAAACTAAAAACGTAGATGAAAATAAATGGCTTTCAAATTGAAAAAACAACTTTTGACGAGATATTTTTTGAGAAGAAAGCCCAGATGATATCTGCAATATATAAAATTTTGTTAAGATGGGATACTGAAGAAGAAGTAATTAAAGAACTGATGATATGTTGGGCTCAAAATTTGCGCCATTAAATTGACCTGGAAAATTGGGAGAAAACTTGGAAGAAAAGACTTAAGTACACAGCATGCCAGAATATAAAAGAAAATATTTATAAAATGCACCTCTGATGGTATCTTCCTCCTAAAGGATTGGCAAAAATATATACAAACTGTAGCAATAAGTGTTGGAAGTGTGAGGATGAACGGGGCACTTTCTACCATATGTAGTGGATGTGTCAAAAAGCTAAGAAATATTGGAAGGAAATACACTTGCGGATTGAAAAAAAATTAGGTTTTCATTTCCACATGTCACCACAAATTTATTTATTGGGTATGCCAAAAGATGAATTAGATAAGAATTATGGAGAAATCTTATTTTATATGACAGCTTCCGCAAGAATTATTTATGCTAAGATTTGGAAAAAATCAGAAATACCAAATGTAGATGATTTGGGAAATAAAATTGTTTGATATGGCATTAATGGACAAATTGACGATGCTATTGAGAAGGATCCCCCTTGGTACATTTGTTAAGAAATGGGATCCAGTTATACAACACTTTAGAAACAAATGGGGTGATTTGTCAATAGCAAGCTTTCTTGACTGATGAAGGTGATATGGTCAAAATGGTAAAAATTGGTTAAAATTATGGTTAAGTTATGGTTAGAATTTATACTGACTATCTTAATGTATATAATAATAGAGTCCCGATGGGTTTAAAACTATAAAAACAGATCCTCATTTATCATGTATGTATATTTTTTGTAAAGACAATCTAGTTGGAAGCAAAGTCCAGATGGGAAAGATAGAAATGAAGATCTAGAGTATATAAGAAGACTTGGTTTGTATACCTATCTGTTGTACCATCTATTTATTGTATCAATCACAAAATGTTGTTTTATTGAAATGCATTTTAAATAATAAAAAAAAATGAGTGCCCTCTCATCCATCTTTCCCTCTTCCTCAGGAGAAATAAGAATAACCAGGAGTGGGTGCTTAACAGGAGCTCTCTTGGTCGGGGCCTTGCCCTTTGACTTGTCATTGCCTTTCTTGGAAGCTGTGCCTGAACTGTAAGGGCCTTATCACTCCAGAGCCATGCATTATTCCTGGTTTGGGATCAGTCTTATCACACAATATCATTGCTCACCAGCAGCTATTGTGTTGCAATCCATTTGAAATGCTTTCCATTAAAAAAAATATTTTGCCTATTATACAATATACTAATATTCAAATCAAATAGTTGATAAATTATTTGCTTCATCCTGCAAAAAAACACATTAACAGATCCCAGTCCTTCATACATGTTATGAATGGGTTTTTTTTTGCTCTCATCAAAAAGGTTAATTTATCCATCCAGTCTTCTTTAATTGGAATCTTATTATTCTTCCATTTTGCTGCCTTTGTCATATATTGTAGAATTCTGCCATATTTCTTTACCAGTGAATCTTGCATCAAGCCTAACAGATACAACTGTGATTCCTTCTGAAAGTTTAATTTTAAAATCTTTTTCACCATAAGATGGACATGGTTCCAGATTTTTTTGGCCTCATCACATGTTTACCACATGTGGCAAAAAAGTTCACATTTCCAGCATCTATTTGAAATACCATCTTGGCCAATTTTTCTGATGTCAAATACCATTGATACATCATCTTCTAGAAATTTTCTTCAAGATCATAACAGTGTGAATTTTAATCCTTCTGACCATGTTTTTCCCATTGTGCTAACATTATGTTTGTTATGTTCCACTTTGGAGCTTATTTTACCATACAATCTTTCACCACTTCTTGTTGCATTTCTAATTTTAACAAAAGTTTATACATGAAGAAAAAGTATTCTTCCAAGGGCAGTTGGAAGTGAGTGGCTCTCAAAAGGGAGAGAAACTAGGCATGGAGCAGGTACTTGGTGTGACAGATCCCTTTGCAAGGCTGGCCCTGCAGTTCCAACACCTGGAATCCTGCTGCTCACCTTGTGCTTGTTCCCCCACTGAATCCCTTTCTGGATTGGGTTCCTGGGTCTCTGGGTGACCCCTTAAATGTGGATCTGTGGCTGTGTTGTTGTCTGGGTTCTTTATGCTAGGGTGTGGCTTGATGACAGGAGGCACGGCTCCAGTCATAGTAAGCTGGCTGCATAATAGTATATGTCATAATATAGGCTAAGAGATGAAAGGGGAACTATAGATTGCTAGCACTACAATGTATCGATTGCCAATTACTATTTTTAGCTATGTATCTGGTTGTAGGTTTGAAAGTTACCAAGGTGCCAAATGGGTAGCTGCTGCAAAGTTTGATGTCACTTGGCATCCAGAAAGGGGTGGGAAGATCAAAAGGGGGGGGGAGGATATGAAACTAGTAGGAAGGTGTTATGGGTATGGGTACGGCAAAGCTAAGAGGACAGGAACTTGTGCTTGCTCCCAAGATGAAACATATGTAAACAGTGGAAGGTTTGGGGAAAATCTGATTCTAGTGAGGTGATATGACATTCATGACTTTCACCAATCATTGCCATGCATGCTTAAATTTGTATGACAACGTATAAAACCTGTAATCATCCAAAATATGATAGTTTGCTTATTTGCTCCCAATAAGTGCTTCTGCTTGTTACCTTGATTTCTGGGGGTCCCGTGAAGGACACCTAAGTGCGCTCCAAATATTACAAAGTTGGGAATTAGCAAAGAGCACAAGCTAGCACTACTGTTACCACAGTTATGCTATGTCTGGTGATATCAGTTATGCTATGTCTGGTGATAGATATCTCTTGATATCAAATAATTTGGCCTTTATTTGACCTTTCTCTGCCACCCTGCTCCACGTGTTTGCAAGGGCCACCAGACGAGCACGTAATAGGCGCGGCCGTTAATGGTTGTACATTCCAAACCTCATTTAGGCAGGCAACTTAATGCCTCTCCGATGCTTCAGGGACCACTCCTTCTTGCAAACCCGTCTTGCTCAGTGTGACTTTACACAAAAACGCCTGGCCAAGTGCCGAGCCATTCCTTTATGTTGGGCCATTTGCATACTGGCCATACTATTGTCATCAAGCGCTAAGCCCATCATGTAAAACCTGACCTTTTCCAACGCCTTTGTCCAGCTACAAATTCCCTTTGTTCTCACTGAGCATGGCATGGCCTGTAGGCACAATTCATCCTATAAAAGGTCCCCGATTCCGAGCCTTCCTCGGATCACTCTGGACTTCCATCCCACCTTGCTGTTGGTTCATCTGAAGAGTTTCCCTCAGCAGACCACGCTGAGTTTCCTCCCCTCAACCTCCACTTCTCTCCAGGACTACGTGAAAAGGTGTCATATTACCCATTTCCCCGAAACTCTCCATTTCTATTTCTCAGTTAGTTAGGTTTTGTATGGGAAATACTACACCTGTCTGAAGAAAAAGGTCTGTAGCAGAGGAGATTCTCAGCATGAGGAGCTGAGGGGAAGGTTCGTCGAACGAAGCAACAGCAAGGCGGGATGGAAGCCAAGAGCAATCCGAAGAAGTGCTCAAAGTCCTGACTTGCTGTCTTATGGGGGAAAATGTGGCCGTAAGCTAGTCCGTTCCCAGGGATAACAATGGGTTTCGGGCTGGAGACAAAGCCTCCGAAAGGTCAGTAATTTACATGATTGAGTTATGACAGAGTTGTCAATAGTTCAGACAATATGCAAACACGGAGTGCTTGACAGTTGAGTATTCGGCTAGTCAAGCTGCCTGCTTGGGGCAGGGAGTGCTTTGTAAGTAGCATGCATACATAATGGAGTACTTGCCTTGAGGTCTCCTAAAGTGGCAGTCTGGCTATTTCTGGCCTGCCTGTATTTCTTTGGAATTTTTCAGCTATTATCAGTCATGCCTGTGTGTGCGCTTGTCCGGGGGCCTCACAAGCACGTGGAGAGGAAGGGGTAAGGAAGGCCAAATTATTGATATCAAATGATATCTAATATCCCACAAGTCCAGGCTACAAACTACGGTAACAGGCTTTAATTCTGAGTGTTGTTGTTGTTGTTTGTAAGTGCAAGTTATCCAGGATATGACACCTGACTCCTTATTAGGCTTGATGGAGACAGTTTTTTTTAAAAAAAGAATAATGAATGCAGGTTTAATAAAACTCAGGCCATTTCCACACGGGGTATTTAAAACGGTGCAGTGTGTCCTCCACGGAGGACATCTGCACCTTGGAGTGGACTGAGTTCGGACTACTTACCGTAGATCCGCACCTCAGTCTGCTCCGGAACAACCCCAAGTGGTCCTCCAGCGTGCTTTTGAAAGACCTGATTTTTCCGGTCTTTCAACAGTACGGAGCGCACCACTGTGAGCCTACTCCCTTGTGCAGATTTGCAGGCTCGCACCAATGCAAGCCTGCGATCTGCCAAGGGTGGGCTTTACGCTGGCGAGCTTCACCAGTTGGTCGAGACCCACGACCAACCAGAAGTCGCCATTTTGGATGCCAGAGCAGTGCAGATCAACAACCACGCACTGCTCCTCCTCACCCCGGACCGGATCGGACTGCCAGAAGATCCGGTAAGTAGCGGCACAGGGCAATTCCCTTGCCCTGTGCAGAAATGGCCTCAGTAATACAATATATTAACTCTTGACTATTCTATTCTTACATGGTTCCTTCAACACCAGAATCAGTTTTCTTTCCTAACTGGCTGCCATGTCTCTCTGAAATCCTCACCCTATCTCTGTCAAATCCTGTAACTATGTCTGGTTCAGCAAAAAAACCCATCTGCTCCCACAGAGACAGCCTCTGTGTTTTTGTTACATGCTTTTCACCCTTATCCCCCCTTCACAGCACTCCCTGAGCTGCAATTGGTTACCTTCAGCCAGGTCAGCCCAGCACCTCCTTCATACTTGGTGAACAGATTAACATAATTAATGAAAGATAAATACTAAAGCACGAGAGCCAGTGTGGTGTAGTGGTTTGAGTGTTGGACTATGACTCTGGATACCAGGGTTCAAATCCCCACTCAGGCCATTTCCGCATTAGACTGTTATAGCACTATGATTCCCCTTTCAACATCCTACGGAATCCTCGGGTTTGTAGTTTCGGGAGGGGCCAACTGGCCCCTCCCTAAACTGCAAACCCCAGGATACCATAGGATATTGAAAGTGGAATCACAGTGCTATAACAGTCTCGTGCAGAAATGGCTTCAGTTTTGGAAACCCGCTGGATGACACTGGGCAAGTCACAGTCTCTCAGCATCAGAGGACGGCAAAGCCAAAGTTCCTCTGATCAAATCTGCCAAGAAAACTGCATGATAGTTTTGCTTTTGGGTATTCAAATCTCTGGTTTCCCCTTCCTCTTTCTTTCCTTTTTAGCCCATTTTATTCCCCCTCCTGCATTTCTTTCATTCCCCCCTCTGAAGCTGTTATTGTGCCATCACAATAACATAAAAGTGAGACAAGAGTCTCATTTTTTGAATTTTAAGGGAGCTGCAGTCTTTCACTAATTTTTCCTTACAGATAATCATTAAGCAGAAAATCCATTTAGGAGGAAAAATATGGAATAGCTGCACTGCTTTTTCTAATTGTTATCTGTAAATGCACATAGTTTCTCAACATTTTGTGCCTTTGTATTGTTGTGGGATCGCTTAGAGAAGTACCCCATCCCCACTGGTTATCTTATGTTTATCTGCTGATACTTTCCTCTTCTGTGTGGAAGGTATGGTTTTGAGTACATTTGTACAACCATGCGGAAATTTGAAATCAGTCCTAGAAGTAATCATTGGAACTCTGCAGTATGAGTTGTTTCTGTACATATTTCAATCTATTCAATTCCTCCTCTCTCCCATTTTACTATCCCTCCTAACTTTTGAAGTCATTCGGCATTCTGTGCTCATAGAACGTATAAACCTCAAAGCCTGCTGATACCTTCTTTGAGTACTTTTGGTAATTTGGCTGGAAGAGAACATTTAGCTATAAAGGGTGTGGGAAGATCCAGCAGAGGGCACCAGAAAGCTACACAGATCCCAGGATCTGGAATCATGAGCTGAGTGTATGATCTGATGCCCCCCTTGATTGCATCTTGCCCTGTAATTTGTAAGTTATGGAGCTTAGAAAGTTAAAATGATTAATTACAGATATAGTTCCAAAGATCAAGATAACTATTTAGTTGCTTTTATTATCGACAGTCTTTCAAGAGTAGAACTACCATATTTGCTGGTGTATAAGACACACCACCATATAAGATGCACTTCATTTATACACTGGCAAATACTATTTGCCAATGTATAAGATGCACTGGTGTATAAGACACACTCCATTTTCAAACAGTATTTTTCAGGGAAAAAGTGAGTCTTATAGGCCAGCAAATAGGGTAAATTCTGAGCCTGGAAATATACTGATAAATTTTGGAGCTGGTGCAAAATTGTTCAAACTGTGCAGCTAAATAAGATTTGAATAGGATGGATTCTGCCATCCATGGTCCAACGAAAACAGGTTCTTCCTAAAACACTTCGTCTCAGGGTAAAGAATAGTTGTCAGCCATGGAACATATTAGTGGTATGCAACTCTGGCTGTATTCATACTAATTTCCTACCTAATTGATCGCAGTCACTGAGAAGCATTCATTTAGCACAGTCACATACTCATTTATTAAAATATTTATTTATTAAAATATTTACAAATAAACTGCATCACTAAACCCTGTCCTACTTAGATGACCTGAAACATGTTACCTATTAAGCAATTGCTCTATGAGGTTTCTCTGTCCATCCAGGTACTGTCAGCCTTCCATATTTCCATTTTCACAGTACAAGGGTAAGACGTCTTCTAAGCTTTAAAACCAAGCAGCTTGCCAACAGAACCATCTGTCTACAATAGATAGTCAGGTAGGATGTAAGCAGAAGGTATAAGAAAGAAGACAATGTATACAACATTTAATAAGCAAGCAAGCTGTTATTGTTCTTGTGTGCCCTCAGGTCCTTTCCAACTTATGGTGACCCTAAGGTGAACTTATCATGGGGTTTTCTTGGCAGGATTTGTTCAGAGGGGGTTTGCCTTTGCCTTTCTCTGAGGCTGAGAGAGTGTGACTTGTTCAAGTTCACCCTGTTGGTTTCCATGGCTGAATGGGGATTTGAACCCTGGTTTCTAAAGTCATAGCCCAATGCTCAAACTTCTAAACCATGCTGGGTCTCATAAATAAGCATTAGTGTACAACTTAAATGGAAAACAATATTAAAATTAGTATTGATGGAAATATTCTCATTGAAATGTCTAATTAAAACAACTACTTAACAAATGCAAGCAAATCAACCTCACTCCAAATCAACAATTTGCAGACATATTCAGGTAGTTGTCTTTTCCATATTGATCCAAAGCCAATAATAAACCCGTAAGAATTTCAGTGGAGATTGTTGGTTTCTTGAGAATAGCTGCTAGGTCATTATTTTTTAAGTGATTTTGATCTTCACCAAATGTCAACCATTCAAAATACCCATGTAAGACAATCTACTTTGAGATAATTTCATAGTTAGCTTTGCAGTGATGAGAAGATGGAAATGTTGGGAATGCAAATACTTTACACCGTATTGGCTTTCCAGAGCAGTAGGTTTGGAAAGGACAGAAGAAGAAAGGTTGTTGTTTTTTTTCATACAGAAATTCAAGCTACAAAGAAAACATTTGGTGTAATGCAGGCTAATTGAGCAGAAACTTGGCTTCCATGCCTGCAAAAGAATCCTGTTGTTAAAAGTTTCAATCCTTCACTGCAAACTTTGGTTTCTTCTAGGACCATTTCCACACTAGACTGTTATAGCACTATTATTCCACTTTCAACATCCTATGGAATCCTGGGATTTGTTGGCCAGCCCTTTCCTAAACTGCAAACCGCAGGATTCCATAGGATGTTGAAAGTGGAATAACAGCGCTATAGCAGTCTAGTGCAGAAATGATCTAGAAGAAACAGTTATTAGTTTACTGTCACTGGTAATTTTTTTTCCTAATAAACCATCATGACTATCTTTGTTTCCAAGCCAAAGCTTTACCTCAGATCAAAAGATAAAAACCATCCCTATAATTCCTTGGAAAGTCTCTGTGTGTGTATGTGTGTAGAAATAATGTTAAAGCAAGTTTGTTTGAGATAGAACTTTCTAATCTGTTCCCTCAGCTGTTTACTGTTACCTTGAACTTCCTCCAGACTATGATGTCACTGTATCAAATTTGTAGCAATAGCAGATATTTGCTGACTGGCAGTTTTCACCTTATATGTTCCCAAGTAATGGAACATGCCATAACCTTTTAGGTTGCCTTTATTAAAGAAGAAGGAGGAAGAGGAGGAGGAGGAAGAGGAGGAGGAGAAGCAGCAGCAGCAGCAGAATGACAAGCTGAAATTTTCATTGTATTTTTTTTTTATGTATAAGAACTCCAGTTTCAGTACAAGGTATGACCTCCTCTACAATAGCACCCTCTACAGTAATAAGCCATATTCTAGTTGTTGATCTTTATGCTGTCCAAGCAGTGCAACTCACTATGTTGTCAGTATGCAAGAGGGAAGTATCAATAGGCTTGCAAAAATTTACTGATTTGCAAACTTTAAAAAAACAAGTTAGAGAAAAAACTCAAGGGGGTTTGGGGAGCCACCAAAGCGGTCTAACAATGAAATGGTGGTGCAAGTGAACATTGCTAGGTGAGTGGCTGCAACAACGGACAGGAGCACTGCATACTACAACATGGGCCATTTCCACACTGGACTGTTATAATGCTATTATTCCACTTTCAACATCCTATGGTATCCTGGGATTTGCAGTTTATACAGGGGTCTTTGAGCAGGTTGGAGTAGATGATTCTGTATCCACCCATATACCAAAATATGAAAATAAGGAGAGAAGACTCTGTACCTGGTTTTTTGCCATTGCCTTTCTCTGCTGCTCAGGCCAGTCTGAATCAGATTTTTGGCATCTTACCCCACAGTGGTTAGTAAAAGTTTATGACTGATGATTCTGAAACTGACCTTGATTTCTCAATCAGATAAAGGGATAACCAACTGCAGTGACGAACAGGCTACGCACCTTTCTTATCAAAGACCAGACTGAGTATTTGCTTTTTGCAATTTTTGGATGTAGCTATCAAACGAAACTTTGTTCTTGTTGTTTCCTCTGCACAGAGAGGCCTGTAGCAGATGTGAGTGCAGCTTTTGCATGTTGCTGTAGAAATGGGTCCTTGTTAGAAGATTCTACATGTCTTTCTTCTGCCCTGCCATGTGTGCAATGAATGGACTATGCATCTGTTGTGTTATCTGTATAGTGCAGTAGGTCCAGCTTGGCTGTTCAATCCAGGGATGGGAAATTGTGGAGGAAAGGGGCCATTTGCCACCCCACATCCCCTGGGGGCCACACAATGCAAGCAGAAATGTTGTCACATCACTTCCAATTCATGTTTGTCTGATTGTTTTTTTTTATTAATCATTCTATTCGAATACAAGTATAAAACAAACAATTGTAAATGTAAGATTACATGAACTATTTTTGATCTTCCACACTGATCTAGATTTCATTTTCATTATCTCTTTACATGTGTATATTATTGTACCACAATTTACTGCTAAAATTACATGTTGGTTCTTGCATTTCTATTTCCACATTCCAGCTTCATGATATATATCCAGTAGCTCCCTCATTAATTATCTAAATCATTAATTACTCATTTCCATCTGACAGTACCCAGCAATTATCCATTACAATTTGCCATTCTCTTTGAATCTCATCATCTGATTTCCCTTTTAATCTCTGAGAGACCATATCAACATTTCTATTTTCAATAAGTGTTCTCCACCATTGTTCTATTGTGGGTATTTGCTGAGTTTTCCACAACTTTGCGTACTCAATACGAGCCATTGTTATCATATACAATATTATTCTCCAGTACTTCTTTATACCAGTACCTTCTAATACATCTGTCATATTTAATAAGTACAATTCCGGTATCTTTGCAAACTGAACTTTCATTAAAGCACTAATTTTGTTATGTGTTTCACTCCAATATTTTTTAGCCTTAGGACATGTCCACCACATATGATATATTGTACCAACCTCTTTCAGACATTTCCAACAAAGTCCAGTACCTGTATTATAAATCTTTTTTAATTTGTCTGGTGTCATGTACCATCTATGGAACAGCTTATAATGTCTGATTGGGGGAGGAGCCAACTACGATGGCAGAGAGAGGCTAAATATTCGACTCCCAGAACAGATGATTATAAAATAATTCCAGAAGCCTTTTTCAAAACAAAGAAAGAATGTGAGTAATTAATTGAATAATGTGGAAAAGAATGTAAGATAAGATAGTGGATTGGTTTCGATTCTTCTCCAACTGGAGGGAAAATAAAAGACTCTGTTTAAATTGCAAATAACTGTTGAAACGGACTGAAAGCAAAACAGTTTTTTTTCCCCCTTTGTGGTCCTTGAGATATATGCCGCCTAAAAAAGGTCTATAAACACCCTGTTTGGAAGCGACCTACAGCAACAGATAAAACATATAATCGTCTAGTTAGAGATTTTGAAAATATAAACTTAAACTCTAACGGAGACGAAAAAGACATTAAAATGGCGACCAAGCAAAAAGCAGCTAACGGAGCTGATGATATCAAAACTTTTATACAGAAGCTGATAACAGAGTCTAATCAAACTCTAGTAACTACAATAACATCTAATATAAGAGCAGAAATGGGGCAAATGCAGGAAAAAATTTCACAGGATTTAAAAGCACTGGATTTTAAAGTGGATGATACAAAAAAAACTCAAAGAGATCACCAGACCAAACTAGCAGAACATGATGACAAAATTTCTTTGTTAGAGAGACAGATTATTTTGCTTCAAGACCAGAATAGAAGAAATAATGTCAGGATTCGTGGATTTGCAGAGCTGACACAACAAAGCCAAAAATCCTTGAAAGAGGAAGTTTTAAAATGGCTAAAAAGCATTGTTCCTGAGATTTTATGGGAAGATCATGACATAGAGAGAATTCATCGTGTGTCAGCTGCAAAAAGAGGAATAATTCCCAGAGATATTATTATGAGGGTGGTAAATTTCAATAAAAAGGATGATTTGATGAGAGCTATCAGAAAGAATCCAGGAATATTAAAGTATCGAGATAACACAGTGGAAATTTATAATGACTTATGCCACGAAACAATAAATTGGAGAAGGGAAATGAAACCCTGCATCATAGTTCTACAGAGAATTGGGATAAGATACAGTTGGGGATATCCCATCTTTCTGAAATTCCAATATGCTGGCAAATACCACAGAATAAATTCTCTTGAACAAGGATTGCAACTCCTGAGAGAACTGAAACTGATCCAGCAAGAAGAAAAGGAAGAGGAAGGTGCGGTTGGAGGAGCGGAAGAAGGAGCAGTGGGAGGAGCAACTGAAGAAGGAGCAGCGGGAGGAGCAACTGAGGAAGGAGTAGTGGGAGGAGTAACTGAAGAAGGAGCAGCGGGAGGAGCAACAGGAGGAGCAAAGAAGAAGACTTTGGGAGATAAACGAAAGGACAGAGGCTGAGGAGGACTGGAAGAAACAATATGATATAACAGAAGAAGAAGAAAGAGAACTTCATAGAGTAGGAGAAGGGTAGATGACTACTGAGTAAAATACATTCTTATAGATTATAAATCCATAGAGATAGATTTATATATATATAAAGCAAGAGGGTAGAGAGAGGGAAGGGAGGGGGAAGAGAGGGAAAAAAAGATGGGAAAGAAAATAAATCGGGAGAGGGTATTGGTCTCTATGCCGGGAGTTGGCATACCTTCACACACACCCCCAGGACCATGGCTGGTCGTTTCCAAGGCAGAAGCGCTTTGGAGGAAGAGGGGGGACAAATGTTTGTGTGGGGAGGGGAGGGGAGGGTGGGAAGGGGGAGGGGAGTGGGAGGGGGAAGGGAAGGGGAAGGGGAGCACCATCACATTAAAGAGCCAATGGGGAGTGGGATTAGAAAATTCAAAATATGAAAAATGGAGAATAGATTGAGAATATCAACATTGAATGTGAAAGGTTTGGGGTCAATAATAAAGAGAAAAAGGATAGAATCGATATTAAAAAAAGATAAGGCCGATATAATTTTTTTACAAGAAACACATGGAAAAAGAGATAAAAAAAATGAGCTTAGATTGAACTGGGTAGCCATTTATGAGGAAGCATTTGGTACATCCAAATCAAGAGGAGTTGCAATAATAATTTCCAAAAGATGCAATTTCATTGTAACAAGTGTGGAGTTAGATGAAAAAGGTAGATATGTAATTATACAAGGTGAAATAGATGGAGAAACATATGTCATAATGAATATTTACGCACCTAATGAGAAGCAAAAAGAGTTTTATGAAGAAATATTTAATAAGATCAAAAAAATGAAAGGAGATTATACAATAATCGCAGGTGATTTTAATATGGTGATGGATAGATGGAAAGATAAATCAGATCCATCAATTAGAGATAGATATAATAATATAACAATTTTGAATAAATTAGTGAGTAGAAATGAACTGATAGATGTTTGGAGGCTAATAAAGGGTGAAGAAAAGAAATATACGTATTATTCATCGGTTCATAAAAATTACTCAAGAATAGATTATATTTTTGTTTCAAAGAATATGATACCTAGATTAATAAATACAGAAATTGAAACAATAAAAGTGACAGATCATGCTCTGATGAACTTGGATATAACTATGAAAAGGAATTATAGAGAAGCAAAAAGGTGGAGACTGGATACTAAGTTATTTAATTATAAGGAGATAGTAAATAAAATAGAGAAGGAGTGGCAAGAAATTTGGGATATAAACAATAAGGAAGTAACACAAGATGTATTGTGGGATACAATGAAGGCAGTGGTAAGAGGATTATGCATTAAAGAATCAAGCAAATTAAAGAGACAATTAGGAGAAAAAAAATTAAAATTAGAAAAAGAAATAAAGGAACTAGAGAATGATTATATAATAGATAGAACTAAACAGAAATTAATAATATTACAAGCAAAAAGAGATGAATTAGAAAAGATAGAAATGGACGAAGTTCAGAAAAATCTAATATACTTGGAAAGGGAATATTTTGAATATAGTAATAAAAATTCTAAAATGCTGGCTAAATCAGTACAATCAAAAAAAACTAGAAATATGATTGGCGTAGTTAAAGATAAATTTGGTAAAGAGAAAAGGTTGATGAAAGAGAAATTAAAAATATTTGAGGAATTTTTTCAGAATTGTATTCAGCAGAAGATAAATCTTTAGAGAACATAGAGGAGTATATTAATAAAAATTGGAAAGTAAGACTAACAGAACAAGATAAAGGATTGATGGAAGAAATGATATCAGAAGAGGAAATAGAAGAAGTAATAAATAATTTAAAAGGAGGAAAATCACCAGGATTGGATGGACTAGGTCCAGAATATTATAAAACATTTAAAAAAGGTTTAATTCCTAAACTAAAAGTGTTATATAATAGTATATTGAGGGGTGAAAAAATTCCATTATCATGGAAGCAGTCACTAATAATATTAATTTTAAAACCAAATAAGGATCCTATGGATCCAGGTTCTTATAGAATCATAGAATCATAGAAATTCAGAGTTGGAAGAGACCACACAGGCCATCCAGTCCAACCCCCTGCCATGCAGGAACAACCTCAAATCAATCCCGACAGATGGCCATCAAGCCTCTGCTTAAAAACCTCCAAGGAAGGAGACTCCACTACACTCCGAGGCAGCAGATTCCACTGCCCTGACTGTCAGGAAGTTCTTCCTGAGGTTCAGGTGGAATCTTCTTTCCTGCAACTTGAATCCATTGCTCCTTGTCCTGGTCTCTGGAGCAGCAGAAAACAAGCCCTCTCCTTCCTCTACGTGGCATCCCTTCAAATATTTAAACATGGCTATCATGTCCCCTCTTAACCTCCTCTTCTGCAGACACCTCCTCTTCTGCAAACCAATATCTTTAATAAATCAAGATGCAAAAATTTTGACAGCAATAATGGCGAAGAGGTTAAATAAATTTATTTATAAGTATATACATAAAGATCAATGTGGTTTTATTCAAGGAAGACAGATGGCAAATTTAATAGGGAAAACAATAAATAAAATAAATATAATGGACAGAGATAAACAAAAAGCTGGAATTTTAGCCCTAGATATATTTAAAGCCTTTGATTGTGTGGAATGGCCGGCATTAAAAACAATTTTAAATAAAATAGGATTAGGAGAGAGATTTAAAGGGTTAATAAATCAATTGTATTCACATAATACATCTGTAGTGATGGTAAATGATGGATTTACAGAACAGATTCAAATAACAAGAGGAACGAGACAAGGATGTCCATTATCTCCAGTTTTATTTGCAATAGTTATAGAAATGTTAGCGAATGTGATAAGAAATGATGAGAATTTGGAAGGAATTGGAGTTAAGGAAAAAAATAAAATAAGCTTATTTGCAGATGACACATTGTTGACAATTAAGGATCCAATTGAAAAGATAGATAGGATAGATAAACATTTAATAGAGTTTGGGGAGAAGACGGGATTAGAAATAAATTGGGCCAAATCAGAAATAATGTTATTTAATTATACTAAAGAAGAAGTACAAAAATTTATAAGTAGTAAAAGAGGATTACTTAAAATAAAAGAATCAATTAAATATTTAGGAATAGAGATTACAAAAAATTTACAAGAATTACAGGAAAAAAATTTCAAGAAATTAAGATTAGAAACAAAAAGGAAATTAGAGGACTACAAAAATATAAAGCTATCGTGGTTTGGTAGAATAGCAGTGGTAAAAATGAAAATTTTACCTAAAATTAACTTTTTGTTTAGAATGTTACCAATAAAAATATCAGAGGAAGAAATAAAGGAGTGGCAAAAGATATTAAATAATTTTTGTAATGGAAATAAGAAATCGAGGATTAACAAGAAATATTGGTATAAAAGTCAAAAAGAAGGTGGCCTGGGACTTCCAAATTTAAAATGGTATTATTATGCAAATCAATTGAGATATATCATAGAGGGGGTTTCAGGAAAGGGTGATTTAGATTGGTTAGAGATAGAAGATATGAATATTGAGACAAAATTAGAAAATATATTTTTTAGGAATTTTTCAAAGAAAGAAATGGAGAAGATAGAAAATCCTTTTATAAAAAATATAATAGAAATATGGAAAAAAAATAAAAGAAAATTATTACCGAATATATCAATATTAACTCTGATAGTGATGATGGAAAAATTTCCAATAAATTTAAGAGAAATAATAGAGAAAGAAATAAAAAAACAAAAAATTTATAGATTAAAAGAATGGATGAAAATAATGATAAATAAAGATAGAATGAAAGAGAGATTGCAGGAAACTAAAATATCCTGGTTAAATTATATACAATTAGAGCAATGGACAAAGAGTATGAAAAGATATGTTAAGGATTTTAAAGAATATACCAAATTTGAACAAATTATTATTCAAAGAGAAAATATGCAAGAAAATGAAATACTAAAAGGTATTACAAGTGAAATATATAAAATATTAGCAAAAGAACAAGAAGAGGATTTTCTTAGAAAAATGTGGGAGGAAGAGATAGTACAAAATATAGATATACAAGAATGGAGAAAAATTTGGAAACAACGTCATTTAAAAAAATTATCAGTAAGAATAAAAGAGAATTATTATAAATTAGTGTGGAAATGGTACTTAACTCCAGTGAAATTAAATCAAATAGACGAGAAATATTCAAGATTATGTTGGAGAGGATGTCAAGAAATTGGTACATATATGCATATGTGGTGGAATTGCAATAAGATAATGGAGTTTTGGCAAAAGGTTTTTAAAGAGATAAAAGAGATTATAGGAGCAGATATACCAGTATGTCCAAATATTGCATTGTTGTCTATATATGATAAGGTTGAGTGTACTCAAGTAAAGAAAGAATTAATAACAAATTTGTTAACTGCAGCGAGATTAATAATAGCAAAAAAATGGAAAGCAAATGAAAAATTTCAAATAGAGGAATGGTATAACGAAGTGTGGAAAATTGCAATTAATGATAAACTAACATGTAGAATTAGGTTTATGAAAGGTTTGGTTAAAGGGAATGATTTTGAAGAAATTTGGAAAATATTTTTGGATAAAGTTCTGAAAAGAGATAGTAATACTACCCTGTCAAAAGAAGAATGGCAATTTTGGAAAGTGGATTAAATAAAAAGTTGGCTCTGGGGGGTGGGTATTTTTTAGTTTTAGTTTTGTTTTTCTTTTATGTTGTATATTTTGTAATTCTTAGTAGGTGTGTGTGTTAAACTTGTGATTTATAGATTTAAATGGATAAGTGATGTCAATGTTTTTTTAAAAAAAAAGTTAAAAGAATTAACAATAGAAATAGATTAAAGGGGATGTGAAAAATATTGAATTAAATGTGAAATTATAACAGTTGAACAGATTTATAAATTTAAGGGTAAAGGTGCAAAAAAACAATGAAAGTTAGTATTGCTTAAGAGAAGAGAAAAAAAGAAAAAGAAAAAAAAATTTTTTTAATTCACTATTATGTATATCACATGGTGCTTAATTTTTTTTTCTTGTTTTGTATTTGTGATTTAGTTATATAATTAATAAAAAAAAATAATGTCTGATTGGGTTTTTTTAACAAAGTTTTTTTTAAGTTTTTGAGGTACTTGGGGGCCTTGGGGAGGTTGTACAAGCACAACTGCTATGTTTGAGCCTTTTTACTGGCTGAGGGCATAAAAATCAGCAAAGAAATAATAATTGGGGGGGGGGTCTGGGGACTTTAGGGGCTTACCTCACTCCTGATGTAGGCAGAGTAGGGTCAATTCAAGGAGGACTTGACCTACCAAGCTGGAAGGAGAAGACAGATCTGAATTGTCATCCAGCTGTTTTTACCATGGTCAGCTCCCCAGACTCCCCAAGCTCTTCTGCAGTTTCATCTGCTAATGGCTATGAAGCACACATATTTTTTATACTAGGATTCAAAAACAAACAAACAAAAAACATGCTGAACTAGGTAGCACAACTTAGAGGAACATTTCCAATTGTTGCACTTTCCAACATGCTTCTCATGCTTCAGCCCTCCAGATATTTTGGATTTCAACTCCTACAAGCCAGAGAAGTGAGATCTAACTCGCTTCTCACTAACTCACTAATTCACTTCCATTCAGGGGCATTTTTTCAGCCACCGAGGCCCCCTACCAATGACCTGCAAATGGCAAACCTCTACACTTTACTGCCCTCCCTGCTTTAAAACTTCCTTCCCTGAAATGGGAACCGACAAGAAGTACCTTCTAGTTGCTCTTCTCAGCCAGTGTGTCCCTCTGTGGGGGCTTAAATTGGCCTGTCCTCCTCTGCAGCTGTCCTCTCCTGATTTAGGACAAAAATATTTAGGTAGCACACATTAGAAGTTCTGGGCTTCTTCTCAGCCCAGATGCTGAAGTAGGTAGCACAATTTATTTTAGAGGAACATTTCCAATTGTTGCACTTCACCAACATGCTTCTCATGCTCCAGCCCTCCAGATATTTTGGATTTCAACTCCTACAAGCCAGAGCCAGCCTGGTTAGCAGTCAGAGATTCTGACCAATGGCTGAGAACCATTCCTTTAGCCTCCAGAGGTTTTGGAGGAACCAGCCACTGCAGCTAGATTTTTTTTTAAATAAAATCTTTATTAAAAGTTTATAACCACACAACAAGAAATACTACAGCTATTACTTCTATATCAAACCTGAACAGAAATATAATATAAACTAGGAATACAATACACAAATACATAAAAGAACATCATCAAAGCACTACATATTAAAACAGAAAAAGTATATGGTAACTAAAAAGAACACTCTTACAATACTACATATATTTAAATAATGGTTTTCATTTCTCCCGGCATAGTTTCTTCATCATTGATAAAACAAAAACTTCTCTAGGTCAAATATCATTTCAAAAACCTGCACTATTATTTTCTTACTACACTAATTATTAAATTGTACAGTCAACACACCATTCTTTTTATCTTGCAAGAAATGGATTAATTGATCCCAGTCTTCTGCAACAGTTTGTACAGTTTTTTTCTCTTATCAATGTTGTTGATTTGTCCATCTCTGCTAAGTCCAAAAATTTGACTAACCAGTCTTCTTTTGTTGGAATCTCAGTTCTCTTCCATTTCTGGGCATATAATAATCTTGCAGCAGTTGTCATGTATCACAGAATCTTGCCATATTTCTTTTTCAGTGGTTCTTCAATCAGTCCCAACAAGTACCAATTTTGGTACTTTCTGGACATTTACCTTCACATTTTTGAAAAATATTTATTTATTTATTTATTTATTTATTTATTTATTTATTAGTATGAGATGGATCTGGTGCCGGAATTTTTTGGCCTTGTCACATGTCCACCACATAAAGTTCCCACATGTTCATATTTCCAGCATTTATTTGAAATATTTTTGTGTATTTTGGCCAATTTTTCTGTGGTCAAATACCATCAATATATCTTCTTGTAGAAGTTCTCCTTTAAATCATAACACTGTGTAAATTTAAGTCCTTCTGACTTCATTTTCTTCCATTCTTCTAACATTATATTGTGCCCATTCTTTCACCACCTCTTTTTCATCTCTAATTTTAACAAAAGTTTATATATCTCCCCAGTTTAGTGTGCATCATTTACACATAGCTGTTTCTCAAAATCTGTTTAAGTCCATTCAAAATCATGAGTTTTTAATCTGCCCTATATTCTTCCAATATTTGTCTATATGGGAACCACTGAAAACCAATCCCCCAGAAGTCAATTTTTCAATTGATTTGATACTGGCTCTGGCTCAATTTCCAACAGGTCATGAAAAGTGAACTATTTTTCTTTATCCATAGTTTCTTTCTTATAGAAAGCTTCTTGAGAAGAGACCTACAATGGTATTTTTGGTCAAATTTTGATTTGTATCTATTCCATATTCTTAATGAAGTCTTTCTTACATAATGATTCTTAAAGGCCACATTCACTTTATTTTTATCATACCATAGATATCCATGCCATCCTCTAATTCCAATACTCTTTCGTTTGTCAACAGAATCCATTCTTTTAACTAAACCAAACAATACAGATAGACATATAATTTCAAATCTGGAAGTCACAATCCACCTCTCTGTTTGGAGTCTTGTAAAAATTTATATTTTACTCTGGGCTTGTTTGCTAAACTAACTTCAAGAAGTCACTATGCCAATGTTCGAATAGGAGATCGTTCATCAGAATTGGTATAGTCTGGAACACGTACAACATTATGGGCAAAACATTCATTTTTATTACTGAGATTCTACTCAGTAACAATAAACTAACTTTCTCCCATCTTTGCAAATCTCTCTTTATCTCATTCTAGGTTTTGATGTAATTATTTTTCAACAGTATACAGTTCATATTTGTCAAGGTAATGCACAAATACTTCACCTTTTTCTCTGTTTGAAAACCTGACTTAATAGCTAAAGTATCTTGTTCGATCCTGCTCAGATTTTTAGTCAGCATCATCATTTTTTCATTATTTATCTTAAACCCTGATATGCTTCCAAATTCTCTTATTTTTTCTAGAAACACTTCTATGCATTCAGTAGGGTTTTCTTAGAAAATTACCAAATAATCTGCAAATACTCCTCTTTTTAATTTTTATCCCTCTAATTCTTATGCTGTATTCCTCTGTTCTTCTAAAGCTAAGATAAAAAGCAATGGGGAGAGTGGGCAACCCTGTCACATACCTTTTTGGATGTCCCATGGTTTACTTAGCTCCCCCTTAATTAATATACATGTCCATTGATCTTTGTAAATCACCTTGATCCAAGTAATAATATCATCTCCAAATCTCATCTTCTCTAAAGCTCCAAACAAAAAGTTCCAGTTCAAGTTCAACTCTACTCTGCTTTGGTTAGACCCCATCTTGAATACTGCGTCCAGTTCTGGGCACCCCAATTCAAGAGGGATATTGACAAGCTGGAGCAAGTCCAGAGGAGGGCGACCAAAATGGTGAGAGGCCTGGAAACCATGCCCTATGGGGATAGACTTAGAGAGCTGGGTATGTTTAGTCTGCAGAAGAGAAGGTTAAGAGGGGACATGATAGCCATGTTTAAATATTTGAAGGGATGCCACGTAGAGGAAGGAGAGGGCTTGTTTTCTGCTGCTCCAGAGACCAGGACAAGGAGCAATGGATTCAAGTTGCAGGAAAGAAGATTCCACCTGAACCTCAGGAAGAACTTCCTGACAGTCAGGGCAGTGGAATCTGCTGCCTCGGAGTGTAGTGGAGTCTCCTTCCTTGGAGGTTTTTAAGCAGAGGCTTGATGGTCATCTGTCGGGAGTGCTTTGAGGGTGTTCCTGCATGGCAGGAGGTTGGACTGGATGGCCCCTGTGGTCTCTTCCAACTCTACATTTCTATGATTCTATGATTCTAAGTTGTGAAACACTTTTTCAGCATCCAGAAGAACAAAGCAGCCTGTTTCTTGTTGTAACCTAATTATTCCAAGATATCCAGGGCACATCTTGTATTATCTTGCAATCGTTTTTTCTGTAAAAATACTGCTTAATCTTTATGTATGAATTCTTGCAGGATCGTTTTCAATCTTTCCACCAAAATGGTTTTAAACATGTTATGATCATTATTCAGTAAAGAAATAAGCCTATCATTCTTTGTTACAGTCACATCCTGGCCCTCTTTAGGGATTAAAACAATTGTCACCTCCTTCCAAGACTCTGGAATCCTTCTTTTCAATAAGATTGAATTCATTAACTTTTGCATGGGGAAATAGAACTGTTCCTCAAAACTTTTATAATAACTTGTAGATAGACCTGTAGCTTTGCCTGACTTGATCTTCTTAACTGACCCATCAATTTCATTTGCTATTATTGGTGCACAGGTAGATTTTAAGATTACTGCTACAGTTATATCCAGTTTGTCTTTGCTTTTGACAAGAATGACTTTTTTTACTGTAGCCTTGTGATGGGTTTGTTAAATAAAAGTGTCAGAGTGCTGATTCATCACTTTGCAAGGATGCTTGCATACAAGAACTGTGCAAGGGAGAGAAGGAGAGGGAGAATCCTGGCAGATCAGCACTTGACCACTTTCCTCAGCAGAACTTTGCAAATGTCTGTGGAGGTGACCACTTGCCTGTGTGCATGGCTGTAAACTGTACCCGTGTGTGCATGCATGTGCACCTGTGCGTGGAAGTCAGCCTTCTAATTTCTTGGGGTGGGGGTCCGCCCAGTCCAGCAGCTAGTGCGAAGGGCATGGACAGGCTCACATGAGGGATTCTGCTACAACAGGACCACAGGACTACCCCATCCCTCTGTTGTGTCACGCAGTGATACTCATAATTCTTTGGGGCTTTGTTCCTGCTTGCCAGCATTCATCTGGCCCCTGGAGCCACAGCTTCTCAGTTTGGGGGAGCTCCTAAACTCAACTTTGAACACGGAGGCCCAGGTTTCTGCAGTGCCAGGAGTGCTTCTGCACATTAAGAGCTTGTGTACCGACTATGCCTGTTCCTTGAGGTGCCCCATCTAGCCACGCTCAATTAGCTCCCATTTTGTCTACTGTAATGTGCTCCACACGAGGCTGCCTTTGAACAGGGTTAAGCAACTTCAGCCAGCACAAAGTCCATTAAACGGGGGCCAGGGACCGGGGCCCTATCATTTCCCGTTGCAACAGCTCCGTTCCCAGGCCTATGTCAAAGGGCTGCTTACGACCTAGAAAGCAGGGCTCAAGCCCAGGCTCTCTGGCAGCGCCCTCCTCCCTGCACGGCCCTGTCCAGCTCTGCTTCGGCCGACGTGGGCCAGGCCGGAGGCCCCTGGCAGGCCAGAGACGCTGCCCCGCCTTCCGACCTGCGCCAAGTCTCGGCGGGCGAAGGCGAGCGCCTCGTGTGGCGGGGGACCCTCGGCCATGGGCACTCCGCCGCCTCTCCCACCTGCCCTGGCGCTCGCCCGGCGCCTCGGGAAAAGCCACGTCTCGCCGCACCCAGCGGGCAAGGGAAGGGGCCGGCCGAGGCGCGCGGCGGCAGAGCCAGGCACCGGGGGCGGGGCGAGGCGCGGGAACTTTGGCTGGGAGAGTTCCCGGGCTGGGGGAGGGGGCCGGGGCCAGGGGGCGGTGGCGGGAGAGGCGGGGAGGAGGCGGGGCCTCGGCGCTCTGCGCCCGAGAGAACGGCGGCGGGGGGAGCGGCCCCTTTATCGCGCGCCGGGGAGGCCGTCCGGACTTTCTTCTGCGGCGCCTCCAGCCGGGACTCGACGCGCGCGGCGGAAAGCGGCGGGGAGGATGGCGCCGACGGCCCCCAAAGCGGCTGCCCTTCTGAGCAAAGTGCTGATCAGCGACAGCCTGGACCCCTGCTGCAGGCAGATCCTGCAGGCGGCCGGCGTCGGCGTCTTGGAGAAAACCAACCTCAGCAAGGAGCAGCTGCTGGCCGAGATCAAGGTGAGGCGGGCTGCCCACCACCCTGGGGGTCTGAAGGCCCCGCCGCCGCCTCGGGAGAAGGAGCCCGCGGGCCGGAGAAGGGACCCCCTTTGGCCAGGGCGCTCGGGCAGGCGACGTGGACCGGGCCCGGGATCGGGAGTCGAAAGTCGGAACTACGGGAGAAAGAATTACGTCGCCTCCACTTGGGCTGCAAAGCATGGCCACAATCCTCGTGGTGTTTGTGCTGGCGCTCACTCGAGCCATTTCCACACTAGCCTGTTAGAGCGCGATGGTTCCACTTTCAACATCTTAGGGAATCCTGGGGTTTGCAGTTTCGGGAGGGGCCGGCTGACCCCTCCCGAAACTGCAAACCCCAGGATTCCATAGGAGGTTGGGATCATCGCGCTCTAACAGGCTAGTGCTGAAAATGGCGAGACGAGGACCCTTTGCTTATGCTCAGGGATCATTTCGTTATTCTTCATCCTAGTCGTTGTGGTGGGGGCGTAGAGGGTGGGCACCGACCTTGGCTTGCCGCGATCTGGGCGGCCAAGCGGAGGGGAGCCTCGAGTGTGTGGGGACATCGGGTGCGGTAGCGTCGGGGAAGCAGACGCCGCGCTCACCCGGAGGGGTAGCCATGGAAGGGGGCAGAATGAAGGCACTGCCCCTCTAAAAAAAGATTCCGCCTTCCGAGTGAAGTTCCCCTTCTGCGCCCAAATTTCGAGCTTGCAGGAGCAAGACACTGACGGTCATTCACGCGTCGAGCTCTTCTTTGCTGTGCTCACAATGGGTTGGTCACTTTGCCTGCCCCTTTTCTTTGGATGCCTAATCTAATTTTAAATATTCAGTTGAAATTTCAAGATACTGCAGTGCTAGAAATTGTTCTTGTCTAGGAAATGCTCCAATTTTGCCCCCCCCCAGCAACATCACTGAGGTCAACTCTTTACATTCCCTTTCAAAGTAATCGAATATTTGGAACCGACGTTGGCTTGTGCTCTAAATCTTCTGTTTTAGTCCCAGTTTGCTTTTGTCCCTCACCTAATGGTTGAACTCAGTGGGAGGCAGTGGCACTTGCCAGCATAGCTCCAGCACTTCGAGTAACCATACTGTGACTCTAGGCAGGGAATAATAGAGACATTTTTGGACTCTAGTGCTCTTGAAATAGTTTTGGTGCTTTGCAGTAACCTGCAAACATGAACACTTAAATTTGTACACTTTAGTCAAGAAACTGAATATGTTTAAAGGAGCTGATGAGTGCACCAGTTTTAACGATTACTATGGATAACATAGACAGGCAAGACCTGCATGATTTAGGAGAATTGGAGGGGGGAGATTTTTTGCAACAAACTTTGAAAGTGTATGACATGAAACTCATTGTAGAGGCCAGCATTTCAGCACAAAAAAATAATAAAAAAATAAAAAATCAAGCCGCTTGAATTAGCTTGGAAAATATAATTACTCCAAATCCCAAATTTTCACTCCCACTAGCTGAATGTATTAGTTATGTAAAGCGTTGTTGCCTGGAGGGGACAAAAAGTTTTTCAGTGACATTTTCTGTAATGTTGGAAGTGAAGTAGACACTACTCAGGGATATGTGTTTTCTCAGGAGTAACAATTGACAAAGAATTAATACAGTACCTAATCTAAATCAAAAGTTGTAAATGTGCAGTTGAAATACAGCTAGGCACAAATTTATGCAAACAGACATTCAAGCCTGCTAAAGTTCAGATGTTAATCATTTTCAATGCTTTCATTTTTCCTTGTGAAAATCAGATAACGTAAAAGGAATGTTACTGAATTGTAAATATTTTAAAAACCAGCTTTCAAAAATATATAGAATTAGTAAATTACAAAGTAAATTTATTGATGATTAACATTTAAACCACGTACTAAGTGTATTTCATGCCACTGGATTAGATCCAGATTTGCCATTCTGTGAAAGGAAATGCTCCTTCCATTGCTGGCAGGCACCAGGGTCCAACAGAAACTTCCTGGAGGAGGCAGGGAGACAATATTACTGCTCACTACCCTCTCCCTGCGTCACTTCTTGTGTTCTTCCAGGGAGCATCTAGCCTTCCCGAGTAACTTCTCAAGAGGTTTTGGGGCAGTGGGGAGACAATTATGTTTATTGCAATCAGGACTCTATTAAGCACTACTTTGGGTCTTACCCACTGAAAGGTGCCCATCCTGGAAATATTTCAGTTTAACTAGTTCTTACAGAAGAGAAAACATTTGAAACAGTTTTAGACAGCCTAATAATGTTTCCTTTGCCCAGGAAGGCTCATGTCAACTGGAGTTGAGGGAAGGTTCAAGGCACAAGCAACTACCGGGCAATTACTCTGCTTAGTCTGCATTCTTCAGGTTTCGGGGCAGCTCTCTTTCACTTCAGTTGGGCTCATGCAGGAGAACCTCCTGATGAGTTGTGCCCATTGTCTCTCACCCTTTATTGCTGTTGTGACGCAAATGTTAATAAAAGCTAGACAAATACTTTCATGAAGGCAGCTTCTTTCCATTGCTGGTGCTTTGAGTTTTGTTTAACAGATATTCTCCCCTGCTCATATCTCACATGGTGGGTGTCCGAGGAGAGAAAGTCCCAGTGTAGGACAAGAGAGGTGTTGGTTTGCTGAAAAAGGGTGGCTGTGCTAAAGAAATACTGCATGCCTCTCTCTTCCATTTACCTGGGTTATGAGGTGGCGCTTAGCTGAGAGGAATAGCAAGGAAACTTGCCTCTGCTTGTCTAGTCTAAATTGGTAAAGCTAAAAGTACGTTGTCATTAGATGATTCTTCCTCCACATGTGTTAGCATTTGTCATTTTCTGCCTCACAGGCAGATTTCACTCTGTGTAATCTTATGTGCATTTCCTACAACTTGGAAATTGATCAGCCTACCAGAGTAAGGTGGAAAAGAACTGGAATTAAAAATGGGGAAGTTTCTTTCAAGACTCAGAATCAAGCCAAGTTCATATAGGGAGGACATTCTAAAATGTTAGGGCCTCTCTAGGTCAAAACCAGCACCCAAGTTGCACTTCGAAGGTATAGACCATGCTTTACAGTGTGCTTGGCAGCTGGCTTAGGTTTTGGAGGCAGGTTGCTATGTTCTGAATCTCTTGAAGCAGCTTCAGGCAGAGTGCGCTGTGGCAGTTTCAAAAGCACCTGGAAGTTACAACTTGGATTCCTCAATTGCCATGTTTTGGTTGTATTGCTGCTGACTGCTCTATTGTAGCTTGAGTGTGAGGCCAGATCCTGGAGCTGCTGGTTTGGCATATAACCCATATCTTAAGTGGTAGGACAGTACTTCAGAATGTAGCTCCTTGGGAGGAAAGGACCTTGGAAGTGGAAGGAGACCAATACTATTACCTAAAGATGCAACTTACCATTCGGGCAGGGATTCATTTCTTTCACCCATCAAATCACCTAATCTGGATTCCATTGTCCCTTTGAAAGCTATTCTCAGTCTGTACTGATAGAAGAACTGCCAAAGGGTTTGTCATTCCTCCTGCCCTGTGCCTCACAAGACATGCATGTGTTCCACTTAGTGCTGAAGCTGGGATAAAGGTATCTTTCCATGATAGTGGGATTATGGGCTTCTGTGAGGCAAGAGGCTATGCTGATGGCAGCAGTGTTGCTGATAGGGTCTCCCATGTTACGCAGGCTTTTGCTGAGGGGCCAGACTAAGTGTCCAAAACAGCCAGTTGGCAGCAGCAGTGGGAGGGGAATGGCAGAGGATCTTCGAGAGACAGTAACAGTGGCACCATAGCTAACACTTGTTAGTGTTGCATAGAAGTAGCTACAGGACATTCCTTCTGAATGGCTTTTACCATGAAAACCCTAGAATGAGACAATGCAAAACACAACAAGAGATACTGCCAGAAGGCAAGGCTCCCAGGTAGGAAGGCTCTCCAGTGAGCTACCAGGGTAGAGCAGAGGACAACTATGGGCCTTTCTGCCCTACACTGTTATAGTGCTGCTATTCCACTTTCAACCTCCTGTGGAATCCTGGGGTTTGCGGTTTAGGGAGGGGCCTTTAGAATTCTCAGCCAGGGAGCTCTTGGGCGTCAGGAAACTACAAACCCCAGAATTCCACAGGAATAATAGCACTGTAACAGTGTAGTGTGGAAATGGCCACAGACTTGGAAGGGCAGCTATGAAGGAGTTAGACAAGGATCTTTTGTGTAAAGATACATATTTAAATGCTAAATACTAAAGGATTGTTATGGCATCATACTTCCAGTTTCTGTGCATGGTTATGAAAGCTGGAGAGTGAAGAATGCTGATAGGAAGAAAATCAACCCCTTTGAAATGTGGTGCTGGAGAACAGTTCTGTGGATACCCTGAACTGCTAAAAAGCCACATGAATGAGTCCTAGACCAAATCAAGTCTAAACTATTCCTGGAAACCAAGATGACTAAACAGAGGTTGTTGTACTTTGGCTATATCGTGAGAAGACCTGGCTTGCTAGAAGAGACAGTAATGCTTGATAGGATAAAGGGAGAAGGGAGAACAAAAAGAGGAAGGTGGCATCGCAGGCGGATAGACCCAACCATTGAAAGAAAAGTCCCTAAATTGGCAGGACTGGAGCAAGGCAGTTGGTGACTAGGAGGTCTCTTACTCATAGAGTGGTCCAAGTCAAAGCTGGTTTGATGGAAGTGAACCACAAAGGCAAGGACTTTCTGATTTTCTGAAAAAATGGGAAGAGAGGCACCATTGTTTGTGCAGTCTGCATGTTTATTTTGTTCTTAACAAAATGTTTCACTAAATCAACACAGCACCTCTGATGAGCAGATTTATCTCTTTTCTATCATGCTCAGTTTTTCCCCTTAAACCCTTCCCATGGGTCCAATTGACAATAGGGAGAACATGAGCAATTGTTGCTCTACCCCTTCTGACATTTCCCCCATTCTGTATTGATAAACGTATTAGTCTCGTTGTGGCTTTGGGGATTTTTCTAATGGATCAACATGGCTGCTTCCAGCTCTTGACTGAGAGAGATAAGTATCTGCTAGAACCTCTTGGGGATGGCTGAATGAAGTTTACAGAACCAGGGCAATAGGGCTTCAGCGCCTTTCTTGTTCTGTGAATTGAAAACAAAACCAGAATAAGTTACCTGTAATAGGAAATATTTGCGTAATAATACAAGAAACGGTCCCTTTTTCCTATGATTTTATAAACAGGCTGCAGAATTCATTTTTTCTTGATATAAAACTCAAGATTTTTTCTTCGGGGTCTCTGTGCCTCATACAATGGGTTTTGTGCCTGCGCAGAGCCTCCAACAGAATGTTCCAGAACTTAGTAGCTTGGCGGGAAGCCCTGCCCCCTCCTGCGTACTGTGCATGCTCGAGCCCACCCACCTACTGTCTCTTCAGTTTCTTTTCATCGCCATTGGTGTCACTGCTCTCTATGTGTTCCAGAGCTTCAGAAGCATGTTTTCCTCTTCCTTCATCTCCTCCTGTGCTCTAGTTTTCCTTCTCCTCTTCACACTATTCTTCCATCTTATTTCTCTAAAAAAGAAAACAAAATCTTTCTCTGTACTTACTCTGTACTTCTTTCTTTTCCTGTCCCCTTCTTCTCTCATGGCCTCTACTTCCCTCTTCAAGCACTGTTCTTCTTGCAGTAGGAAAGTATCCTGTTCAGATGCACACAACCAATGCCTTCCTTGTCTGGGGGAAGAAAACAACATGATCTGCTGTAAGATCTGCCGCCAGTTTACATCCCAGACATTGAAGAACTGGGCCTCTAGACTGCGTTCATTCAGCTGGGAGCCATCATTGAAGGTACTGGAGAAAGCGGCTCAGAACGTGGCATTGTATACAGCCTCTATAACTGTGACAAGGGTACCTAGTTGGTGCTGTCATTAACCCTGTCTTCAGTACCAATGGCAATGGCCACTTCAGTACTGTCCTCAATACCGATGGCGACTTCCACTTCTGTACCCACCTCTTCTTTGGTACTGACAGCTTCAATACTGGTCTCAGCTTCAACATCACCAACCATGACTTCTGTTCTGACTGTGACAGCAGCATTGGTACATCCACTCTCTCTGCAAACTTTATCAAAGAATTCCCTTCAAACTGCTGCAACTGTTCATTTGTGTCCATCTACGGACACCTCCATGACAGGCTGGGGCACCCATTGCAAGGGCCTGGTGGTTCAATGGTACTGGTCAAGCTATGAGAAGCTTCTTCAGGTCAATGCTCTGCAGCTTTTGGTGGTCCTGAAGGCGCTAAAATCATTTGAGAGACTTCTGATCAGGAGAGTTGTACAGATCGTCTCTGACAATACCACAGCAGTCTGCTACATAAACTGTCAGGGAGGTACTTGTTCATCCACTCTGCTAGACCTCACCCTGCACCTCTGGAATTGGTGTTCTCAGCCCATCCATTGGCTATCCATCTTGTGGGGTCCGAGAGCACCCTGGCAGAGATCTGCTCTTCAAGTGGGCGGGTTGCCTCCTTTGTCTGTTTCCACTGATTCCACTGTTAGCCAAACTCACCAGGGGTCATCAGGGATGCAGTCCTTGTTGCTCTGTTCTCGCCCAGACAGCTGTGGGTCAGCCCCTCCTTGGTGATGTTGTGTGGCCGTTACATGCCTCTTCCGAATGCAGTGAACTTCCTCTCATTTAGGAAGTTGAGTCTTCCACCTGGCTGTTCCTCTTCTCTACCTCACTGTGTGGAGGATAACCCCTTGAATTCTCCTGCCCTTTGGGCTGTTCTAGAGACTTCTCAAAAGGACTCTACCAAAAGATTGTACCAATATAAATGGAAGAGGTTCTGTGACTTTGCTAATTCACGCTTGGAGCCTATAGTGCCAGCCTCCACAGCAACCGTTCTATACTTTCTTCTTTCCTTGAACGAATAAAGAGTCACCTTCTTGTCTTTGAAAGTTTATTTGGCCACTATAGTTGCCTGTCAACCTGTTGATGATTCAAACAGGACTTTATTTATGGACCCAATGGTTAAAAGATTCCTGAAAGGTATGGCCCACTTATATCCACCTATCTCCATGCCTTCAACACTGTGGTTCTTGTTGTTGGTATTGTTGCCACTGCTTTGTCACCCTTTTGAACCTCTCACAACAGTGGACAAGTGTCTTCTTACTCTTAAAACAGTCTTCCTGGTGGCTATTACCTCAGCTTGCTATTCAGGTGAGTTGGCTGCACTATGCTTGGATGAACCCTTTTTGGTCTTTCACCAGGATAAAGTGGTTCTTCACCCAGGTATTTCTTTCTTGCCCAAAGTTGTCTCTGAGTTTCATCTCACTCAGAACGTAATCCTACCTACCTTTTAACTGGACCCTTCCAACACTTTTGGAAAAGTCTCTCCACTCCTTAGAGGTACGCCATGCTCTTGCCTTCTGTAAGCAAAGAACAGCATCTTTTTGCTGCTCCAATAGTCTCTTTGTCTGCTGTGATGGAATATGAAGGGTGAGAGGGTCTTGGCGCAATGAATATTTAAGTGGGTTGTGGCAACCATATGTCTCTCTTATGAACTGGCAAAGCAACCAGGACCTGAATCCCTTCAGGCTCACTCCATGAGGGCTGCCCAGCAGCTGTCCTCCAAGGACTCTGCTTGCAAAAGCTATGCAGAGTCATCTGCCACTGTAGACTAGATTGCAGAACCAGAAGGGATGCTCGTTTTGGAAGGGCTGTCCTGTCTTCTATTCTACAGTGTCCTGACCCTCTTTCCCTGAGTAAGCTTTTAAGCTTGGTTGTGTGAGGCACAGAGACCACAGAGAAGAAGAACAGGTTGCTTACCTGTAACTGTGGTACTTTGAGTGGTCATCTGTGCCTTCACACAAACCTGCCCTACTTCCCCTCTTCCAGGTCCCTGCTTGGCAGACGGTAGCTTGGGGGCTTGAGCATGTTTGATACACAGGAGGAAGCAGGGCTTCTCACTAAGCTACTAAACTCTGGAACATTCCATTGGAGACTCTGTACAGGTACAAAACCAATTGTGTGAGGGCACAGATGACTGCTCAAAGAACCAGTTACAGGTAAGCAACTAATTCTTCCTTTCAGTTCTTTAAGCATTGTTCATAATGTTCCATGTGTCTCTCTGCCAGCTGGAGATTGGACAATAGGACAAACTTCTGAGAGATAGTGGGGCAGCCAATTTAAGTATCTATGCTGAGGTTCTTCTAGGTCTCCAAGCAGCATTTGGCTTACTCCAGGTCCAGATGGCTCACCTCCTCTTTTATTTCTTTAGGACTGTGATGGGCTCATTGTACGCTCAGCAACCAAAGTGACTGCAGACATCATAAATGCTGCTGAGAAGCTGCAGGTCATTGGAAGAGCCGGCACTGGTGTTGACAATGTGGACGTTGAGGCTGCTACAAGGAAGGGGATCCTGGTCATGAAGTAAGGTGCCAGGCAACCTCTCCGGTGGGGCAAATGGATTTCAGGGTTCAGAGAAGAAAGCTGTAGGTAGGATGGAGCCAAGAACTTGGTCTTGCCTCTGTTGTGTGCTAGAGGGGAAGAACAGAGTCCTGACTCTTGAGTTTCTTATAGATGGCCTTGTCTGATCCCTGAAGGGGAATTTCCTTCCCCACTAACTCCAGAAGGAGTTAGAAGACCAGGCCTGGTGAATCAAGGATCCAACTTTATTGAAAGGAATGTATTTATGTCTCACACCCTGACAGACCAGAATCTACATTTAGTAACTGTACAGTCTAGGATAGAAGGTGCTAGGTCACCTTACATCAGGCATGTGCCATAATAACATTCCATTCAGTTAACATTCCTGACGAGCCATTGACATTATCTTCCAGGCTAGGTGTCAAAACCACCATCAAAGACTAACTTATTGTGCAAGCAAAATATACAGTGTGCTCTTCTAAGACAAAAAGGCTCCTGTCCCAACCCACCATTTTTTTCAATAAACCACAACTTTCACTTTCAACTTTGACACAATGGCTTTTCCCTTACTTGCATTACGTAGTCTTCATCTTAATGACAGCATTGAGTTGTAATGCTAAATCAGAACTTAGAAGTATTCTATTTTTCTGGACTACAACTCCCAGATCACTTAGCCAGCATAGCCACTGTCATGGTGGCTGGGGGATTCTGCAAGCTATAGTTTAAAAAAAACAAACAAACCTCAAACCTCCAACCTAGCCTGTGTGTTAAGCTATGTTTGAACACTACATGAAAGAACTTGTAGAGCATTCTGCTTGCACACTTTCCTTCCTCTGTAGTTCATCTGTAAGAAGGAGAATGGAAACTTTCTCTTTGGTTTCCAAATACATGCAACTCTTTGTTGTATCCAAACATAGGCGCTTTTTGCACGGCATTTTCCATGCGAAAGGGCACCTGGAGCATCGTGCAATTGTGAGGAGTGAGCTGCACGACGCACTCACAATCGCGCGACACTCCAGGGGCTGGCAGGCGCCAACTGCGCATTTTTATTTTCGACTGGAAGCTGAAAATGGTGTGCGATCATGCGTCGCTCCTGGGCCTGCGCGCACTTACCTGGTGTGCGGAGCTTCCGGAGCTGCGCCGGTTGCACTTCCTGCCCCAGTGCAGCCTGGCTGCACTGCAGAAGTGGGGCTCTCGTGCGAGCAGGCAACTCGTGCGGAGCTGAAGCAGCAGGGATGCGAGAGCCTCTCGCCAAAGGCTGCTTGCGCGATCCTCATGCCCCAACGCTGGAAAAAGGTAAGGTGCAGAAAGGGCCTTAGAACCACATTAAATATAGTGGGGAGCTAGTGATGCCCTTAGGCATTTTTTGTTTATTTGATGGGAGATCTCAAGGGAGGGGGCGGGGAGCTTCATGGCCAAAAAAATAGAATGTTTTTAAGTTCTGATTTAGCATTACAACTGATTGCTGCCATTCAGAAGCAGACTAGGCAAGACAAATAGGGGAGAAGCTACTACATTAGAGCTGAAGGCAAAAGTTGTTGTGTATTGAAGAAAAATGGTAGGTTGGGGTAAGAGGAGCCCTTTTGGTTTAGAAGAGCAAGCTGAATATTTTGTTTGCACACAATGTCCAGATATTTTTCTACACTGCTTATTACAGTGATCAGATGCTTTGTGAGTGGTGTCTCTGTTTTCCACCACTTTCCCAGTATAGCTTTCTGTATTTGTGATTAGGAACCAAAGGAAAACATTGGGAGCTTCCTTGAAAAGCATATTATAAGGAGCTCTGTCAGTGTGTGGTTGATCCTCCAGTATAGTAAACTCTCAAGTCAGGGAGCAGTCCTGTGAAATCATTTATGCCCTCCGTACCCAATAGGGTCAGCCATGGTACCTGTTAATAATGATGGAGTGAGTGCTGATAAAGGAAGAAGAGTGCTGTGGAGCATATTGTGAGTGCTTTTTTTCCCTAATCATAATTATTCAGCCACTACTGTGGGCCCCAAAGGCATGGCTTTCCACTTAGAAGTCACAGGTCCCAGAAGCTTTTAAAATGCTTTTTCCACTGCTCCCGTTAACATTTTTCCACTGCTCTCTGCTTTGCTTCTCAGCACACCCACTGGCAACAGCCTCAGTGCAGCAGAACTGACATGTGGAATGATCATGAGCCTGGCCAGGTAAGTGGCGTGGCTTCTGTGAAAGCAGGGAGCGTCCCAGTAGCTTGTCCTGCAGTTCACTGATGTGTTGCTCTGAGTTCTCTCTTTGGCTCAGAAAATGTGGGAGTAATCACCAGTTCCAACAATGACAGGGAGTAATAACCAATTCCTCCAGCTCCAGGTTCCATATTAAAAAAAAATTACATCCAGGAATGTATAAAAGAGCACTTGTTCCAGAATAGTGGCTCTGGAGGAGTGGACCAGCAAAGAAAGGAGGCTTAGCTTTTTATCTTTCTGTTGAAACCCAGCCCTTCAAGCCAAGGTTTTCTCATGTGGCAGATAGCAGATAAGCACTGATCACAGATTAGGAATTACTGGGTGTGGGAACTCAAGGGGAAGAAAGAAGAAGTGGGGAAAGTTTTCAGCAACCCCATTTCCCTCCTGTTTCTCTGCTTGTGATCTCCTATACCTGCAATTCCTTTGCCCTGTTAAGAAACACTCTACTAAGGTTTTGTTAGACACACAATTGCATGTAATCTGTGGCTCTCCTTGTCAGCTTGACCTTTGATTTACCTAAAATTTGTCTAAAATATCTTTTTTGCTTTTTAATGCAACTTTACAAATGTCTGCGAAAGCAAAAGATTTCCAGTCAAAGGACCTCAAGGCCACCTCACAAGATCCTCCTCTATTTGTTGGGCACAGAATTTTAGTTCACATTAGCATGACTTCCTAGAGCCAGAGCTATCTCATGGGGTACTGGGAAGATTTTTTTTTCTCTTAAAAGAAAACTGTTAACCTTCAGAGACAACATGGCACAGAAAGGGAGTTTATAGCCAGTGCCTCTTGAGGTGGGGGGGCATTATCAGGCCCTGCTAAAGTGGAGACTATCCTTTCAGGCAAATCCCACAGGCTGCAGCTTCAATGAAGGATGGGAAATGGGATCGCAAAAAGGTAAGAGGCTTGTGCTTTCTCCTTCTCTTTGTATCTTGTGGTGATGCTGGAGAGAGGGGAGAACACATGCACAGCTGAGAGTTTGCTCATGTTGGTGTGTACATTTTTCCCTAGTTCATGGGAATGGAGCTTTACGGGAAGACCCTGGGCATTCTAGGTCTGGGTAGGATTGGACGAGAAGTGGCTATTCGTATGCAGTCCTTTGGCATGAAGGTAAGAGCCACCTTTAAATTGACCAGTAGTTGATCACTACAAGAAACAGGTCTGTTGCCATATGAGGATGAGAGGGTGGGAACAACCTCAACTATTTCAAAGAATCTCTCTCTTTCTTTCTCTTTTCCTCCTCTTACTCTTCTCCATGTCATTAGACTATTGGCTATGACCCCATCATCACTCCTGCAGAATCTGCTACCTTTGGTGTGGAACAGCTGCCCTTGGAACAGATTTGGCCACTGTGTGATTTCATCACAGTCCACACCCCGCTCTTGCCTTCCACCACAGGTAGGGGATGCCACTTGGGTCTTCAAGAGGACACGTCCTCCTGGGATGCTGGACTGTAACTATGTGCTCACTCCTCCCTGCTGGAAAGTGGATGGGGCATATGGGGCACAGCTGATTCCATTTCAGGGTTGTGTGAGGGATTCAGACAGTGGGGCAAAACTGTGCACCTGTTTGCTGAGAGACCAAGACATCCTGCTTGGGAGTGGGGAGGAGACTGAAGAAGCAGAGTGAACTTCGCGGATGGAAATGGAGAAGACAGGGCACAGTTGTGAGGGCCCCAGCTGCACAGGGAAGGTTGGTTCTGAACTTGAAAGATCAGAAGAAGATCCCGCTGAATGGGAGAAGTGGGACTTTGCACTGCTGATTAAAGTTCTGCACCAAGAAAAGCTGGCAGGCATGGCAATCTTGGCATAACCCTGTCCCTGCTTCTCTTGAAGAGAAGCAAAGAATTGGGGGTGTTCATCTCTGTTTTAGCGTGAAAAATTTCCCTAGTCATTGCTTTGTTGTCATTTTGTGCCTACAAGTCATTTCTGACTTATGGTGACCCTAAGGTGAACTCATCACAGGGTTCTCTTGGCAGAATTTGTTCAGAGAGGGTTTGCCATGGCCTTCCTCTGAGACTGTGACTGAAAGAGTGTCATCCAGTAGGTTTTCCTGTTTGAGCAGGGTTTTGAACTCTGGTCTTAAGAGTCATAGTCCAGCACTCAAACTACTACATCAGACTGCTACTCAAACTGCAAACTTCTATGCTGGCTCTCACTGGCATTGCTTATTGTTGACCCTATATTTGTAGTACTGAGGACTAGATTTTTTTAAAAAAAAATGGAACCTCAGCATGACACTGACTACACTGTTGCAGGAGGTGCCATTGTGAGACTTCATATGATGATGATGGGTAAACTCCACTGAGATGTGCTATGGCTGCAATGGACCTGGAAGGTGCTCTTGTCTTTCACTGCTGTTTCCTTTCTAGGGCTTCTGAATGATTCAACTTTTGCCAAATGCCGGCCTGGGGTCCAAGTGATCAACTGTGCCCGAGGGGGCATTGTGGATGAAGGGGCCCTTCTGCGGGCCCTCCAGTCTGGCCAGTGTGGAGGAGCAGCCTTAGATGTTTTCATGGAGGTGAGGCTTTGGGATATTTAGTTTCTCTCCAGAATTCTTCAGTGTGAGGGTGAGGGTTGGATCAAGAAATCTTTCTGGTGCCTGAAGCCCACATGTAAACCTGGCTTTTATTTTTGGAGGGGAAGGTGATTTATCAATTAATATGCTATCTGATATGTTTTTTAAAAAAGCCCCAAAAATGGCCTAGTAGCAAAAAGATAGCAAGTGAAGTTCCTTCAGTACCCTCAAAATACATGTATGATTGAATGTTCCTCTTAACATTTCTGCCACCACATTCTGCATTGGCTACATCCTCCCTACCAACCTCAAGAGACACCCCACCTAAAGTGCATTACAGTGATCTAATTGCAAGGGTGACAGTGCACATATCACAGTGGCTATGTTATCCTTATCTAGGAAAGAGCGTAGCTGCCCTTCCAACCCTTAGTAGTGTAAACCTAGCCACAGAAGTTACTTGGACATCTTTGGATCAAGATTCTAGAAGCACTGCTGAGGTCAATCCCTGATCTTTCAAGGCAGCATGCCTAGGAACTACTAACCTACAGGATCTGTGCCTTACTAGGGATCAGGCTCAGTTGTTGTCCTAAGCCTGGGCCTGGAACAATGAAATGTTGCAGCTTAGGGGCTTGTGAAGAGGAAGCAGAGCTTTCTAACCAGTCTGGCTGTTTCATCCTCAATAGGAACCCCCTCAGGACAAGGCCTTGGTGAACCACCCAAAAGTAATCAGCTGTCCTCACCTGGGTGCCAGCACCCGAGAAGCTCAGAGCCGCTGCGGCAAGGAGATTGCCATGCAACTTGTGGACTTAGCCCAGGGCAAGGCACTCGTAGGCGCTGTGAGTTCTGCTCTTAAGTTACTTAATGATTCTTGATTTATATAGCATATTTTACTTTGCAAACATAAGATTAATATTTAGCTTCAATCTGTGTTTTGTTTCTTGACCGATGTAGAAGCTGTAATTTAGCTAGGTTGCAAAAGAGTTGAGGTTTTGCAAATCTCTATGTTCTTAACTTTTGCAAAAGTTCTTGAGCTGGTTAGAAAACAAAAACCAACAAAGATGGCTTGTAAAGTGACACCGCTGAATTACTGAGACATGTTAAAAGGCATCCTATTTTGTCGTAGAAAGCATCTTGTGCATGGCTTAATTGTTAACACTGTTGTTCAGCAAATTACTGTAACAGTGGAACTGGCCAGTGCTGACTGATCAAACTGGAAGGAAAGATCAGCTCTCAAATTTATTTTGCCACTTAAAGATAGATCTTGGAGTGGGTCACAGATAGCTTTAAAAGAAGGGCTGGGTTAGAACTCGGTGAGGAAAAATCCACCCTTAAGAAGTGTGTCCTTGGGTCTTTGGACCCTGCCCCTACAAACCGAATAACTGGAGGAAACTGGATTTCTCTGTTATGGGCCATTCATCCTACAATCACTCTTATGCTCCTTTCTTCCTTCCCTCAGGTAAATGGGCAAGCTCTCAGCAGTGCCTATGCATCTGAGACCAAGCCCTGGATTGCATTGGCCAGAGCTCTGGGGACTGTGTTGCATGCACTGGCCCACCAAATGACTGGCGGCGTGCAAGTTGTCACCTATGGTGAGATGAGAGATCCAGGAGTAGTGTCACACTTCATTATTGGCTTTTTACATGTAACTTTTTTCACCTCTCTGCCTCTGTTCTCTCATCTCCCCTTAGTCAAGCAATGTTTGTGTAGCTAATCCTTTAATACAAATTCTTTTCTGAAATCTTTCCACCCATTCTTCTTCTACTTTCAAGTCTATTGCTGCAGTAGGGATGGCTAAAATCTCTTGTTATGTATGAAAATCAAGATTCTCAGGGAGCTGAATCTGCATCTGGTACTGTATTATCTCCCCGTGCAGAGTCACAGAAAACACAAGAGCTCTGCTTATTTTCCTTTTAGCTCTAGCAGATGTACTCCGGCTCACATGATGTACTTTCTTTTTCTTTCTTTTCCACTCTAGCCTTTGTCCCTTCTGTCTCAGCAGTTTTCCTCTGCATGGAAGAGTATTCCTTGCTTTTTGAAATTTGCTTGGCCAGCAAATCTTCTGACCTATATACCCCCATGGCAATAGAGGCTTTTCCTATTTCTGTTTTCTGTGGTTTTGTAAAATGCCTCCTCTTTTCTTAGGCCCTTTCCTCAACGCACCTTTTCACAGAGCTGGGGCGTGGGGGTTGCGCGAGAAGCCTCTAGCGAGAGGCTCTCACGTCCCGGTTCCTTCAGCTCTGCAGCTGCCGTCTGCTCGCGTAAGAGCCCCGCCTCTTCCTTCTGCAGTGCAGCCTGGGAGTTTCCCAAGCTGTGCTGGGGCAGGAAGCACGAGCTCTGGAGCTCCACACGCACAGCAAGTGTGCGCAGGGCCCTGGAATGATGTGCAATTGCGCACCATTTTCAGCTCACAGCCGAAAATGAAAAAGTGCATGGTCAGCGCCTGCCAGCCCCTGAAGCATCACGTGATTGTGAGTGTGTCGTATGGACCACTCCTCACATTTGCGTGATACTCGTGGGGCCCTTTCGCATGGCAAATACAGTGTGAAAAGGTCTTTACAGCAATAACTCTGCCCTGGCTTTCAGAAGAAACTCTTCTGTCAATGGAGGGTGGCACCTGAGAAGTATGTGGCAGTTGCTGCTCCTACCAGGGCAGTTGACTTTTCAGTGGCCTTGTTTCTGTCCCCTTAACATCAACCTGGCAATTATGTGAATGAAGCTTCCCCCATGAATACTTTCATGTCAGTCCAGCTACATCTGTTAAATGTGCATATGACATGCATTTTATTTTGTTCTGTTTATGTCCCTGCCTTTCTTCCAGCATGAGATCCAAAGTGGTTTGTTGTTGTATGTCTTCAAGTTGTTTCTGATTAATGACCACTCTAAGGTGTGATATCACAAGATTATCTTGGCAAGATTTGTTCAGAGGGGTTTGCCTTTGCCTTCCTCTGAGGCTGGAAGAATGTGACTTGCCCAAGGTCACCCAGTGGGTTTCCATGGCTGAACGGGGATTCAAACCCTGGTCTCCTGGAGTCCTAGGCCACTATACTGGCTCTCCCAAGACAGTATACAACAAATTAAAACAAAAATTTTTTTGTACATCGGCTATAAAATGTATTAAAACAAAAGTTATGAACAGTTAAATGATTCTATCAAAAGCTGTCATTGAAGGTGCAAGCAAGTAGGGCCAGGGAAAGGAGGAGAGGGAGCTGATGACCCTGGGAGATGGCTACAGTCTCTTAATTCCTCAGAAGAGAGTAGCTGACAATAGAAGGTTGTATCTGAAGCCCCAGTCTAGGCCAGCCCTTTGCTTGAAGGTCTCTTCCAAGAGGTAATTGGAAATGGGGGAGTACTTCTGCTACAGCCACGGATCAGAGTTTCCATTCTGTTGTTATGTGTCAATCAGGTCTTTGGACAGAAGAATGAGGAAAGACTGAGAACAGTTGTGGACAACCATTTTGGTGATTTGTTCTGTTATGTCCTGTGCACTAGGCCCAGCCTTGAAGAAGGCAAGCAGTTACCTGACTCCTGCAGTGGCAATGGGACTCCTCAAAGAAACAGCACAGAAAGATGTGAACCTTGTGAACGGGCTTCTCCTGGCACAGGAAGCTGGGCTGAAGGTACATGGACCCCTCCGCTTTTCCCCCAGGTTGATGTCTTTTGTGTGGCTCTTTCTCAGGTTTGCTTAGAAGAAGCTGCCACCACTTTTTCCCTGATGTTCCTTTCTATCTGAACAACTACTTTCTAGCTACACAACAGGCAGAGATCCAATATATATGTATTCTCTTCATCATGGATATGTAGCGAGCTGCACACATTGAATTTCATCCTGGCCTACAGTTCCTTTCTCTGTCCTCACAGCGGTCTGTAACCACTCTAGAGCTTTGGTGCCCTCCTGCTTCTTGAGTTCATGGTAGAAATTGCTGACCTTTTTGTTGAGTGCTGTCAGACTCATGTCAAGAAGGGGAAACTTAGAAGCATATTTCTTCACCATTGGAAGTCATTTCATCTGTTTTCTCCACAGATCACTACCACTTACAGTGAGGAGAAGGCGCCAGGTAGCAAAGAAGAGTTGCTGCACCTTGCTGCTGAGGGCACCCCACACACGCTGGTTGGCTCAGTGCAAGGCAGCATTCCTGTCCTGCATGAACTCAGTGGAGCAGCCTTCAAGCCATTTGTTCCCCTCACTGGCACACTGCTGTTTTACAAATCCAAGGCCCCCAGTGGCAGCCTCTTGTCAACCATCATTGGTAAGGAGAGGGGCCCCTCCAGTTCACTCTTCCCTCAGTATGATGGAGTCTTAACGGCACTATATAAGTCCTTATTTTGGGACTGGAGCTGTCCTCAGGTAGTGTCTTCCCAATCGCCAGTACCACTTCTCTTTTTCAGAAGTATGTTTGCTGAGGAGTTGCACATCTGAGATGAAGTTCCAACTACTTTAGGTTGTTGTACTAATAGCAGCAGCTCCAGACCTGTTTGGGACAGCTAATCTAGCAGAACTGGTACTTCTATTGTGTTTCCTGGAGTCAAGTTCCCTGGCAATTCCCATGAGCCCTAGCCAGCATAGCCGATGGGGAGGGTTCATGGAAGTTGCAATCCAGCAACACTTGGAAGGCTGCAAGTTGTCTAGCTCTGCAAGGATATGTGGGAGGGTTTTGTGATTATAGCCTCTTTTGTGCACACATGATGGGCTAGGAATATGAATGAGGAAGGATTGGGATTAAAATGTGGGGAAAGGGCTCCAGAGTGGAAAAGAAGTGGATAACTCCTAAGGATTTCTGTGTGAAGAAGATATTCTTAGACCAGGATCCAAGGAAAAATGTAAACTTCAAGGGGGAGGGAGAGGAATGGCTTATGTAAAGAGCTGACCCAGGCCCTCAGAAAGAGGGTGGGGCTGCATATTTTGGTAAAACATTGGAAGTTTCCCTCAGAAAGATGGTCAGACCTGGTGTTTGTTAAATTTTATCCTTATGTGTTCAAAATTACCAGACATCTCATCTTTACTGACAAGACAGGGAATATATGTCCCGCTGGATGTTATAGAGCTACAACTCCCATCAGTTCTAGGTGGAATAGCAGTAGTGAAGAGTAAGAGTTAGACTCTAACAACATATGGATGGCCACATATCCCCCCCACACTTTTTTTTCTTTTTTTCTTTATTGTATTCTATTTCCCAGAGCTACCATTTTATATCTCCATACAATTTTTATTACTGAAGCGGTTTCAGTCAAGGCAGGACTAGTAATCATGTAAAACATGGGCTTTACGTGGTCACCTCCTAGGATGTGTGCACTGATTGTTGTTCAATTTGCAGGGCTGCTGGAGAAAGCCAAAGTGGAACTGCTGTCATACCACCATTCTAGCACTGTGACTGGGCAAGAATGGAATGTAATGAATGTCTCTTTTCCTCTACAAAGTCTTCAGGAGCTGAAGCAACATGTAACAGAGGTTTTTCAGGTTACACCTTAAGATATGGTGGTAACGCCAAATTTCCTTACTATAAATGTTACACATTCCAATAAAAAAGAATTTGCAGAAGTTGCCTGGTGTATCCTTGAGCTGCAAAAGACAGTTGCCCTGTCTGAGGGAGATAAGTGGGAAGAGAATACTTCATGAAGTGACCAATGAGAATTCATGACATCTCAACACTGATTTGCCACCAACAGCTATTTCATTACAATAATTTCATTCAGTGTGTGCCTCAAACCCATTCAGGGTGTGAGCTGTGGTTATACAGGGATAGAGATACACTGAATGGGCACTAAGTGCCCAGTTTCCTTGTTTTCCAATTCCCCATGAAGGTCCTAAAAAATCAGCCTGAATAAGGACTGGAAGTGGCATGACAAGCCCTTCCAGTTCACTCTTTACATCCTGTTATGGGTGAGCTGTTGGCCCAACCTAGTTGCCCACCTCTGCAGAACATATGATGATGCAGTATGGAACTCTGATTGTACCCTACGAAGTCACATCTGCCTTGCATCTCACCTTGTTCTCAGTGAGGAGACTAGATAGCATATTATTCTTGCAGTAAAGAAAAAAAAATTGTCTCAGAAATGACAGTTTCCCCAACCCCCACAGTGCAGTTCCTGCACAGTGAAGGATTGCGTTGAGACTTCTTTCTCTTCAAAGAAGGGATGTACACCCTGGGGTGTTTGGCCACACATGGATGACTCCCTGAGCCTGGTAGTCCACACCCACTTTTCTCTACAGTGGGAGAACATTCCCACTGAAGATCACTGCAACATGGAGAGAGGCTTTCAGCTCAACACACATCCAGCATACCCTAGATCTCAGCAGGTAGGGAGGAGGGATTCAAACCTGTTTTCTGAGAAGTATCCTAAATACCTTAAATGTGCCAGATCCCTTCTGATCTTGGAAGCTAAACAGGGTCAGTCCTGGTTAGTACTTGGATGAGAGACTACCAAAAAATGTCAGGTGCAATAGGCTGTATTTCAGAGGAAGCAACTGGCAAAACCACCTCTGACTATTCCCTACCTAAAAAAACCCTATGAAGCTGGAGGCACATAGACACATACTGAAGGGTGCATTTACATGAGCATGCATACTCACACTAGATGCAAGCTAGTGAAACATTGTGCACCTCATTGTGAAATTGCTCACTGTCCTAGTTCTTATACATTCAATTCTGAAAAATTTGCAGCACATAGAAAATCAGCATGCCAAAGATATATTTAGCTGAGGGGTGGGCAAAGAGCATCCCCAAGGCTGTTTGTGCAACTCACACCCACAAGACTTCAGCAGAATGCCGTATGTCTGGCAAAAAGGGAGAGACACTATTTAATTCGTCTGTTTAATAGTGCACAAGACACCATGTATTATAAACTTCTTGAATGCTAGATGCGCCTTTCTCTTTTTGCGTTTTATTTGGAAATTTGGTACTCTGTAGTCCCTGCAGGACTTGTGAGGCAGAAAAATGGTACCCAAATGTTGGCCACTCCTCTCAACCCTCCCTTCATCCAGGATTTGCTTCTTAATAAGCATTGAATATACCTTTTTTAAAAAAAACAATCATGTGAGCCTAATAAAGCATTTAATTATATAAGACCCCTCCTACAATCTGGTAGGTTCTAGATAAAGGCTTACCAACTCCAAATGTTCGACAACTTACAAAAAAAATGGCAATAGAGCGTTATAACTTATTTCAGAGAAACAAACCAACAAGAAAGGAGGAGGAGTAGCACTATATTTCAAGAATGTTAAATCCTGGAAGCCAGGTTGAGAGCATCTGGTAAAAAGGGGGAGAGAAACAACAATGATGTAAATGTGGGGGTCTACTACAGACTCCCAAGCCCAACTGAGGACTTGGATGATTCTTTCCTGGAATAGAAAACGGCGTACTACCTGAGGAGCAGATGCAGTAAGGGAAATGCAACACACTATAGGTAAAGATTTAGTACAGGAATGCTTGGCTATTTTGAGTGAATTCATGTCTTCAGGACCAGATGAATGACATCCAAGAGTATTAAAAGAACTGGCACAAGTACAGTCAGCTCTCCACATTTGGAGGTTTCACTTTTGTGGATTTGATTATTCACGGATTATTTGCTGCCACCTCTGCTGCTGCCCTATGCCATTTTTAATAGGGACTGCAAGCTTAGTGAGACTGAGAAACTGTGAAAGAGGCTTGTAAGTCCCTATTTAAAATGGTGTGAGGCAGCAGTGGAGGTGGTAGTAAGCCCAACCAGCCAGCCACTTCTGCCTTGCGAAGGAACTCTAATGCCTCAAAGGAATCCATGGTGGGTTGAATATGGTGATCATACTTGTATGTGCGTGTTAAATATGGTCTGGGAGGGCCTAGAGTTAATTCACTTTTTTTCACTTTCATAGGAGTTCTGTGCCCCTAACCCTAGCAAATGTGGAGGGATGACTAATCTCAGAACCACAGGCAATAATCCTTGAAAATTCCTGGAGAATGGGAGAAGTCTCAGCACACTAGAGGAGAACAAATGTTGTCCCCATCTTGTAAAAGGGAAAAAGAGGAACCAAATAACAACCATCAGCTTGACATGAATACCGGGAAAGATTCTAGAGCAGATAATTAAACATTAAACAGTCTCTAAGCACTTTGAAAGGAATGCCATGATAACTAAAACTCAACACGAGTTCCGTCAGATTAATCTTCTCTCTCTCTCTCTTCTCTTTGATAAAGTTACAAGCTTAACAGATGAAAGGAATGCTGTGGATATAGTGTATCTTGACTTCGGTAAGGCCTTTGACAAGATCCCTCATGATGTTCTTGCAAACAAACTAGTAAAATATGGGCTAGAAACGCTACTGTTAGGTGGATTTGTAATTTGTTGATTGACTGAACCCAAAGGGTCCTCACCAATGACTCCTTTTTATCCTGGAGAGACGTGACTAATGGGACGCCAAGAGCTTCTGTCTTAGGTCCAGTGCTATTCAGAATCTTCATCAATCACTTGGAAAATTGAATAGAAGGCATGCTTATCAAATTTGCAGATGACACCAAGTTAGGAGGGGTAGGTAATACCCCAGAGGACAGGATCAGGATTCAAAACAACCTTAACAGATTAGAGAGTGAGACCAAAAATGAATTTCTACAAGTAAAATGTAAGGTACTAAAGCAGGGGAAAAAATGAAATGCACAGTTACAGGATTGGTGACAACTGGTTTGACAGCAGTATGTGCATAAGAGATCTAGGAGTCTTAAAAGACCACATGCTGAATATGAGTCCCCAAGGTGATGTGGCAGCTAAGACAGTGGATACAATTCTTGACTGTATCAATAGCAGTACAGTGTCTAGATCAAGGGTAGTATCATCCTATTTGCTTTGGTCAGACCCCATCTGGAATATTCTGTCCAGTTCTGGACACCGCAGTTCAAGAATGATGTCGACAAGCTGGAAAATGCCTACAGGAGGGTGACCAAGATAGTAAAAGGCCTGGAAACCATGCCCTCCAAGAGTAACTTAGGAAGCTTAATATGTTCAGCCTAGAGAAAAGAAGGTTAAGAGGTGACATGATAGTTATGTTTAAATATTTGAAGGGATGTCATACAGAAGATGGAACAAACTTGTTTTCTGCTGCTCCAGAGACTAGGGCCCTTTTTGCATGGTGTTTTTAAAGTGCATTAGGTACACTCCCTCCCCACTTAAGGAGTTGCTGTACCGCATGACTTTCCAGCCAAACAGGTGCTATCCCAGCTGCAGGCAGTGCTGATCCTGCTTTTTTTCATTTTCAGCTGAAAGGTGAAAATAACCTCCCTTTCCCGCATCAATCATGTGAGCGGAGGGCATGCGGAGCTGCCATCCGGTGTGCTTCCGGGAAAGACAGTGTGTGCAGTCTCTGCTGCCTGTCCCTCACGCAGCAACTCTCAGGGGAAGCTCCACCCAGCAGCAGGCCGGCCGTTGCCCCCAATGCAGCAGCAAACACTGCAGGACACGTTGCCAAGGGAGGCCACCCTGGGCTGATGTTGCTGCCCACACTCGTGACGACAGCAGCCCTCAGGGTCCGGCTGACTTACAATTTTTTAAAAAATAAATTGGCGCTATCGTTAGCACGTTAGCACTGTAGCACTGAGCAGCCTGCCCTCAGGGCTGACAGCCAGCCTAGTTCTCACAGTGGAATCGGCAAGGAGCTCCCAGAGAGAAAACCTCCCCCCCCACCAATCCCTATGGCTGTCACCCAAACAGCCAAACACCTCCAACCTTGCTAAACGTGCTGGACACTTTGGAGAGCCCAGCCAACATGCCCAACACATATGTCCCCAACAAGAAAGGCAATGATCCACACATCAGCAAGAAGAATGGACTGCACACACACACAGGGTGGGTGACACCTGGCTGGGAAGCACAACGTGTGAAAGGCACCCCGGGGACTTAGCAGTCCACAGGCTGGAAGGAACGCCATACTGTGTGCAATGCGGCATCTGAAAAGGCCACTGCGAGTCTGGGCAGGATCCATGCGACTGTACTATACAGACCAAGGAATCTAGTGCCACCACTTCATTCTGCCATGAGGAGACCTCACCTGGAATATTGTGTGCAGTTCTGGGCACTACAAAGCAATAATGATAGTGAACACACCGGAACGTGTCTAGAACTGGGAGACCAAAAGGATGAAAGGCCTGGAACACCATGAAGCCCTGCAAGGAAAGCCTCAGGAAGCTGGGGATGTCTAGCCCGATGAAAATCAGGTTGACAGCAGATAGGAGAGCCATGCTGTCAGATTTGAGGGGATATCACAGTGAACAGAGAGCTAACTCTTTTCCTGCTGCTGCAGAGACCTGGACATGGCACAATAGGGCCAAACGTCAGGCAAACAGATTGCGCCCAAAGATCAGGGAGAATCTCTGGAGGGCACACCCTTCTGATGGTGTAATGTGCTGCCTCCCAATGTGGTGGGCTCACCTCCCTTCCCCCGAGGTGTGGAAACAGAAGCTGGATGGCCCTTCATCAGGAGTCTTCCTGCATGGCAGGGGCTGGACTCCATGGCCATTATGGACCCTCCCAGTTCTAGGATGCTAAATCCCAGGACTCCATGATTTCAGCCCACCCTCCCCAGCCCACCAGACAGCAGCAGATTGTTGGAATCTTTCCCGTTGGTTCAGATGGTGGCAGCGATGGAGCTGGCTGCTTGGGTGGAGATGGTGGCTGCTGCCACCAGGGTGGCTCCCCTCGCTCCCTGCTGCTGTCATGCCCTCCAGGCCTGGACAGCAGTGATGTTGTTCATATAGAGCTGCATGACCTGTGTCCCAAGGAGCTCCGTCTGCTCAGGCTCCATCGCAGGTCATGGGAGTGGCAGAGACAGCTACCCCTCCAGCTGGGTCACAGCTGCAATCTGTCCTGTCAGTCCCCGCCTTTTGTGGTGCAGCCTGTTACGGCCGGGCTCCTGCTACCGGCCTGCCCTTGAGGCTGATGCGACCGCCTGTTGGCAGGATCTATCATGCTAACGTTAGCACGATAGCCGGCAAAATAATAATAATAAAAACACAGACCAATCAGGGGTGGTGGGGAGGGGACAGGGTGGAACCAGCGTGGCCCAGGATGCCAAGGTGTGGAAAAGGCACCGGGCATGAGCCGATGCTATCTCGCAAATGCCCTGGTGTGTGCTGAATGCAATAGGCTCCGTATTGGACCTATTGCAATATTGGTAATATCACAATGGCAGTGGATCGTCGTGCTATTAAGGTAAGGTGCGGACATAGAGCAATCCTTTCAAACTACAGGAACAGAGATTCTGCCTAAATATCCTGACAGGAACAGCAGTTTGACAGTGGAATACACTGCCTCAGAGTATGGTGGATTCTCCTTCTTCAGAGGTTTTTTAAATGAGGCTGAATTGCCATCTCTTGAGAATGCTTTGTATATTCCTGCATGGTAGGGGAGTTGGACTGGATGGCCCTTGTGGTCTCTTCCAGCTCTGTGATTCTGTGGGTCCAGATGGTATCTATCTGAGAATTCACTGTTATACTACAGTGTAAAGTCTCTAGTCTTCCAATTAAAAATATTTTTCATGTTCCATAATTTCCAGAACTCGAGAGTTGGCCTATGGGGTCCCTCAGGGCTCACTTCTACCTCTCATGCTACTTAACATATGCATGAAATTACTGGGAAAGGTGGTTGAGAAGTTTGGAGTTTGGTGCTGTCAGTATGTATATAAGACCAAACTTTATTACCACTTTCTGACACATTCCAAGGAAGCTATTTCAGTTCTAAGCCAGTGCCTGGCCTCAGTAATGGACTGGATGAAGGTGAACAAATTGAAACTTAATCCATACTAGATGGAAGGCACTTCTAGTCAGCTGAAAGGCAGATCAGGAAACAGGGATTCAGCCTGGGCTGGATGGCATCACACTCTCCCTGAAGACACAGGTCTGCAGATTGGGTGTTTTCCTGGGTTTGACCCTAAGCCTGGAAGTTCAGGTTGGGTGGTAGCTAAGAGTGCATTTGCAGAGTTAAGGCTTGTGAGCTAGCTGTGTCCACCCCTTGAGACATCAGATCTGGCCATGGTGATAACACACCTTCGTTGCATCCTGGTTGGATTACTGTAACACACTCTGCATGGGGCTGCCTTTGAAGAGTGTTCAGAAACTTCATCTGATCCAAGGAACTGCAGCCAGAATGCTAAGTGGGCCTTGTTGCAATAGCTCTACTGGCTGCCTGTCTATTTGGGGGCACATTTAAAAGTGCTGGTTTTAACATACAAAGCACTCCATGGCTCACCGCCAGGTTACCTGAAGAACCACATCCTCCCTTATGAACTTGTCTATGTTTTGAGATGTTTTGGGGAAGCCCTTCCCTCTCCCACACCACACTCACAGGTACTCACTTGTAGGAACACAGGAGAAGGCCTCTCTCAGTGGCTGCCCCCAGGCTCCAGAACTCCCTTCCTGGAGAGGTTAGACTGGCACCCTCTGTACTCTCTTTCTGTAAACATCAGAAGACTTTTCTATTTCAACAAGTCTTTGATTGTTTAGGTAGGATGGGCCTTGTACAATGTGAATGGAGTTTGAATTTGTTATTTTTATTGTTCTGTTGTACCTTTTATGGCTTGTTTTTAACTGGTTTTAAAGTTTTTAATTTTGTTGGTAGATGAATCATTTTTTAACTTTTTAAACTTTTGCATTTTGTTTAGCTTTAACTACATTTTCTTTTTTTATTTATTTATGTATTTCTTACTATTGTAAGCTGCCTTGTGTCTCAAACTGGGAATAAAGTGGGCTATAAATAAACAATAACTACAGTAGTTGTTGTAGGCTTTCTGTGGTCCCCTAATTGGCCACTGTGGGAATGGACTGCTGAAGTTGATAGATCTTGTCAGAAGAGTGGTTCTTATAGTCTAAATAGGTCATTGTCTGAGCTTAAACATTTGAGACAGTGCTTCCAACAAGGTGATTTTATGCAAGTCTGTGGAAGGGGGCAAAGTATACAGGCATAGCATTCATATACATGTGTATGTATGTATATGTGTGTGTGTGTGTGTGTGGTCTTTTTAAAACAAGATGATATTTCAACATCTTGGGCTTTTTTAAATGGGTTGTGTGCACTCGTAGATTTAAACAGAAGTGAATGTGGGTTTTCCTCCTTTAAGATGAGCTCTACCCACCCGTACTTTTGCTCATTGTATAGTCTTCAGGATTAACATTTATCTGTAAAACACTACATTTTCCCCTTGAAGATTTCTTTGCTGTCTCCTGTTTCGTACAAAAATTCAGATCCAGTAACAACACAATCCTACATATGTCTACTTGAAAGCACACCCACTGAGATCAATGTTTGTAGGAAAATGTTTGTAGGATTATACCTAACTCTTCTTAAGCTGAGAAGCTGCTGTGGAGAGATGAAAGAAATTGGAAGGCTGCTGGTCTCACCCCAAGTTGTGCAATCTCAAGCTGCTGCCTAAAACTAGTATTGCTTTTTCTCCCCTCTGTATTTGACTTGCAGCAAAAATAAAATAAAAAATAAAAATGTATATCTGACCACAAAAAAGTGTGAGCACAGGCCCACTGAGGCTTGATTGCTAAACATATGTATTTGTTAACAACCATAACAAATAAAATAAATAAAGCTGGTAAAGCTAGTTGCTCTTGAAGGCTAGTTAGTATTACTACCTGAAAGGTGCTTTGTGTCCCTTCTGCTATGTTTGTCTGTGCATGCGTGCATTCTCAGTCTCACCACAAATGAACAATGATGAACAGTGTTCTGTTACCTTCAGGATCACCTCCTCCTCCCATACAATCCCCTCCACACACTCAGGTCCTCTGGAGGCCATTTACTTATACTTGCCAGGACTAGACTGGCAATGGTTACCCAAAGGACCTTCTTCTCCACTGCCCCCCTAGACTGTGGAATGACCTGCCAGAAGAGATTTGACAGCAAAATATGCTGTCCGAATTTTAAAAAGTTCTAAAGACCTATTTCTTCCAGCAGGTCTACCCAGTCATTTTTTAATCATGAATTTTAAACTGATGTATTTTAAATGTGTTTTATGTGTTTTAGTGTACCGTATTTTTGTTATGTTGACTATGCTCCATAACATAATTGAGAGTGTGAATCATCCACAATAATGCATGCCTGTGGATTATGCTATCATAAAACATTGTTGTAATAAATTATCCTCTTGATGTAACATAAAACCTGAATGGATATCATGTGTTACAAGCCAGCATATGTTCTCTGTTTAACATCAGTCAAAATCTGAATGTTAGTTGTAGATGTGTATTCAGCCAGGCTGGCAATGCATGGCTGTTTACTTAAAAGTGATAGCAATCAACAAGTGATTTACTATGTATGAGCCTTAGAGTACCTAGGCTAGAACTGTGGGTAACAATGCATTGTATGTTAAAGGAAAGAGTGGAAAGGGATCAAAGAGAACAGGCTGGGAAAAGCCGGCCTCAAGGCGTCTGGCCAGTGTTAAGGTAGACACACAAAGTACAGAGATAAAGATAACACAGGAGATACATTAGATCAAAGTATGGAAATAAAGTCCCATGGGAACTGCTGGAAGTTTGGGAGAGGGGAAGAACCACAGAATTCACACGTTAAAGTGTGCATCACTAACTGTGTGTTGTAGATCATTAGCTTCAGCAACAGTTGTAAGTTATGCCTCCTATACCTTATTAAATACAGTGGAAAACCCCGCGAGTTTCCTGAAAGTAAAAGAGTAGCTAGCACACATCAATTTTAATCTACAATATGTTTTAATTGTATTTTAACTTATGTTGTACTCCACATTGAGAGGCGGGTAAATGATGATGATGATGATGATGATGATGATGGATAATGATGATGATTAATTTGACCCCATCTAAATGGTTGCTATATCAAAATAGTTTTCACTATGTAAAAAGTCTCAGGAGAGGCACAAGTTTCCTAAGGGCATTGTGACATCACTTTCCTTGGATGCTTTCATGCAAACATTGACAGGCATGTCAGGAGTGCTCCATGCATAGATGTGATGGTACTTCTTGATAAAGGTCCATCTCCTCACTTTTGAAAGAGTATCAAGAAGACAGTACCAGCTGTCATGGAGCTAAGTTATTCTTGCCATGTACAAAATAAAAAACCCCTTCCAGGCATATTAAGAGATAGGTGGCTTTTTGCATCTGTTGTTGCGCTTTGCATAGCTGGAAGCTGAAGTACAGGGCCATCTCAGCAACTTGACCTTCTCTTAAAGGGGTGGGCTGGAAGGTCCACTTGCTGTTTCAGCCAAGAAACTAGAGACAGAGCTGGTAATGGCTCACAAGAAAGCTGCTTTCTACTTAAAGAGGCTGGGGTCAGTGTCAGGAACAGATTCACTCTTACACGGATCAACAAACTTAATAGAAGATTTATTGTAACATAGTAAGGGATGCTGTCTTCAGACGTTAAAGCTCGAGAATGGAACGTTTTCCCCGCACCTTACACTTTAACAGACAGTTTCTCCTAAGATAGTTGTAAAAGAACGAACGTCATCATGCCAAACGGTTCCTTTGAAATTCCAGCCAGAAGGAATGGTTGGCGCCTGGGAATAGCTAACAGCCTACTATCACTATTTCCTCAGTCTACTGCTATCCTAAAACAATAAAACATGGAGGACTCCCGACATCCTGCCCCACTTTTTTAAAAAAATATATACATAAAGATACACAAAATATAGAAAATATCACGGAACAGTAGAAAGACAAGAAAACTAAATAGTAATATGAATGCAGTAGCAAGTCAGTCGAGGCGTTGGGGAAACATCAGCCGGCGAAGAAGTCAGCGAAGGTGCCCTCTTCAGCAAACTGGAATGAAAAACAGGATGAATAGCCTTGAGGGAAAAAGGGAGATCTAGTTCAAAAGAGACATCATTAATAGCCCTTTTCACAGGAAAAGGTCCGAGAAAACGAGGGGAAAGTTTTTTAGACGGAGAAGGAGAGGAAATGTTCTTAGAAGAAAGGAAAACCAAATCCCCGGGCTGGTAAAGGGGATTAGGCTGCCGTTTACGGTCAGCGAAACGTTTGTGGGAAGCTTTAGCGGATGCTATAGCATCTGAGACGGATTGCCAAATGCCAGAAAATTTAGAGACCCAAGCAGAAACAGAAGGAGGAGCGGAGGAAGAGAGGGAGAGGGGGGGGAAAGGAGAAGGAAAAAGACCGTAAACTCTTTCAAAGGGGGGTTTCCCAGTAGAGGTATGAACCGCAGAATTGATGGCAAACTCAGCGAACGGAAGGAGCGGAGCCCAATCATTCTGGTTCTCAGAAACAAAACACCTAAGAAATTGTTCAAGAGATTTGTTAACACGCTCAGATTGGCCATCTGTTTGAGGGTGATAAGCACTGCTGAGTTTCTGAGTGACTCCCAGGGTTTTCAGTAGACAAGTCCAAAACTTGGAAGTGAAAATTGGATCCCTGTCCGAAATGATCACCGAAGGTAGTCCGTGAAGTTTCCATACATGATTAACGAACAGGTCAGCCAGCTGGTCAGCACGGGGTAGTTTCTTTAGAGGCACAAAATGACATTGCTTGGAAAAGTGATCAGTAACAACCCAAATAACATGAAAGCCGTGTGAAGGGGAAGAGACACGATAAAATCCCATGCGATGACCGACCAGGGGCTAGCAGGCGCAGGCAGAGGTTGCAGGAGCCCTTGAGGTTTAGATGTGGGCGACTTAGAAATGTTGCAAGTGGCACACTGCTTAATGTAAGTTTGCACGGAGGGGTTTAATCCAGGCCACCAAAAAAGGCGGCGAATCGCATGCAATGTCTTCAAAAACCCAAAATGTCCAGCGGGTTTGGAATCATGATAACGATGAAGTACCTGCTCGCGGGCAGCAGGGGGAACGTAGACCTTGGTGCCATAAAAGGGGAGATTGTCAACCCATTCTATTTTATCCTTGTTTGCCGGTAGCCAGGAGTCTGCATGCGCTGCATGAATGATAGCATCGCGGAGAGCGGAGTCACAAAGAGAGGAGGCAGAAAGCCTTGTCTTTGCTAATGCACGAGTAGTCACTTGAGAAGCCAGAGAGGAGGCAGGAAACAAGGTATTGGAGTGGGAGGACGTAGCAGGGGATTCCGCAAAACAGGGAAGTGAGAGAGAGGGTCCGCCAGTTGGTTAGTTCGGCCAGGTTTGAAAACAATTTTAAATCGGAATCTCTGGAAAAATTCAGCCCATCTCGCCTGCTTAGGGGAGAGTTTCTTAGCAGACTGTAAGGCTTGCAAATTCCTATGATCAGTCCAAACTTCAAAGGGGAGTCGAGCCCCTTCAAGCAAATGACGCCAAGAGGACAGCGCAAAATGGATAGCCTTGGCTTCTTTCTCCCAAATAGGCCAATTAGCTTGTTGAGGGGAAAATTTCTTTGAAATGAAAGCACAAGGCCTGAGTGCTCCTGTGGTGTCATGTTGTAAAAGAACGGCTGCCATGGCAAAGTCCGAAGCATCCGTTTGCACAATGAATTGCTTCGTACTGTCGGGAAAAAGGAGTAAGGGCTCAGACGTAAATTTAGATTTCAAATGGTCAAACGCCGATTGACACTCAGGCGACCAACAAAGTCTATGCGCCTTGCCCGCAGTGGATCCTTTAGGTTTCCGTAGAAGGTTGGTGAGTGGAAGCGTTATGGCAGCAAAATCCTCAATAAAGTTCCGGTAGAAGTTCGCAAAACCAAGAAATTGCTGCAGTTGCTTCACAGTTTTAGGGACGGGCCATTGCAAAATGGAGTTAATCTTCGAAGGGTCCATTTTAAGTGAACAATCTTGAATCCTATATCCCAAGTAATCAAAAGTTTGGGTGTCAAATTGGCATTTAGATAGATTAACCACGAGGTTGTTATCTATAAGCCTTCGTAACACTTCACGAACCAATGACACATGAGATTCCATGGAATCTGCGTAAATTAAAATGTCATCCAGATAAATCAGAACCCCCTGATACAACAAGTCATGGAAAATGGTGTTCAAAAACATTTGGAACACAGATGGCCCCGATTGTAAGCCAAAGGGAAGAACCGTCCATTTAAAGTTACCTAGAGGAGTTGCAAAGGTGGTGAGCCACTCAGAGTCCGGGTCCATTCTAATCCTATGAAAAGCCTCTTTAAGATCAAGTTTGGTGAAATATTTTCCTTGAACAAGATGGTCCAAAACAGTCCGTATCAGAGGTATGGGATAACAATTGGAGGAAATAACCTGGTTAATAGCAGAGTAGTTAACTATCAGTCTCGGATCCGCGCTGGGATCTTTTCTCTTCGGAAGAAGACAGGACTCGCCGTGGGGGCTGTAGAGGGCTTGATAAAGCCGCGAGCCAAGTTTTTATTTAGGAACTTCTTGAGAGCAAGGAGTTCTTTTGGCTCATGGGATAAATTTTCGGTTTAGGCAGGGTGGCCCCGTCAACTAATTCCAGTTTACAGTCAAAGTCCGTGTGGGGAGGCAATTTGTCAGCCTCCCTTTCGTGGAAAGCCTTTTGGAAGTCTCGGTAGTGTGAAGGAATTTGTTGCAATTCTTCATGGGGAATAGAAAAGTTTTCATCTGAAGAGGACATAGTGCCAGCAGTCCAGTTTATCTGGGGGTTATATTCACGAAGCCAATCGATTCCCAAGACCAATTTGAACTGCATCGCCTTGGGAACTAGAAATCGCATGCTGTAATTGTTTTTGTCCATTTGAAATGAGATGGGCTTAGTGATTTTACTAATTACTCCCCAGTCATTGAGGTCCCATCCATTTGCGTTAATTTGATGGGGCATTCCAAGGGCTCATAAAGAGTTTTCAATTGTTTGGCCAATTTGGGGTGTAACAAACTTCTGGAGCAGCCAGAGTCAATTAATGCCCTATGTACATGCAAAGTCCCATCGCTGCCACTAATCGCAACCGTGGCGTAGAAATGGGGAATTTTAGGAGTACTTACAGATGTTCCCGCCGCTTGCCAGTCATCGCAGTCAGGTTTAGAATCTCCATCTATGTCAGATGAGGACGAAGAGGTGGTTTCATCATCGGGATCGGAGTCTCCTGTCGCCGCTGCAGGGTCCTTAGAAGTGCGTCTAAGTGGTTGTTTGGCGGCCGCTGTCTGATGTGTGAATTCTATATTCTTTGGGTCTGCTCGTGCTCCCTTAGTCCCAGTCGGAGCTTGGTTTCCGCGGCAGGTGTTGGCGAGGTGGCCCGGTTTTCCACAGTTAAAGCACATGCCCAAACGGAGACGTTTGTTCCGTTCCTCAGCATTGAGGACGGTGGGACCGCGAGGTTGTCGTTTTGGCACGTCTTGTCTTTGTCGGTTCAGCTGAACAGTCTGGGTTATGCCTTCCATTTCAGTAGCTAGTCTGACCCAACCTAGCAGGGTCTGTGGATTGGCCTGCATTAAGCACCCGTGTAGAATATCAGGATTTAGTCCATCTTTGTATAACTCAATTAGAATTTCATCACTCCACGGGACTTTGGTGGCCAGGTTTCTAAATTCACGGGAATACGTCCCCACATCGTTCCTGCCTTGTTTCATTCGTTTCAGTTGATATTTGGTGTTTTCCAATAAATGGGGGTCTTCAAAGCGTTCCCGCAGATGGTTCATGAAGAGCTGCAGATTTTCAGTTTCGGGGGCGCGGGAGTCATATAGGTTCGCTACCCAGTCTGCTGCCAGTCCTTTCATCCTCTGGCTTAGGTATCGAATTCAGGGCCGCATCATCCCGAAATAGATGGCCGTGATCAATCATGAAATTGTTTGCCATAGTCAAAAAAAAGGAGAGTTTCTCCCCCCTTCCCGTTGAAGGTCGCTTTCAGGTCTCCCACATTTCTGAGTAACAGTGGCGCTGGCGTGTGCCCTGTTGGTTGCTGGGGCGGACCAGGGGTGCCTGCCACCGAGACAGCCGCTCGTGGTTCTCCTCCTGGTGATCTCCCTGTCTGCGAGGGACGGATGCGCATCTCGCGTAGCATGGTCTTGAGTTCGAGTATCTCCTCATCTTTTCTTTCCAGTTCGGTTTCCATTTGCTTTATCTCCTCCAAAAGGGATAGGTCTTTTGCTGATGTATCCCATCTAGCAGCCCTTCTGCGTTGTCTCAACGACGTATGTGGCTTTTCTCCCCAGACCCAGGTTTGGCCGCTTGTGGGGGTTTCCATAGCCTCGGTCAGGCGCAATTTTGTCTTGGTATCCAGGGGCACTTCAGTTTCTGTAGCTCCATCAGATTCTGCAGATCCTTGCTCTTCTTCAGTAATCGACTGGTCCATCAATTGGTGCATTTTTTGAAAGGATTCTCGAGCTTTCTGTCAGGAACAGATTCACTCTTACACGGATCAACAAACTTAATAGAAGATTTATTGTAACATAGTAAGGGATGCTGTCTTCAGACGTTAAAGCTCGAGAATGGAACGTTTTCCCCGCACCTTACACTTTAACAGACAGTTTCTCCTAAGATAGTTGTAAAAGAACGAACGTCATCATGCCAAACGGTTCCTTTGAAATTCCAGCCAGAAGGAATGGTTGGCGCCTGGGAATAGCTAACAGCCTACTATCACTATTTCCTCAGTCTACTGCTATCCTAAAACAATAAAACATGGAGGACTCCCGACAGTCAGCCTCTCCCTCCTCCCGTTTCCCATTTAGGCTAGTGCTGCCATTTAGGGCAGTGCTGGAATGTTTTTCTAGCCACTTTTCAAGGTTTTGTTCACCAAAGCACTCCTCCTTCAAGAGAGAATGCTAGAGTACAGATTTGCTGCAATCTCTAAATTTGTCTTATTTCGTAAGCTACAGCCTATACAGTTTATACCATAAAAGTTGACTAAACTAAGGGAACATCCACATTCATTTGTGGAATTTTACAAGGGCTCCAGACAATATTATCTTCCATTTGTAAATTCCCCTGTTTTCTCAATATTACTTTTATATCTTTCCAGGAGAAAAAAATACCTTCAGGAGAGAAAGAACAGCTGCCTGATGCTTTAGGACTTTTAACGGTAGCAGCCATTGGTGTGAAAACACCGCAAGATAATGAAGAGCATTCCCTGGCATCCTTTTACCAACTGAACTGTCACTTTTTGGCCATTTCCGCACTATAGTGTTATAGTGCTATTATTCCACTTTCAATATCCTATGGAATCCTCAAAGGCCCCCTCTCTCTCAAACCCCAGGATTCCATAGGATATTGAAAGTGGAATAATAGCACTATAACACTATAGTGCGGAAATGGCCGTACTCCCACTCATTGAAGTCCTGCCCCTGATCTTCATTCTCTTGTCCTTGGAGGACTTTTGTTCCCTTTTGCTGTAAGGAAAGGGTAGCCCTTCCTTTACTGACTGGGACTCTCTCATTTGTTTTCCCATTTATGAAAAACTCATCTAGCCTGTTTTTAAGGAATGCTGGAGCAACAGTGTGGCAATGATGTGTGTTTGTGGAGATTCCTGCAGATGCACACATGTAGCAAGACAGGCTATTCTCACCATACTTTATGGCTAGCAAAAGAAACCTATCTGAGGGTCTAGGGGAAGCATGGCCTCTATGTCATTTTAGACCTTGAGCAGCATCCAGCTTGAAAAATTGCAGGAAGGGAGAAAGGATGGAAACTAGACCCTAGTTTCTCTCTTTTGCTTTACCAAAACAATGCATCCTTCTCATTAAAGGATGTCGGCCATTCAAAGTTTTCTGAGAATAAAAACATTCCAGCTTGAGCACTGGGAAAAGAGCTTGAGAAAGTTATATTTTTTTGGAATGTAACTTTCAGTGTCCCCCAGCCAGCATAGTGCCCAACCATGGTTAAGGGAGTTCTCAAATGAAAAGAAAACTTTCCCAAAATCTGAGAAAAATGATTCTTACTACCCGCCCCCCAAAAAATCCCGTACAGGTGGAGAATTAGCAGATGAGAAATTGCATCTTTCTTGTGCTTAAAACAAGCCTGTCGGAAGTGATTTCTAGATGTTATACTTAGTTAATATGCTTAGCCAATTTCTGACTTTAGTTTCAGTTGGCAGAATATTAGCAATAGAGTATCTGTTGAATTTTTTAATGTATAGTTTTAGTAATAAACAAACTTGCTCAGAACGTCTTAAAAGAGGCTAGAAAGCAATCTGCCCTGGATGCTCTTGCTGGATTTTCTGCATCAAGCAGGGGCCTGATGTGACCTTAAAGAATTTACTTCTCATGTCAGTCCTGTCTCTTCTCCTTCTCCCTCCCTCTATTCAATCAAGTGCATTAATATAAAAAAGATCACAGGGCACTCTGTATGCTGAATAGTTCAGCTTTGTTTCTTTAATCAATGTAGGTTTTTAATACCAACCTTCAATTCTATCTCCAGGCCAGTTGGGAATTGTTCGTCATTAACATTTACAAACAGCCAGACTGTACAAAAATCAAATGTCATTTAGAGCTTGGTAGGGGGACAATACTTTGAGAAATGGGCTAAGAAAGTTAATATCAAGTACTTTAGGCATTCTAAAAAATTCTGCAGTTGCAATTTCTCCTTTGGCTGGAGATTGTCACAAAACTCAGCCTTTTCCATTATCGCTTGTCACCAGACATATATACGTTACATTCAAGCAACCCTTTTGTAAACCAGTGAAATAGACACTCCCAAAAGGAGTTTAGAAAGAAGCAGATGCCACCAGCAAAGCAAACTGGGGAGCACAGCAGTTGCAAGCCCACAAGTACAAAGGCAGGGATAGTAAAACAGTTCTCTGTTAGAATATGTGGACAAGAAACAGTCGAATGCGACAGGAATCCAGTAGTCATCTTCCACAGTGAAGGCATGGGGTTTAGTTTACTGTTATCTTGAGCTCCATCTACATATCTGAGAGGCTTCAAGGGGGAATAGAAAAGAAGTCTGGTTAATTGGCTGGCTCTTCAAGATGGAGAATACTGAATGCTGCTCAATAAGATCATAAGATGCTTATAAACTAGCTACCATTTACTTGCCAGAAAGGGACATAGGCCCCAAGGCTGTGCTTGATTTTGTATTCTGCATCAGAATAGAATTTAACCAGACAAGTTAAAAAGCTAGCCACTTCAACTTGCCTTCTAGTAGATAACTCCTAAAAAACTCAACTCTTCTCCAACTATAAGTTCCTCTGGGATTTCAAAAGCAAGGATTGTCCTTTGATGTCCAGTGGACAGAGGACTAAGAGATCATGTGTTGACCCCACATGCCCCACATCTATCAAAAACAAGAACAGAGCAAGGGAAGATCTGCCTGGGTCCAACTGAATGACAATTCCTGTTCCCCCATTTCATTCTGACCTTTCCAAACACCTCTACTCCCCTCATCTGCTCCTCTCCCTCTCTAAGCTGAAGAAAGAGTCCCTGTTATCAATCAGAATATAGAAGAAAAATATAACCAACTGATCAATTCATAATGCTCCAGACAGAAAAACAAGAGGAGCAGCTCTTAGGAATCCTCAAGCCTGGTTAGGCTTTTCCTTCAGCCAATGCTCCTTTTGTGGGCTTGCAGCTCATACATCTGGCATAAACATTTAGCGTAAGTAAGCCTGATGGTTCATGGCTAAAAACAATTGTTCCACTTTCAAAATATCAGGATAAGAGTGAAAAGAGAAATGCCTATCTGCTAAATACAAACAGGACGACTGACAGGAAAAGCTTGAAAAGGTTTCTCCCAGCCTTCTGGAGGTTTCAAATAATACATGTTTTGTGGGGAAAGAAACGCTATTTGGAACCAGCTTCTGATGGAGATTTGGAAAGGTTTTCTCAAGAGAAAGACCTTGCAATAGGGACTCCATGTGCTTCTGTTGCCAAAAGCCATGGCATCTGCTCTTGTCCTCCACATGTAACAACTCAGCCCACCCCTGGACGCTTCTCTTCAATGAGTGTTTCTAGGATCCAGGGTTCTGACTTACCAGGAAAGCTCCACTAAAGTGCTTTGCGTGCATACTTCCTGCGGTTCTTGTCATCCACTTGCTCTATGTACCACGTCCCTGGAAACAGATCGTCCTTGGAACCATGAGGAATGTGGTTAACTGCAGAAAGATGCAGCAAGGGGAGGTAAGATTGAAAGTTGTTAGCCACTGTGTCTTTCAAGGCTACCTTCACTGTTCCCATCTACTGATGAAAGGTGGTTTAGTTCTTCAGGCTGTAAGAGGGCAAGATGTTATAGGAGTGACCACTTAAAAAATAAGAATCCAATTATTCCCCTTCTAACAATGATTTTAGTACTTGGCTGCAGCAGATCCTGAGGCTGAGGGGACAATTGCATGCTTTGGAGGAGCCAGGGTGTATGCAAGTGCCTTCCAGCCCCTTATGGACATTACACCAACTTTCGTAGGGACCTCTTGTATGTATATATTGACATTAGTTATATTGCTGCTTAAAGAAGACAAGAAGCCCTTGATTATTCAGCTGAAACTGTATCCTAATGAGCCTTCTCATGCAATGGAGGATTTAAAGAGACCATGCCTTCCAGTGATGTAGATTGATTGATTTGGACTCAAGTTAGATTTAAGTCATTTCAGTGACTTGACTTGGACTTGACTCGCCAAAAATTACACACTGACTTGAATCAACTTGAGACTTGCATGTTTTTAGTGACTGACTTGCTGCTTTTGGTTCAGTAACATAACACATTCATCCAGAAACCTTACAAATTACTAGTCACATGACAATCTGTCTCATCCCAAAATGTGAATACATTTCTTAGAGCAAACAGCAAATGCACTTGAGATGGGGTTGAGGTCTGCTCAGCAGCCTGTCCCTGCTTCAAATAAGAGCAGCTTTCTAAAAATTTTCCTAAGAACAGAAGGCAAGCTTTGCAAATGGGAAGAAGGATCCTATTCCCCACTTCCGAATCTGCAGATGGCAAAATTACAAAAGTGGAGGGCTGACTCTACTTAAATTGTTAAAACAGACTTTATACGACTGTGTCCAGAAATTCTGGAATACAGAGTGGGGTATAAAGTTGGCTCCCAGACTTGAGGACTTGAGACTTGAAGTAGAGACTTGAGACATGACTTGAGACTTGGAGTAAAAGACTTAAATACATCACTGGTACCTTCTTTTGATTGCTATGGGAATGATAAGCCATGTGAGCTAAATATCTCAACCCTTGTTTTTCCTTTCTTTTTTACTTTGGGATTTACTTTTTTGATTTTTAAGGGATATGACCATTAGTTTTTATAGTCAAGTTTCTACCACTGGACTTTGATCTTGGATTCTTGGAGTAATGATTCATCTTTTTTTCCCCCTTTTCTTTCTGAATAAATTGTCACTGTTACATTTGTCTTGGTTAACTGGACTGGAGGATGACTTATATATTTAACTGAATAGAATTTTAATGCTACTTCATAATTCATCATGCTTGGAATTATGAAGATTTGGAACTTAAGGCAATTTTGCCTGTCTGCTTGTTGGTTGGGATTGTGCCAGTTTTTACTGTTCTGGGAAATTTTACCTAAGAAGAATCCTCATCTAATGTTTGGGAACTCAAGCTGCCTTGTGTGAGAACACACTGAACAGTAGATGGCTATGAAACAATAATATTGGAGAAAAAGGAAGTTCTATATATATATATGGCTCCAATATTGGAAAATGTCAATTGAAGTAAAAAAGATACAATTGAGGAATATTACATTCCTGTCTATTTTGTGAGCTTCCTGGGAGATTTCTGGCAATTTAAAATGGAGACTAATTGGGCAAAGCTAAGGCTGTTCTATGTTTCCTCTTATGCTCACCCAAATGATGTGTGTCCTCTCTCACTTTCATGATCTCAGCAAACTTCTCTGGGGGAACACATTTCCAGAGTTCAACCGAACCTCCAGATCTGAAAGACTGGACACCAGTTTTTCTAGAGGAGAACCTGGAAGAGAGAGGAGACCCCAGCCTTTCAGTAAGGAAATCTTATATCTTTCCATAGACCTCAGCACAATTTCTCCCCAAAACCAACTCTTTTTGTTGCATTTTTCAACACAAACTGTGAATTAAGTATCCTAGGCTATAGACTTTGTCTGCTTTTTCTGATGTCCAAAATATAGCAGGTTGCCAAACTAGAAAAGCTACTTGATGACACCCTCTCAGAAGCTTCTTCACCTTCTTCATGTAGGAGAATGGTCACTGCCAATATGGTGCCTGATCTTCAAGTTGGTCAGAACAACAGAGGAGGAGGGCAAGGGAGTACTATCTTGTTTGCCAGGCCCTGCCCCCGCACCCGCATATACTCTGTCCCGTCTTCAAGAGATATCCCTGAGAAGTTCAGGATAGCTGTCACTCTCTTTCCTCCACACTGTGGCTTGCCTCTCTCATAACTCTTGTCCATCCCACATTCATACACAAAATTCTCTCCATAGACTGGATTACAAAGAAGGCAAAATGTCTGTGAGGACTACTAATCCTGATCCTCTGCATTTTGTCTTAGTGCTCTTTCACACTGCACAACTAATAGCACTATGATTCTGTTTTAATTTCTATGACTGCCTCCTATGTAAACCTGGGGCTGATAGCCTGGTAAGACATGACAGCTCTTTGGCTGAGACTGCCAAATACCTCTTCCTAAATTGCAGCTCCCAGGATTACACAGGATAGAGCTGTGGCAGTTAAAGTGGAATCACAGTGCTATAACTATGTAGTGTAAAGGTGACACTAGTTTCCATAAACAGCCAGATGCCAGCCATTCTTTGTTAATAAAAAAAATCCTTGGAAGATGCCTCCAATCAATCCCTATCAATATTTTCCCCTCTAATTCTGGTTGAGACACCTCAAAGCCAGAATACAGGAGAGAGCTCTGTGGTGGATACCCAGTATCGTACTGAAAGAAAGATGGAGTAGGCAAGAAGTTGTGCATGAGACTATGAGCGTATTCTTGATTGTGACTATGAAAGTCACCTTGAGAGAGATGCCCTCTCATGTGGCAGGCTGACAGCTGACAGCCAGGCAGCAGTGCTCTGAGCCCAGACTCAAGAGATGGGAAGAAAGCAAGTATGTTGCTGTGTGGTGTATTTTAAAAAGGGTCCCTTTAACAACCAAACACAAAACTGGTGGTCTGGGAGTGATGATCAGTGAGGAGGGGACCCCAGTATCCTTCCCATTTGTTACATCACTTGGGAAATCAAATATTGGCTTAGAGTAATATTCTAACTAGTCACCAGTCCCAAAGGCCAGACACTCAATCCATGTAATGGTTTATAGTTTTCTACTTTAGCAGAACTCATGTGAATGAATATAATCGTAAATGGTTAAATCAGAAATGCAGGCCTCAAATGGTTTTTGCAAACAGGATATCTCATAGACAAGAATAACAGAATCACATCTTATAGAGGTGGAAGGATCCACAATAGCCATCTAGTCCAAGGCATTCTACAATCAAAGTATCCCTGATAGGTGGCTATCAATTCTCTGCTAAAAAAAAACCCTCCAATGAAGGAGAGTCCAACACATTCTGAGCCATTCTGTTCCACTATTGAACAGCAATTATTATCACAAAGTTCTTCCTAATGTTAAGAGGAAAAAATGAATCCCTGCGACAAGATAAACTCACCTGCCTCAGAATTTTGGGACACCTTCAGAGAGAACATGCTAGCTGCTAGTCCTGAGCCATAGGAGAAGACTCCAATCCTGGACCCAGCCAGCTGCTGGGCAGAGTACCTGCAGTATTTCAGAGCAATTCCAGAACAATTTCAGCAGAAATTTCTGAAGGGAAAAGCCATATTTCATATTTCTTCCTCTTGCCTGTTGACAATCTTTAGTAGAGGCACAACTGGAAATTATACTGGGTAAGGACAAACATTTGTGTCCTGATCCATTTTGCTACAGCTGAAGATGTAATAATTCTGAAATGTTGATGCCTTTGGGGAAAAATTATCCCCTCCCTCCAGTTTTGTTTTCTAGGAACCCCCCTTCTTTTGGAAACTGGAGAGAGGGAAATGAAATGTAAGAAATACTCTCTCATTAAGCAACTTATGACTATTGTGACAAAAAAATCCATAAATCTTATCATATAAACACTGTATTTAAAATTGCACTAAACTATACTACTAGTGAATATTTATGAAATTTACAGTGCAATCCTCTTCATGCTTACTTAGGAGTAAGGGCCATTAAATTTAATGGAGCATATCCCAACTAACACCATAAAGGATTGTAGCTTCAAAAGTATTGTTCAAGCTGCATTGCACACCAAGCCAGTAACAGAGACAGTGTTGTAATTTCTGTCTCTTACTCTAGCTAGACCATTTGAGATGTAAAAAGAATCCATCATTTTGTAGAAAACAAAAATGAAACAAAAACAAAAAATGCACTACTGCAACAAATTTGTATGGTGACAAATATAGTCATCAAACAAATATGAAGCATATCTTGCATAGCCTTTCTTTGGAAGGATTTATTCAGAAGGACTGAGATGTATAATCATCTCTCTACATTTGCTAGGGTTAGGGGCACAGGACTTCTGTGAAAATGGAAAAACCGTGAATAACTCTAGGGCCTCCCAAATCATATTTAACACACACACACACACACACACACAAAGTATGATCACCATATTCAACTCACGATGGATTCCTTGGAGGCATCAGGTTCCTTCACAAGGCAGAAGTCGGGGGCTGGTGAGGCTTACTGCCACCTTCACTGCTGCTCCACACCATTTCTAGTAGGGACTTACTAGCCTTGTTTGCAGTTTCTCAGTCTCACGAGGCTTGCAGTCTCTATTAAAAATGGCATAGGGCAGCAACAGAGGTGACAGCAAATAATCCTTGAATAATCAAATCTGCAAAAGTGAAGCCCACAAATGTGGAGGGCTGACTGTATTTTATTAAGCAAAGAATCATGTTGTTGTCGTTCTCATATGCCTACAAATTGACTCCAAGTTATAGCAACTCTATCATAGAGTTTTCTTCTCCTGATGTTGAGAGAGTGTGACTTGCCCAAAGTCACTTAGGAGCCTCCATGGCTGAGCAGCGATTTGAACACTGGTCTCTTGGAGTCCTAGTCTAACACTCAAATCACTGGAGCATGCTGGCTCACCATCTCTTTTACCAAATCTATAGAAACAGAGGAATTGAAAAATAAGTAGTAAAAGCTTCACATGGTTTTGGTCCTTCATTTTGGAGTGGGAATTTTGCCAGGCCTGCAGCATCATTGAATGCGAGAGAGAGGGAGAGAGAGAGAGAGAGAGAGAGAGAGAGAACGAACATGCATCTTACTGTGCCAGGAGAGATACGAGGCAGCCATATACAGATGGCGTGTACATATTGCCATTGCGTGCAGAGAGGAACAAGGAGGGTTGTGTTTTTTGGCTGAACAGTTCCTGGCTAGCCTTTTGAAAAGCTTTGTCTACCTCCTTGTTGAAGTAGGTTTCTTCCAGTTTCACATTTCTAAAAGAGAAGGAGAGCATTTAGTCCTGCCCAAACATGAGCTTGAGTGGCACCATGCATGCATATATATACATGAGTGAAAGGCATTTTACTGAGTTTTCACTGAGTTTTCTTTTCTATGTATATCAACACACATCTATAATTCTTTAAACAAATTTAAAAGTCCATGTTCAATTAAGTTCAAATGAAGACAGAAAGAAATATTTTGTGGAACTGAGCTTCCAGAATAGTTGCAGTAGCTTAAGATAATGTTGCTAGCAGTAGGAATTTTAACTTTAGTAATGGTGATGTATTATTTTATCTGTTTTGTATTTTCAGCCTATCGTTTTCTTAACCGTTTATCCTTTGAGAAGTTTAAAAATAACTAATCTAATGCAAACATCTAAATTAATTCACATTTTTCTGCTTGCAAATATGAAGAAAAACAAATATATACAACAGGGGAGGTTGTGTACACTGAAATGAGTATACTGAGCCCCTGCAGTGGAAATTTGACCGTATGAAAAACTTCCATTAGAGGGCATGGCATCTGTAGCAAATATATTTATTAGAGCAAAGTCCATGCCCTGATTAGTCTGTAATCTAAATTTAGATGGTGAAGGTGAGGAGAAACAAGGCTTGGCTTGCTAAGGATGAGTGAATGCAAATAGAGATACATTAAACTCAGCCTAGATTCATGTAAAGGATGAGAACCTAGAGGTACCAGCATGATGGCTAGAAATGGACATGCACCTCTGAAAAGTCAAGGTCCTAAATAACTTTTAAGAAAAATATTGCCTCCTATTACCTATCCATTCTTCTCACAAACCTCTCTACTTCCTGTAGTTACATCAAAAAACCTGACTATCCAATGCCTCCAATAAAATAACCTAAACTCTTCTTGCTGTTTGATTTTCTTTAAAAAATCATAAGTTATTAGACATCAATGTTGGAGAGAAATGCAGTGTTGGGCTTTTGCTTACATTCACACAGCTATTTAAATGCTCTCTTGTGAATGATCACCCTTTCCTGCTCCTCTTGCCAGTGCTACGAGAGACCAGTGACCCTGGGGGCCTTCACTAACCTGAAGTCCTTTAGCCCCTTGTAAATTCCACCTTCAGTGTCAGTGTTGGGGGATGCAAGGAAATCATTCAGCAACATCCGCGCCAATGACTTTTGCACCAGCTTGCAGAAGGGTGTGTGGAAGATCATGAACTGGAAATCTTCAAGAGTACAGCGCTTGTTTATCCCAGCTGCCTCCAGGCAGAATGATTTCAAAAGGTAAGACAAATGGAAATCAGCAAATCACATGCAGGAACAGAAAAAGAAAGTGGTATAAGCAGAACAGTGCACACAACACACATCTCTTTATCCCCGAGACCTGGGCGTGCAAGACTGTAAGTTCTAAAAAGAGTTGGCATAGAGGGCTGAATTGGAATGGGATCACAGCAGGATAACCCTTAGTCCCAGCTTGAAACCCCAATTGGAGATGGAAGGGACACTATGATCAACATTTGGGGCTAGTCTCTTCCCCTGAGGCCAAGGTATACCACACATCCCCCCTTCAGCTGAGACTGAGGCCATTTCTGCACTAGACTGTGATGGTGCTATTATTCCACTTTCACACATCCTATGGAATCCTGGGGTTTGCAGTTTAGGGAGAGGCCCTGTCCATCTGGGCTATATCTATTAGGTTTAGCACCCATTTGTTTGTGGATATAGAATTTTCTTTCCATTTTTGGGCTAGGATAATCCTTGCTGCCACAGACATATAAAATATTAACCTTCCATAAAATTCAACATCCTTAGAATGTTCATCTGATGTTCTTCTTGAGCTTTGCACATTTTCTTCCTGCATGTGCTTTCTCAGTCCTGAAACCATTTTGACAGCTATCAGACTCTTTCCTAAAATTCTCTCTAGCCACACTTCGAAAGTCAAACTTAGGTCACCCTGAGTTCACAATCAGTTCATTTCTTGTTTTCCACCTGACAGCAGTGTCCTTGAGCTTATCTACATAAGATAAATAGGCACTTTTCCTTCCCATAGTCAGCAAATAATTAATTTTGCATTTTTAACTGCAATAATTACTTTTGGGGACCCTGGGGCTATGAGTATTACTAATTATTTTAAAAAGTAATTTGTCAAACTCTGAATATTACTCCCTCTAACAGCAAATTCAGACAGTGAATGCCTACAGTGGCAGAAGACAACTGTGGTGGGTTTGGAGGCCAATTTGCTTCATGTGAGACCAAAAATGCCCCTTTAAATCAAAGTGGAAGTGGTCAGAAGTCCAGCAGGCTTTCAAGAGAATTTCACACAAAAACAGATTTGGAAGCCCTGTATGGACCCAGGATTGTACTTGATCAATTCCAGCATGTAGTTGGAGCTAAAGCAGGGCCACTGAGAAATGAGAGGGATGTATCAGCCTGTTTAGAGGACAAAGATGTTTGCAGGAGCACAGAAAAAAAAATCTCAGAAAGCTAGGGGGAAAAAATCCCTATGGAGGCATCAAAAAAGAAAAAAAAAGTCCAAAACAGTCCAAGGAGAATGAGCATTCTTAACGTTAAATCAGAAACCCCAAAATTAATTTCAACTGGAAAACTGAAACAGAAAACAGGATGAGAATGGAATGGTGCACCCTGAAGGGCAGCACAGTTGGCTCGATCCCTGGCCTGAGCATCTCCAGTTAGGAAGTAAAGATACACAGCAACATTTTCTACCAAATACTATTTGCTACCCTATGGTATCATCATGAATTTCTTCCATGCTCTGTATGTAGAGAAGTCTTTACAGCCATTATTGCTTTCAGTTGTACAGTAGCCTTGTGAAATAGCTCATTATTATTTCTACTTTATATGTGGGAATTTACTGAGTGGCTTAGAAGCCGACTGGTGAGCAGAAATGTGAATACAGAATGCTTTCTACTATTTTCTCCATTACTTGAGCAATCATTTTAGCACAGGTGCAGCACACCAGTTAGTTTAAAAACCATCACACCCTTCTCTGTCTGTGTGCGGTAAGGTACTGGGAGTGATTCTCTTAATTTTCACAGTTTTTTTTCATTGTCATTGCCTCTCCCCCGCTCACCCCACTGCAAATAAAATGTTACATGTATGCAACTATAGATCCATCCCCACCGTGACAGAAGCATAGAGGGACACCAAAAGGGCAGGGTAAACTAACAGCTTACTTTTCTTCTGGCAGCACATACCTTTCTGCCACTGGCTTTCAATCTTCTTCCTGTATGTGGCATAGCACTGATCCAGGGCTCGGAAATAGCACTGTATGGAGAGCTGTCCATCCACCATAGGATATTCTGATGCTAAGTCTGGCTTATAGAAGTCATAGACATGTTCCATGTGGGTCCCACGAACACCTTGGGAGTAAGAGGACTTTCTAATAAGTATTAACAATAATGAGAAGCGGACTTATTCTTATAACGTTAACCACTGTGGTGCTTGTGGTAAGCTGTGTTTCACTTCAGAAATTTTTGTGTGTGTGTGATAGGAGATATCTGCCTGACAATCTGTTTATACTCCGAGGCTAGTCCAGTCTCTTTAACCCAAATTATACCTTTTCATCCATCAAGGAGAGGTATATTTGGATGAGAATATCTTGGTTTTTGCAGATGAATGTGCATCAGAAACCTCAGTGAGAGAAAGCATATAAGCCATGGAAGACCCCAGCTTACAAGATTCATATATAGGATGCAGAGGAAGCATGGCAAAGTACAAGGATGATGATGTAAAACAGGTGGAATATGATGAGGATTAAAGAGCAGCAAATAATCTTTTGCTACAGGCTCAGGCAGACACAGAAGCTTAGGGAACAGGAAGATGCTGGTGGCTGTCTAGATTCTTTTGACATAACAATGTGACAGAGACCTAACGGGACTTGTTCAGGGAGAGAAGATGGCTGGTGGGCTAGGAAGATGTTAAATAAGCAGATAAGAATCCTTAATCTTCCTCTGTTTCCTGCTTCTTCAGAAAGAAATTTCTCCCTTCGTCCTTCTAGGGCTACAATCTTATGCGAGTTTATCTAAGAATAAGTCCCATTGAGGTCAGCGGGACCTCTTAGTGGATCTGTATAGAATTCAGCTGTATATTTTTCTCTTTCTTTCTCTCAACTCATCTCTCCCCCTCCATCTGGCTTCTGCTTTGCAAGTATTCATTTCAAAGTTAGTTTCAGCACATTGCAAATAATCTCTGCAATAAGCCTGCAGTATTAACTGTTACATCAGATGGAATAACTGAGGCTGAGAGAACGTTAGTCTGAACTCAATTAGCATGTTTGTGGCTGAGATGACATTTGGAGTCATAGCTCATGTAGCCCAAGCCTGAGCAAGTTTGTCCAGAACGAAGACTGACTGTTCATAGGGGATTTCTCCCAGAAAGGTATGCACTTGATTGCAATTTTTGTGACACGTCTACATCACCTTTCATTAAGCCAAAAATGTACAAGCCCTTACAGGTTTATATATTTGCAAGTTTTGGGGTAGATACCTATCTTAGCACAAGATATGCTCAGATATACTCAGATCAAAATTAATTGCTGCCATGTTACTTGGGAAATGTCTCCTTCCTGCTTGATGTCGCAAAGACATTGGAACCTCCCCCACAACAAAAAATTAGCCTCTTTGCTGAGTGGGGGGAGGGTGTCACTGAGCACTTGTCATGGGAGAAATACAGTAATGTGAAAGAAACAAAAACAGGGAAAGGGAGAAACTCCACCATCATCAGAGAAGAAAATTTTCCATCTCCCTCTTCAACACTGAATATGTGCCTTGGTGCAGTAAGCGCCTCCATTTCTGTTTTGAAAGTAACCTTTCCTCCTCATTGCCTAAATTTTCCCAGAGACACTTATCCTTTTGTGTTGTTACTGTGAGAGTAGAAGCTTCAAGTTTTCTTGGCTGCTTTCTCTCTATGCCACTGCAGCCTTACTTACTTTCTCCTTCCTGCTTGTTTTCAGCATCACTGAATAGGTCCCTTTGTTGTGCCAAAAAAACCCACATACTTTTCTCTCTCCCTATAGCCACATGACAGAAGGCTTCCAGAAGAAGATTTCCTGCATATCTTTTCTGACTGAGGAAAGTTAAATTTGGTGTTTAGTGCTGGTGATCAATCACCCAGCTGCTCTACCTCTGCTTGGCTTGTGGGTTCTTGCTAAACATATTGTAGTTCCTCATCCAGCTTGCTCCCTTTCGTGCTCTATGGCTGGGCCCTCCTGCATATGGCAGCACTCTTGCCCCATGGTCATTCAGATCTGAGGTGGGGAACATATTGCCCTCCAGATGTTGTTGGACAGCAATTCCCTCCTTCCTTTACTATTGGCTGTGCTGACAGGCATTGCAGTCCAGCAAAATGTGGAGACCCCAAATGCCCATCTTTCTTCTAGAAAGAAGAGGAAGTACATCCATATTACTCTGCTGAAAAGCCACAGCACACATTTGGAGAGCCACCGATTCCCCATACTTTCCTTCTGAGACACCTGTTCATGCGAAAGCGTGAGGATCAGCTATGGGAGAAGTACACTGGGCTGCCTAATGGCAGCTCCTCCTCTGCCCAGCTGTGCCATTGAATACCCTGGCCTGCCCCTCCCCAGTCATTCTGGGAGAAAAGACAGCTGGCCAAGTACTCCATGGGGTACCAGCCACAGCAAAGCTGGCTCTCATGTCCAGAGCTCTTTGTGCCACAGCTGTCTGGCATCTTCCTCCAGGTCATTGACTGCCGGGCACATTTCTACTATTGGTTGAATTCTTTTTGAATATACCAAGCAGCTATGGCCTTTGAGCAGCATACCATTTGTTTTCCTGTCATGGTGGGAGGCCTATTGGTGATCATGTTGCTTACCGTATTTTCTTCTCTGACAAGAGGCCTTCCTTAACTCTTCCCCTGAGAAACAAGCTTGTACTTCTCCTGTAGACCCTGCTCCTTTCCTGTCCCTTTGCCAGTAATGCTGTCCACATTACAATGCATCATGTTATCCCCCTCCTTCTGTAGTGGCAGCCTTGGGAGCTCAACTGGATTCTGATTCAGGGACTGGTGATACATTTGGATTGCTATTTGAGTCAGTTGCTTTTGTTTTGGAAGAGAAGACTGGCAGGACATGCAGGCTGAGCAAAAGGCACCCTTTTTGCAGTGCCTCCCAGAGATTGCAGTGCCCCACACACAGATGGTACTTATACACAGTGTCTTGAGTACACATGATAGGCAGAAAGTGGAGGGAATCCAGTTCAGGGCATCCTCTTTGACCCTCCTGATAGGCGTGGAATGTTTCTCACAGCACCTGCTGCACTCTGTTTTTCCTCTCTCCAGTTGCTCTTGCTGCTTCTGGCATGTGACAACTGCACCTTTGCACCATTATTTGTATGTATGTATACATGGTGCCACTCTGCCCTTATCCTCTGTGCCAAGTGCCAGGCCCTCCTTCCCTGTCGCTCATGTTAGCTCTATTCTGCCGTGCTCACCACTCCTTTCTTCTACATTTAGCCTTCCCATATAGGTGCTGCATGGCAGATATGTCTCCTTGTGCCCCCCATTCTTTCATGCTGAGAATGCAGTTTGTTTTATTTCTGGGTTTGTTTGTTTTTTGGTTGCTGCTGTGGTTTCACATTTTCTTATCTGGAATAGGCCCTCACTCTATTCCCAAATATGTGTGTGTGGGGGTGTGTGGTTCTTGTGGCCTTCCTGGGGAAATATATGTCTGAACTAATAGTAGTCTTGTCCAGGAACTCTCCATGTCTAAAAGAGTGCATAGCTGTTTTTAATTGGGGTGGGTGGGTGGAAGAGGAAGGAGAGGATTGGTTTGCTCATAAAAGACAGGCAACTGCTCTGCGAACAATGCTGCAAGCATGCTAATGTCTTAGACATAAAAGGGTCATTTTCTCAGATGAAAAGCTTCCTACTCTCTCTGTGAAGTAGAAGAGCAGCTGCTCCCTTACTTGCACATTCCTGACATTTGTGAGAGAAATAGACACATTTTACCACAAAGTCAGCAAGGTCTCTGTGAATCTCCAGTCCAACAAATCTCAATGTACTAATTCATGCATCTTTAATCTGACTGCTGCATGCACAGCATTGTTTATGAAACCTGACTTGCTTGGTTGTCTTCTACATTCAAAACAGAACAAATCCAGATTTGTAGTCACAGTGGACTCATTCTATGCTACAGGTGTTTGTTTTGTGCCTACTGCAGCACTGAAATTCAGCAATGTGAGCTCCAGTTTTAAGAGAAAAGTGAGGAAATACATACATACATACAACTGCTATGATATTTACAATAGCAATCAGAGTTGTTTCATTAAAGCCTTGTTCATAAAACTACTTCCTTGTTTCTTTTCTTTTCTTTCTCCCCCCCTTAGGAATGGTTTCTTATGATACCATTCCAAGTGTTTCAGTAGATTCAGAGGAATGTTCTTTGGAGAGGGGAACAAATTTTGCAGCTGAAATCCCTAGCATGCAAACAGTGATTCTAGACAAGGGAAACATGCGATACTAACCTCTCTCCAAAGCCAGAGGGGCATTTGGTCCAACCAGCATAGCTACTGCTCCTGCTCCACCTGTTGGTCGTGCATTCCCAGTGGCATAGACAGCAATGTCACCACAAACTACCAAGGCATAGCGTCCTGACATGGCAAGAGCATTGTCAGCACTGATGAGAAAAAACTCTTACTGATTTTATCATCATAAAAAATTATCCAAGATCATTTGTAGATATAAGTCCCAGTTCAACAATATACAGTTGTGAATTATCTCTGTTTAATTACCTAGTTACCTGCACGGCATTTTACAGAGTAACATGAACAAGAAGAACAGGTCTTATTCCCATGCAACTGCTGGGAGTAAGCTCAGGCTGCCTATTTACCAGAGGTCGTGGCAATTTTAAACTTGCTGAGGAATCTCAGAATTATGTGGCTTGTGGGCTACAATAGCATGAGGTGGGTTGTTTTTTCAGCTGATATGGGTGTGAAGAGTGAGACTGAGAGACAGTGACTTGCCAAACCCTTGACTGTGATCAAAGTCCATAATTCAATCCAGCCTTCCACCTTTCTCATTGTATGGCCCTGGTCAAACTTCAGGGTGAACTCTGGAACCAGACCCCCTCCTCCTTCTCATTATTATTATTATTATTACTACTACTACTAGCACCACCACCACCACTAGCAATATCTATCCATCTATCTTTTCTTAAAAAAAAGAAATTGGAAACTTCTTCACAATATATGTGGCATTTACAACAACTTGTTTGTTAATATCTCTAGAGCAGTTTTGTTGTATCTTTAAGAGTATAATTACTAAAAGTTTCCCACATTTAACAACAGAATAGGAATATCTCATAGTGCCCAATTCCAAATATGTACACTCAGAAGTTAGTCCCAGAGAATTCAGTGGGACCGCAATTTCATGGCCAAGCTAGATGTGACTCTGGAGACACTGGTATCTTTATATCATCCCCCCACAGCACAAATAGAAGCTTTAAAGCAAAGGTAAAAGAAATTGGGGGAAAGCCATGTGGCATCACAATCCTGATTGGAATCACCCTCCACAGCTGCCAGTAATATTTTAATGCAGTTCTGAAAAGTTCTACATCACTCCTAGTTTCACTTTGAATATAAGAAAGGACTGGAGTAGAACCCAAGCATCAGAGATAATTTCTTTATTGAAAACTGCAAAGGTGTGATATACAAAGGGGGTGGTCTATACTTTTCTGCTCTCCCCCATCATTTAACTGTCCCTCCCCACAACCCCACTGGCTACCTCTCAAATTACTGGTGAGGAAACAAGCAGTGTAAGAAAATCTACAATTTAATGTCCTTGCATTATTTAATAAATTAGTCTTGGAACTAAGAATCCATCATTCCCTTACGCTACTGTTGAAATTCACAGGATGACTCTGCAATTTGCTGGTTCTGGATGGTAACTTTAGTACAGTTTTGTCTGAACAAACTATGGCAATCTCTGCATTTACTCCCTCATTGAATACCTATGATAGCAACTCAGCTTCTAGGAAATTTTGTTCTGCTAGAGACAATAAACAATGACACTGTATCCTTCTGCCCGCCCTCTCCGCCCCGCCAAGTTTTTCATTAACAGGACAAGACTTTCTGAGTCACTGCACCCCCTGGCAGTAGAATTGCAAAACTGCAGGAAAAGCATTCTGGGCTGGAAACTTGACCAGCAAGTGTGACCCTTAAACTAAGATTGCCAAATGAAATAAGTGACTGGGCTCCTGTATCTTTAATGACTGTGTAGACTAGGGAATTTCAGTTATCCAAAGAGGGTGAGGCCCAGTCTGGCATTACTTACCATCCCAGGAGCTGGATTCCACCCAGTCAGCTGCATTGAAAAGGGAGGCTGTTCCTCCGTAGCAGGCATTGGTAGTGTCGATACCCTGAACATCAGTGTTTCCTGACTCTTCGAAGAGCTGCATCAGAACTGTCTTGACTGCTTTGGATTTGTCAATGATGGTCTCTGTGCCAACCTCCAGCCGGCCAATAGAATCCCAGGAAAGATGGCTTCGCTCTACCAAACGTTGAACCACAGTCAGACACAATGAATTAATGTCCTCATGGGCTGAACAGAAGCCCATCTGCTTCTGGCCTAGTCCCACCGTGTATTTCCCTGCATCCACACCATCGTATTTCTCCAGTTCACTCTGGTCTACATACTGGGAAGGGAAATACACTTCCATAGCAAGGATGCCAACATCCTTAGGCCACAAGGAGACTGTCTGGGTCTGGCAATGCACAGAAGTGGTGGAGAAACTGCAAGATAATCAGAGAGGAGTCTTAAATTTACATGGGAAAGAGGATCTATAACTTCTAAGGTGCAAGAATAACTAGATTCTTACAAAGCAAGCAGTAGTATCCACGTTGGTCAAAAGAAAAATGTCAAAATCTGTACTAGATGAACTCAAAGGTCACAAAATACTGTGTAAGCTTTCAAGAGGGTAAACAAAACAAAAGAATACCTCTTTTGTTTTGTTTACCCTCTTGAAAGCTTACACAGTATTTTGTGACCTTTGAGTTCACCTAGTACAGATTTTGACATTTTTCTTTCCATACCGGAAGGGAAAAGTGGTTGACGTCCAAGACATGCATGCAGTCAGCATCTGATTAGAGTCTTAGCTGAAAAATGGGAAAGGGCTACAGACATTCAAATAAGACTCTGCCAGATACTGGCATGGCTTCCACTTACCACTGGGATTATCAGCTGCTCGACATCTGAGTTATTCTCAGGGAGACAACCAAAGACTGATCCTGCTTGGGACCTTCCCAATGAGAACAAGACACCAACAATAGTATATCCCTCACATTTTATATTCTCTAAAACAGGTGATCTGCCATTGTTCGATCTTTGAGTTGGCCTCATAAAGTAGACCCTCCTGGGACAGTGGCAAAGGGAATGTGTGTCTAACAAACAACTATAGAGCAGCTGCACCTACTCAGAGGTGGTTTTGCCAGTTCCTTCCTCTGAAATACAGGTTATATCATCTGGTATTCATTGGTGGTCTCCCATTCAAGAACTAACCAGGGCTGACCCTGCTTAATTTCCACGGATAGCATCTGGTACCTTTATGGTATTTAGTCCCTCTTCTGAAGGGACTCTGCTCCAAATACTACTGTATGCACTCTTTGGGTTACTCTCTGCCAAGTGGGTGTTTACCTTTTATATGGTGCTTTGATGCTCAGGAATTTTCTTCTAAGAGAACCTATTCTTCTAAGAAGAACCCAGCTTCTTCTCAGCTGCCGTTCCATGACTGATCCTCTGGAATATTTGCTTCTGTATTAACTCTTGCTGCTGTTTTATTGTTAGCTTTCTAATCATTTTAATTTTTTTTTAAAAAACACCATGAAATCATATGTAGAAATATTTTTCTTTCCCCCATGGCAGTGGTGTGGCTTGAAAAAAACCCCCCTAGTTTTCCCCATCTCCAACCCAGGATCTTTTTGCTGCTTTTCCCAGCTGGATCTGGTCCTCACCATATTTCCTTTGGTAGTTTCTTGAAATAAATTCAGTGCAAAACACTCTAGATGGTCTCCACCTCTTCACCTGCCCTGTTTTCCAT